>OY755172.1:448941-566160 GCA_963576735.1 Bedellia somnulentella | reverse complement strand
TATCCCGGGTTTCTGTTGAACTGTATTTTACTTAAGTGTATTTGGCTGTAGTTTTTTTGAGTTACTTAGGTAGGACTGACATACAGATAAATAGACGACATTAAAGTGTAGAGCTGTGCCATTTGGTAAAATGATAAACTTTGGATGGATTGAGACTTTCAGAGTGTATAGAAGTATTATGCAAAACTTGCTTATAGCCTCAGGATTTTGATACTCAAATGGAAAAAAATAATACTGTACAGGATTATTTTCTAGAATAAACTCAAAGAAGTTTTATATTACTATTTTCGAGTATTGAAAAAGATAAAGGTTATATATAATAATGATATTGGTGATGGGGATCCCAATCAGAAAAGTGATCATTAAATTGAGATGCATTCAGAGTCTTAGTCGATTTATTAGATGCCTTTGAAACATAGATATTTACAAACAAATTAAAAAAATAGTATTGGATGTCAATTTAATCCTGTTTGTCTTGGTACAACGCTTTGGTGTATGTTGGTAAAAGAATCGAATATTTATAACCGAAACACAAAACAATACAATATTTTTATATCTAATATCAGTTTACCTTTTTTAATAAAAACAATTCCTATACGCATATGAATCACCAACAATAGCATCATCATATTTCATTAGAACAAAACAGGGATGTTTTCCAAAGATTCACCGGGTGCAACTGAGAGGGCGAATTATTAATTGAATTGTTTCCGCCTCGATATTCTATATTGCACTAGAAACCATTGTGAGTATACAGACTCTGACAGCACGCTTCTGAAATGCCGCGCTTACAGATTGAAATTATTTTATTTACATTTATTAAGTAATTATTTTTACGATTTATATAAAAAGTGTAGTGCCGGCTTAGAATGTCGCTACCCCTTTCTACCCACGGGTGTCGTAAGAGGCGACTAAGGGTATTGGGGCATTTTATTGGATTTTTGGGCGATGCGGTTGGAGACCCATCACTAAAAACCTTTATTTTTACCATCTTTTCCCCACTTAACTTCCAAAAGTAGCTGAGGAATTTATAATTCCTTAGCTCTGGCTACCCCTTCTAGGGAAATATAGCCGTGAGTATATGTATGTATGTATGTATGTTATATAAAAACTATCCGTTGAAATGTCATTTAGATATAACTATATCCTCGAAATGTGTGTATCTAACATAAGGTGGCATTTTTTAATGATTTTATCAAAAATATATTAAACACATACGTATATATACTCATGACAAAAAAATCCCTCCCTCGGCGTCGCAAAAGTTTCAGAATATGAAATTCCTTAATCACTTTTGGAATTTAAGTGGGAAAAATATTGTAAAACGAAGGTTGTTCGTGATGGATCTCCAACCGCAACGCCCAAAAGCATTTAAAAATCCTTGTCACCTCCAACGAAGACCCATTGCAGGCAGGGCAATGATTTGGTAGTGCTATTCTAAGCCGACATTATGCAGCAGCCATTAAATAGTAATACTTAAGCTTCGCACATCCACGCTTTACTATTCGTAACCCAGCTTAAGTTTATTAAATAACAAATAATGGGCAAAACGATAGATCCGAACTATAAGGATGATTCATGATTTCTCTTAAACAATTCGCTTTCATTCGCAAAGACAAATCGAGAGTAATCCAACAAAAGACGAGGCTATTTATAATTATGAATGGATTCCATTAATTTACATCGTATTCTATGAATAAAATAAACAAGAATGAAATCGAAAATAAATGATTGAAGAATCTTAAAAAGTATATAAGACAAATATGTATACAATGAAAGTTCAATTTTGCTTTGTAGTGCCGGCTTAGAATAGCACTACCCCATTTCTTCCGGTGGGTGTACGTAAGAGGCGACTAACGGTATTGGGGGCTTTTAAGGGATTTTTGGGCGATGCGGTTGGAGACCCATCACTAACAACCTTTATTTCACCATCTTTTCCCCATGCAACTTTCAAAAGCGGCTGAGGAATTTCTAATTCCCTAGCTCTTGCTACCCCTTCAAGGGATTTATAGCCGTGAGTATATGTATGTTTGTATGTAATGAAAGTTCAATAATATTACTATTGATACAAGAAATTAGCTCAATTGGTTTTATAACACTTGAACAATTTCGATAAGAATATAATTTCATTTATTAACTTAAACTAATTTAGCTTAGATTCATTTTGAACGAACAACTGTAAAACGCGGCAGTCAAAATATAATAAATTTCTTAGAAATAATATCTTTACGTGATACTAGTATGCCACTAGCGCTTCATAGGAAATATAGGTAACTAACGGCGATTATTAAGAAAGATAGTCATTCAGTTTGCTGTGTAGTGTCGGCTTAGAATAGCATTACCCCATTTCTTCCGGTGGGTGTACGTAAGAGGTGACTAACGGTATTGGGGCTTTTTAAGGGATTTTTGGGCGATGCGGTTGGAGACCCATCACCAACAACCTTTATTTTACCATCTTTTCCCCACGCAACTTCCAAAAGTGGCTGAGGAATTTCTAATTCCTTAGCTCTGGCTACCCTTTCTAGGGATTTATAGCCGTAAGTATATGTATGTATGTATGTATGTCATTTAGTCGTTATGAATATAAGCAATCCCTAAGAATTTACAGTTGTAAACATTAATAAGACTGCACAATAGATGAAAAAGTATGTAGGCGAAAAGTTATGCTTATGCGTCCAATTAGTGACTGAATCTGTAATATCTCGTTGGGTTTGACTGCGGAGGATAAAAAATGGGTGAATTCTGTAAGGCATCAATATCAAATGGATAAGGTTCAAAGCGTACGTTATCAATCACCAACAATGTATGAGACAACATGTGAAGGAGATGAAGTGCAAGAGAAATGTATAAAACTTGGAAAGGGTAAAGAGGCTAGAGCAATTAAGCAAAAATACGTTTTATTTTATATAAAAATTAACACATTATTGGTGCGAATCGATAATCTCATATCTTTGTATATTATTTCTGTAAGCCTCTTTCTTGCCCGGAAGCCTGTGACGCGATGAGTTAAGCTAGAAATTTGGTTCAGGTGTCGTTTTGTACAGTTCGCGGCCGTGGTGTGCACAAAATTCAGACATCTGATGTAACTGGGTTAAGTTAATTGTTACAGAATTTCTAAGTTTCGATTTTGGCCCATAGACTTTGCTTGAGTGTCATAAGCGCGCGCAAACTTTAGTCGATCAGAGATGCGCTGTGATTGGCCGGATTTTTTTCAATCCGGCCAATCAGAAAAATTCTTTAGAAATTCAAAAGAGCTGCGCTGTGATTGGTCGGAAAATTTCAAAATAAACTCATTTTATAGAACGCGACGTAGTCGCGCCAGGGTTACCCACTAGTATAAATAATTTTATCCATCACTGATTTCCGTTTAACTTATTAGCACTGAGACAACATTGAGATCGATAGTCTCTGCCTATCCCAACGGGAACTAACGGCTTGAGTGTATGCATGAATTTATGTGAATTGTACTTACTTTGCGGCGACTTACTTTCAAGAACTTTTCAGTCTTCCCGTGAACATGATAATTGAAAAGTTCTCGAAATGTCGGGCTTTAAAAAACCGTATGACACGCGATTAAATACCCGAAAATCAATAGTTGTTTTAATTGTAATGTGCAATAGCGAACGTCTTAGAAAATACTAATGTGTAAGATAGCTGTGTAGTGTCGGCTTAGAATAGCACTAACCCATTTCTTCCGGTGGGTGTACGTAAGAGGCGACTAACGGTATTGGGGCTTTAAAGGGATTATTGGGCGATGCGGTTGGAGACCCATCACCAACAACCTTTATTTTACCATCTTTTCCCCTCTCCACTTTCCAAAGGTGGCTGAGGAATTTCTCATTCCTTAGCTCTGGCTACCCCATCTAGGGATTTATAGCCGTGAGTATATGTATGTAGTATTACATAGATAATTAAAAGTTTGCTACAAATATTTAGTTAACCGGCAAATTAAATTGACGAAGACAAATTAAAGCAGGAATTTCGGGTTTCGACCAAATGTTTGTATTGCTAATGAATTATATTTCATAAACCAGTATTATGCTTAAGCTAGATTATTTTAATCTCATTTACTACAAAAAAATGTACTTAATTAAATTTTACAAAGACACTAGCTGATCCGCAAACGTTGTTTTGTCACATAAATTATATCTCGGGAATTAATAGTCTATAGTAACAAAAAGTTAGAGGTGGAAAATCCTTATTATTTAGGAATATAAATAAATAACGTTATATCTGTTTTTAGACCTAACGAATGTGTATGCAAAATTTAATTTAAATGGGTTCAGCCGTTTCCGGGGGAGTTTGCTCACTTGGTGAATTTTATGTATTAGAAGAAGATTAATACATTAAATTTACACACCTTAATTATGCATAAGGAATACGATATAGTGATACCATATAGGTCCGTCAGAAAAATGAGAGCAGGCGAATGCAGTAGATAGGATCAGGTGGCATTGTAAAACATTTAAGGGAATGTTAGGACGGTTTGGGAACAAAAAGAGCTTGGATAGAAGCCAGTTGGTGTAAAAGATCTTTATAAACAATAAGGATATAAGGATATTAATGACTGACTGAACCAGGAAGACAGAATTAGAACACGAAAAAAAGTACTCGGAAAGCAGGTGTCTTGTTTTTATTTACAACTCTTAAAACTTATGCGCATAATTCCATAGTTACAGAATTTAATTTGCAAATTGTTTCCGTTCAATATTTTTTTTCCCAAATAGTTATATCTCACACAGAAAATAAGGTATGACCTATCCCAACGTAGAAGCATTAAAACTACATCAGGCATATACATACATACATATACTCACGGCTATAAATTCCAAGAAGGGGTAGCCAGAGCTAAGGAATAAGAAAATCCTCAGCCACTTTTGGAAATTTGAGTGGGGAAAAGATAGTAAAAATAAAGGTTGTTGGTGATGGGTCTCAAACCGCATCGCCCAAAAATCCCTAAAAAGCCCCAATACCGTTAGTCGCCTCTTACGTACACCCACCGGAAGACATGGGGTAGTGCTATTCTAAGCCGACACTACACAGCAAAGCATACATACATATATAAACACATACATATATAAAGCATATATACATCTGGCATAGCAGAAAAAAACAAATGGAGACACCGATAAGAAAAAGAGTTATAAATTGCTAATATTATTTTTTCTTTTTGTTTCAGTTTCACTAGAAATGATGTCCTGCAGACCGACGGTACTACCAATGAGGTAAAAACAAGATTTTGCTATATATAAGTTGTAGTTTGCTGTGTAGTGTCGGCTTAGAATAGCACTACCCCATTTCTTCCGGTGGGTGTACGTAAGAGGCGACTAACGGTATTGGGGCTTATTAAGGGATTTTTGGGCGATGCGGTTGGAGACCCATCACCAACAACCTTTATTTTACCATCTTTTCCCCACACAACTTTCCAAAAGTGGCTGAGGATTTTCTAATTCCTTAGCTCTGGCTACCCCTTCTAGGGATTTATAGGCGTGAGTATATGTATGTATATATGTATAAGTTGTAGTTAGTTGACGACAGCCGTGGCCGAGTTGACACGTGAGTAGCTTCTTGGTCCAGAGGTTGCGGGTTCGATCCCCGCTGAGGGCATCATTTGTGATGAGCATAAATGATTGTTTCTTAGTCTTGGATGTTATTTATATATATAATATTAAATATGTCAGTGAGTTAGTATCCTATAATACAAGTTATACTTAGTTTGGGGCTAACTTGATCTGTGTAAAATATTTCCGTATATATCTGTTTTATTTATTTTATTACAAGCCGAACTTAAAATCTTTGCGCTGCTGTTGAAAGCATCGTTCTAAAAACTAGATAGCACTTAAAAGCACACACATACTCACGGCTATAAATCCCTAAAAGAGGCAGCCAGAGCTAAGGAATTAGAAATTCCCCAGCCACTTTTGGAAAGTTGAGTGGGGAAAAGATGGTGAAATAAAGGTTGTTGGTGATGGGTCTCCAATCGCATCGCCCAAAAATCCCTTAAAAGCCCCAATACCGTTAGTCGCCTCTTACGTACACCCACCGGAAGAAATAGGGTAGTGTTATTCTAAGCTGACACTACACAGCAAGCAAAAGGGCTTTAAAAATAATAACAAAGATTAACTGTTTTAATTTCCCATGTAATCATAATTCAAATAACACAACATTAAAACTGTCACAAAAATTCTAGTAAACATCGCTTTAAAATTTGATAAAGACACGGCCAAACTTCTGTAGGGGACCATTCTTTCCGCCTCTCTATATGGCAGAGCTTTAGGAACTGGTATTACTTGGTATCGTGATGATGGAGCCTGTGGCGGATAGTGGTTCGAGTCCAAAGCCTCTACGGTGGACTTTTCACCGATAGTTTTTCTTATCATGTCGGCGTATTGCCTGATGGAGGTGAACACGCTGGTTGCTGTTGTGCGAGCGTAGCCTTCAGTGCATTCAACTGGTCCCATTGATGTTATACCAACCTGGAATTTCATGAAATGTTAGTGTGAGTTTACGAAGTATGTCGTTAAGGCTTGACTAAGTAAGATACTACATACATACTTATACTCACGGCTATAAATCCCTAGAAAGGGTAGCCAGAGCTAAGGAATTAGAAACTCCTCAGCCACTTTTGGAAAATGAGTGGGGAAAAGATGCTTAAATAAAGGTTGTTGGTGATGGGTCTCCAAGATACTAGTATGCGAAATACCTTTACAATCTTTTGTTCATGATTGACGGCATCCTTGGCCGAGTGGATAGGTGACTACCTTCTCGGTGCGGAGGTTGCGGGTTCGATCCCACCTTAGAGCAACGTTTATTTTACGCGATCAGCATTAATGATTGTTTCTTAGTCTTGGATGTTATATACACAAAATTATAATACATATATAGTTGAGTTAGAATCCCATAGTACAAGTTTAACTTAATTTGGGGATTCTTGATCTGTGTCTAATAAGTCCGTATACCCATTTTATCATGTTCATTAAGCCAAGCGGTATAGTAAGATTTAGGCCTAGTTTTGGATCTCCACCGTTTATTTCTTATTTTGCAATAACTCACCATGCTTAATCATATTAATCCAAAAAAAAAAAACTACTGCAAGGCATGAGGTAGCTAATAGTTCTACATAGATCTAGGGTGGACGGAGTGAATATATAGGCGCCACTATTCCCAAAATAGACCAAGTACTGCAACCATTAACCTATCTACATATCTACCCACCAAAGTGCCCCTATGCACGACGGGTCCACCAGAGTCCCCGGAACACACCCCCTGCCCCTTCCTCCCCGACACGGCCGCGCCGCATGCGCAGTAGATGAACGTGTTGCGATCACACGCGCCCATCCGGAGTACCACTGATACTAGGCTTTCGCCGTGCATTAGCTTCTCTGTGCGACCGAAACCGAACACCTGGAAAGAGGAGAAAAAGTAGACTTGTGAATAAAAATGGTAAAACAGTTTATTTTTCAAAATTGAGTTAAAAACTATATTTTTTTTAAAGACAATTTTTTTAAATGTATCATTAGTCCGTTGCTTTGGAAGGTGTTCGTAAAGAGAAGAAGCAACAAAAAAACTCTTTATATTCACATTTTTTCATTTTTTCAAAATATGGTTTGTACAATTTCAGTTTATAAACATGTTTTTTTATTTGTTATATACATATAGTTGGAACAGCATCGTCAGATCTGACTGTACCAAAAACTAAAATTATTAACAGACTTAAAATGATTAAAAATTTGCTTGCGCGAGTTAAGATTGAAGTGCTGAAGCTATATGATGAGAACAGGAGGAAACTATTAATCGGTGTTAAGTCATATATTTTGTTTTATCTATTAAGATATTAGGCTGTTAGTTTTCCGAAGAAAATAAAATAAAATAGAGATTGGTAGGCGTTGGTTGTATTGGTGACATGAAACTTGGTTTCAAATGCAGGACATATATGCGCGCACATGACCGTGTCCGTAAAGCTATAAATCTTCCCTCGTTATTCCTAGGAATAATTGTCTGGTGAGGATTTTTCTTGCCGTGTAGTGCTGGCTTAGAATATCGCTACCCCTTTCTACCCACGGGTGTTGTAAGAGGCGACTAAGGGTATTGGGGCTTTTATTGAACTTTTGGGCGATGCGGTTGGAGACCCATCACCAAAAACCTTTATTTTTACCATCTTTTCCCCACTCAACTTCCAAAAGTGGCTGAGGAATTTATAATTCTTTAGCTCTGGCTACCCCTTCTAGGGAAATATAGCCGTGAGTATATGTATGTAGGATTTTTCTTCTCACGTTATGTGATTGGTTTCTTGTGATGGACAAATTATTTTAATTATGTCAAATTAGCGTTTGGTTTGGTCGCATAGAAAATCTTTTATAAAGTAAAAACATGTTTATAAACTGAAATTGTACAAACCATATTTTGAAACAATGAAAGAATGTGAATGTAAAGAATTTCTTCGTTGCTTCTTCTCTTTACAAACACCTTCCGAAGCAACGAGTTAATGAAACATTTTAAAAAAAATATGTTTAAAAAATGTTAGTAATTAATTTAATTTTGAAAAATAAACTTTCAGACTTTTTTTTACTCAAATTATTGTTCGTAGCTACATTAAAATGTATTTATGTTGTATGTGTAGTTTTTTTTATCGAATAACATCGAAAAAATATGCCCATAATTATGCTGAGATTATTATGTAGTCATTTGTCCATTTGTCACCTAACATTTCTTAATTTTGAATAAAAAATATAAATGCATATAAAATGCTTAAAAAAGGCAGGCGTTCGAAGCGTAAGTAATAATGTATGAAAACATTAATGAATGTGAATGGTGCTCAGGAATAATCAGATTATTCTAACAGCGTGAAGTTTTACCTAAATTGAGTGTGGCTTTTCCAGCTCAGATAAATGACTATGGCTGTATCACCCTATTCATCGTGCACTCATAAACATAAAACATAAATGTTCACGCCGTTTATCCCCGAATAGATAGGCAGAGGTACCAATACTAATGAACACCGTGACAGCGCCACCTAGTGTCCAAAGTAAGTTTTGTTTAGACAGTGTACGTACGTGATAAAGGGCAGGGATACTGATACTAATGAATACAATGGTGGACTCGAGGCTTTGATAATGTAAATCATAATCATAGCTGTGTTGTGTCGGCTTAGAATAGCACTACCCCATTCGTTCGGGTGGGTGTACGTAAGAGGCGACTAACGGTATTGGGGCTTTTAAGGATTTTTTGGGCGATGCGGTTAGAGATCCATCACCCGAAATCTTTATTTCACCAGCTTCCACGTAACTTCCAAAAGTGGCTGAGAAATTTCTAATTCCCTAGCTCTGGCTACCCCTTCAAGGGATTTATAGCCGTGAGTATATATATATGTATTTAATCATAACGGGGTGGAGCAGTAAAGAGACAATATTGATCGACACCACTAACCTTAACCATCTTCTGTTTATCGGCTAGAGTCAGCAAGTCAAAGAACGGATAGTAGACTTGCTCGACAGCATGAGGCACGCCGACTGGCAGACCCTGGATCAAGGTCATGTTGGTCTTCGTCTTCACCAGACCGATGTCGTTGACGAGACCGACCACGTCGGTGCCGTAGCCTTCGTCTTTGTACTGGACTTTGTATCTGGAATGAATAAAAAATAAATAAAATCTTTATTTTCCAAAACTATATCACAGTCGTCACAATGAAGTAAAACCGGTTAAGGCAGTATTTCACAACAGTTCTTAATTAGTTGTACAACCGATACCTTATAAAGGGAAACCTGTGCTTTAGGTATCGGTAAAAACTTCAGTTCAGCACTGAGTAAACATACTATATGCACTGAATAAAAAAACAACAAGGATAAGATATAATATATAATAGAAACAAAAAATAAGTGTCATTATTTTTGGGCCGAAACACAGCCGAAATATTTTTCACTATTCCATATATAACCTGAAACTTTTGACCCGTTTTCACGTCAATTGCGCGTTTCTAGGAGTAAACAATACCTTACAGTTAAAGTTTATTAGCATTCAACCTGTTAGTACGTCCGCGTACTATTTTTTCTTTGCAGTAAAATTGGAAAATACTGAAACAGTACATACCTATACGCATGTGTTTATTTTTTAATACTTAAATAAGTACCAATTTGTCTTTTCTAAAGACATATGTGTGGTTAATTATCATGGTTGTTAACGGTGAGGGAAAACATCTTGAGGAAACCCACATGACTGAGTTGTACTTAGTCATGTGACAGTGTATTCGTACAAAACGGCGATAGGCCTGCCCCCTATCACGTGAGTACAATGTCCATGCAAAACGTGGGGTACTCTTAACACCAGGTGACAAAGTCACGTGATGTTCAGAAGTATTAGTACCTCTGCCAACCCCTTCGGGGATATGCGGCGTGAACGTTTATGTTATGTTATGTATGTTATAAGTAAAAGTTGGTAAAGTAAGTTATTTTATTTAGGATCGGTTTCTTGATTCTAGGTTCAAGGTCGTCATGGAAAAGTAAAATTGATCGAAAATAAAAGTGGCGGACGTAAAATTTGGAGCCAAATTTATATGAGATCTTAAGCTAAATAATTAAAATTAAATCAAAATTGGTATTGTGCATTTTCCTTTCTTTAATTAATTCTGTTGTGTAGCAACTGTAATTACATTCAATAAATTTCTGGTTTGTCTTACATCGTAAATTTACATACAAACATATCCCAATATGAATCACAAAAAGGGGTAGCCAGAGCTTCAGAACATAAAATCTCTCAGGAACTTTTGGAAATTGAGTGGGAAATAAATTGATGATTAAAGGTTGTTGGTGATGGGTCTCCAACCATTTCATCAGAAGTTGAACTGAATATAGTTTTTGTCACCAAATGAAGTGTGTGATTCACAATGTTTTTTGTTTACATTTTTATTAAATAAATATTGTTGCCCTATCGCTTTGGTGTACGTTAAGAAATTAAGACTAAAAATAATATTAAAAATCTTGGTAAAAAATTAAAAATCAGCAAATGCGTTTGACTCGAGAATCAAAAACCATTTACAAAAGAACAACTTAAACAAAAAAATGTGTCTCGAAGCAAAACTTACAACGCTAATGTCGCTGAGTCAGCCTCACTTTGTAGGAGCAAACGAGCACTGTATTACTGAGAGTAGAGCTCTGGGATTCGCGTTTTAAATGTATATAATTTGGACTCTTGCTTTGTTCTTTTTCATGAATTGGTTTTGTTCCAGTTCAATTCAAGAGCTTTTTTTAATAATGAAGACGTTAACTTAAAGGTATAGGTTAAACTTTTAAAAAAAACGGGCAAATGCGAATTGGAGCTACCCGTAAAGGGTTCAGTAGAAACCCATTCTAAGACTAAAACGTGCACGCCGCATATCCCCGATGGGGTGGCAAAAAACTCGAAACATTGTTGTCACCTGTAGGGCAAGCACGAGCACTATTTTATCGACACGATAACGGTTAGAATGAGATGGCAGTATACGATACTAAGTAAGTGCGTAAGAGATGGCTGCTTTATCGCACGCGATAACTAGTTTAAACACCGCTCGTGCTTGCCCTTCTGGTGTTCAGAGTAGCCACGTTTGGCTTAGACATTGAACTCACGTGATAGGGGGTAGGCCTTTCGCATGTTCGTACGAATATACCGTTTCATGACTTATTTAGTCATGTGGGTTTCCACGCGATGCATTGCTTCACCGTAAAATAAAGGTAATGGCTCTCCAATCACTTAGTTGATAACTCAATTAAAAAGCTGTGTGGTGTCGCCTCTTACTAACACTCACGAGAAGAAATGTGGTAGTTCTATTCTAATCCGATAGTACACAAGTATAAACATCGCATAAATAATGTCACGGAACAGATATAACTTGTTGGATTCCAAGCCCTATCGAGCAATGGATTTCAGACGGAACTTTATCGCTTCAATCAAGATTAGATTAAGTTTAAGATTCCGGGTCGATTTTCGATTAAAACTAATGGTCAAACCTAAAATACGGAAACTTGGTACTGATTATATCTTCAGTAGTTGATCCAACCCGGCCTTTGCTTACATTTAACTGAAGTCCTTTATTGGTTGAAAAGGGTAACGGTCGACGCAATGGAAATATTAAGAAATATGTATTAGTCAAAACAGGTTTTTACACATACATACATACATACATATTCTCACGCCGTTAGTTCCCATTGGGGTAGGCAGAGACTATCGATCGCCACTTTGTACGATCCTGGCAAACCTCTCTAGCTTCATTCACATCCATCAATCTTTTCATACATGCTCTTTTATTCTTCGTGCTGCGGACACCTGCCTTTTTGAGCACATTTTCTATTTGATCTAAATGTGTCCTCCGAGGTCGTCCTCTACTTACATTACCTTCCACATTGGCTCTATATATCTCTTTCACCACTTTACTGTCATCCATCCTCTCTATGTGCCCAAACCATCTCAACATTCCTTTTTCTATCTTTCTTACAATATCATCTTTTACACAACACCTTTCACGAATCACATCATTCCTCACACGATCACATAACCTTACAGTACAAACTTTTCTGAGGGATCTCATTTCTACTGCATTTACTCTGCTTTCATGCTTCTTCCGCCACACCCAACATTCACTGCCATACATAAGCGTAGGAACGAGGACAGCATCATGCACAGCCATTCGGGCCTTTTCGGACACCGATTGACTAGACATGAGACTATCCAGTGCTCCATTTACCGCATTACCCTTTTTTACTCTTCTTTCAATGTCTTCATCACACTTTCCATCCCTAGTAAACAAATTTCCCAGATATACGAACTCTTTCACTTGTTCCACTTTCTTACCATTGATCTCAATCACGCATTCAGTCATATTCTCCTCTCTCTCGAAAACCATGGTTTTGGTTTTATCCACATTTACTCTCATTCCTTTTCTTTCAAACGACGCACATGCAATATTCATCATCTCTTGCAACTCCTCAACCGACGATGCAAGTAACACTTGATCATCAGCATATAAGAGGCATTTGATGACGAATCCACCCATTCTCAGTCCATAATCACTTTCACGCAACTCTATCAGACAGTCATCCATGAACAAGTTGAAGAGCCACGGAGAAGCTACACATCCCTGTCGGACACCCCTAGAGATACCGAACCAGTCTGTGTTTTCCCCGTTTATTCTTACACATGCACTAGAATCCTCATAGAGTGATACCAGTGCACGTATAAGTTTGCTCCCCAAGCCGAACTTGGATAACACCTCCCACAAATACTTCCTTACCACCCTATCATACGCCTTCTCTAAATCTATGAAGGAGCAATACACCTTTCGATTCTTGGCTAAGAACTTTTCAGTGATGCTCCTTAAAGAGAAGATTTGATCCATACATCCCATTCCCTTTCTAAATCCTGCTTGCACATCCCAAATTTTGTCATCTGTTTCATTCATCACACTTTCAATCAATACCTTTGCATACAATTTACCGACAACACTGAGTAGGCTGATTCCGCGGTAGTTTTTAGCTTCCTGGTGTGACCCTTTTCCTTTATATAAGGGCACAATTACTGCCCTGCACCAATCTCGTGGTACTTTACCACTCGACCAACACTTTTGAAAAAGGAAGTACAGCCAGGAAGCCACCAACCCTTTACCAGCCCTCAGCATTTCGATACTTATCCTATCATACCCTGCCGCTTTCCCTACTTTCATACTTTTCTTTCATTACTTCTTCCATACTAATCTCACTGTCACTACTGTCACCCAATGCCTCATTCCAGTCAACATTGCTGCCAATTGGCGAAGAAATAGGTGAACCCTCTTTTTCAAAGAGTCCCTCAAAATAGTTCTTCCATACTCGTCTTATGCTACTTTCATCCGTCGCCAATTCACCCTGTTCATCTCTCACTACATTCACTGTCGTGTTTTGGGAAACTCCCTTTTCTTTCCGGATATATTTCCAGAACAACTTTTGGTTATTCCGGAAATTATCAGAGAGTTTCCTCTCACACCATTCTATCAAATCACGCTTTTTCTTTTCTATTTTCTTCTTAACCTCATTCTTAACTCTCTTATATTCATCTTCACTATTCTTCACTACATCATCGGTTACTCTCGCATCCATTCGTTTACTAGCTTTAATTGCTAGTAAATCTAACCAAGCTTTCTTCTTATCTCCAACTGCCTCTTTCACATCTTTATCCCACCAACTTGTTGGTGGTCTACTTGTTCTTTTACTCAATCCACATACTTCCGTCGCACATTCAACCATTGACGATTTGAGCACATCCCATACTTCTTCTATTTCCAATTCATCCTTCATCTCCAGGTTTTTAGTAGCTAAAGAAAATTTTGTTAGACCTTATATACATACATACATATACACAGGGCCTTAAATAGCTAAAAGGGATAGCCAGAGGTTTGGAGTTAGAAAATCGTCAGCCACAATGAAGGGGGAAAATATCGTGAAATAAAGAATGGTTAGATCTAAAGGCACATCTCTTAAAAACACCATTGTCAAAAGCAGCATTGTAAGAAGAAGTGGGTTACTTTTAGTGGGGTAGTCAGTAAGCCGACATAAATCAGTCACCTAAAATCTAGGTATTCTACGATTTGTTCGTACTACGTACGTATCAATTGTAACTTTACATGTTATATCTTGTATATAGCAACGTTGCTTTTTTTATTATGTGACAAAATGTTGAGCGGCACATTAAAGAGATGGTACCTGAATTAAATATTTGTATTTATCGTTCTATGCGGTTTTATTCATCTTATCTTAAAGTTACATTTCACTGCTATCTAGATTTTGTAACAAAGAACTCTAACATGAACCATTTCAAATTGGAACACTCCCAAGTAACTGACTGAAAAGTTTTATACAACTTTATAAAATAAGTGATACCTTAGGAGTAGATAATGTCTCGTCACCGACGGAGATATTTTCTAACTTTTTGTGATCTGAATTGATTTATTTATTCAGTTAAATTAAATTAACTTGAAAATAATACATAAACTCTTGTACAGAGTACATGACCATCAAGTTTTTTTTATGTCGTTTTAAAATTTACAAAGAATAGTACGAATAAAATATTATAGAATAAATGGAATCACTTACTCGGGATGTCGATAAACAGTATCAACTAATGCCACAGAACATCGGGGGGAGCTGAGCACATTGGAATTGTACATGATCCTCTGGACCCTCGGGTGGATGCAGTGTCCAGCTGTGAGGACCCATTGCGGCGTGATGATACTTCCAGAACACACCGACGCACCAGTCATATCACCTAACGCACACGCAGAAGGCCACTCAGCAATCGATGCAGAAGAACCTCCGAACATTCTCCGTGTCCCCACAGACGCACCCATCATTCGATAGAAGTTCCTACGACTCGGTCCTAAAGGCATATCTGTAGGCTCCGCCATCGGAAGTCCAGGCTTCCGTACACTATTCGAGATAATGTCCTGAAAATTTTGCGCGACAACATTTCTAACAAAGAGCAGCACGAGAACGGTATACATATGATTTCGACTCATTCGTGATCGATCTGGTCGATCATTACTATCCCATCTGTATTTATAAGGCTCGCTATTCTAATGCTGAGAAACTATTCTTGATACACCATTCACAAAACATTGTATTGTTTGCTACATTATCACAATATTTACGGATTCGCTCTTGACAGCCGTCCAGTGTTGAAATATTTTGGTGTCAGTCTGCTTCTTCTGATATTGACAGTAGAATAAGGTCGTCACGGAAACAAAACCTAATTAGTTTGCTTTGTCCATGGATTTGGGAAATTATTTGCTTTTGCTGAATTTCTTTTCACACGTATAAAACGTGTACTTAATTAACACTATTTAACCCATATTCACAGCTACACATATTATAAAGCGCCAATACCGTTAGTCGCCTCTTACGTACACCCATCGGTAGAAACAGGGTAGTGCTATTCTAAGCCGACACTACATGGCCATCACCAACAACCTTTACTTTACCATCTATTCCCCACTCAATTTCCAAAAGTGGCTGAGGAATTTCTAATTCCTTAGCTCTGGCTACCCCTTCTAGAGATTTATAGCCGTGAGTAAATGTTATGTTACGTATTATAAAATAGGTAGCCAGAGCTTCAAAATTATTCAGTCTTTACATACTTTTTGATGTTGGGTAGGTAGAAGATAGCAAAGTGAATTATTTTTTGGTAGAATAGCACTTACCCTTTTCCCCCCGAAGTCTTTGTTAAAGACGTTTTAGCGATGTGAATGGAAATCCATCACCAGACATCTTTTATTGTAACATTTTTCCCACTCAACTTTGGAAAATGGCGGAAGAGTCCAATCTCTAAAGCCCTTACTACCTATCTTAGGAATTTTTGACCATTATTAACAGTATCTACTTTGTTATGTTTTAACTATATAATATTTATAGTCTATCAAGATTGGCCCCAGGTTCACACGGGAAGCGAGGCATACATTCTCAATGCTACTAACAAATCAAAACAATTTACTTTTCATTGTGTTTTCAATGGCAACTCAATGGCACAAACTTTCTTTTTTAGTTAATAGTGATAGCTTGATTTAAGATGATTTTTCAGTATTATAAGATCTGGAATAACTTGGTTTTAGGTAAATGCCCAATGTAATTATTTTTTCAAAATTCTTGCGTTGTTGGGGAAAAAATATAGTGATTAAGGCAAAATGTCTTTGGTATATGAGACTTCGTAATAGGGTTATGAATTATTTAAATGCAAATTCATTATCACTTAGACAAATTTACTTTTAACTCATTAAAAGAAATTAATAAATTCACGGTCTTTTTTTTGGTTTTGTTATTTTTTTTTCTCTTTCTTTCCTTGTATTTTTTAAACGTTATTTATAATATTATATTTTTCTTTTTTCTAATGTACATAAACATATATATATGACATAAACGTTCACGCCGAATATCCCCGAAGGGGTTGGCAGAGGTACTAATACTTCTGAACATCACGTGACTTTGTCACCTGGTGTTCAGAGTACCCACGTTTTGCATGGACAGTGTACTCACGTGATAGGGGGCAGGCCTATCGCCGTTTTGTACGAATACACTGTCACATGACTAAGTACAACTCAGCCATGTGGGTTTCCTCACGATGTTTTCCCTCACCGTTAACAACCATGATAAATTAACCACACATATGTCTTTAGAAAAGACAAATTGGTGTAGGCCCGACCCAGGATTTGAACACTAGTCGTTTTGCACGATAACCGAGTGTTCTACCCACTGGGCTATCACGGTTGCTTTCTAATGTACTTGCTGTATTTTCGCGGGCAACCGCCTTAATTTCGTTCCTCTTTTGTTTTGAACCGGTAATTGTGATAACCTGTCATTGGCTTTGTAAAACAATTGTATGTTCTGTGCCATGTTTGTTGTGTTTGCTGTTCGTGGTCAACGAATAAATAAATAAATAAAACAATAAAAAAATCAGTACATTTATTTCAATAATATGCAAAGTAACAGAATGCAGACCAACGCTTACCACTCAGATAAACACTTGTTTCTTTTGTTCCAGACCAACAACCAGATGACTTGAGACAGCGCAGTGACCATGGACGAGTTCACTGCCATGGACATCAACAGCACCGACTACTACCTCAACGGCTCCGACATCCTCGAGTGCGAGGCCGACCGGGCCATGGAGGACCACGAGAAGCTGCTGCGCTTCGTTCTTCACGGGGTCCTGCTGAACGCAGTCGGTGCCGCCGGCCTCGCTGGCAACGCTCTCGCCATCATCGTCCTCTCCAGACCGCAAATGAGGTCCTCCGTCAACTATCTCCTCATCGGCCTAGCTGCAGCTGACACTGTTCTTATAATCACATCTGTGCTACTCTTCGGACTTACTGCCATCTATCCTTACACGGGACATCTTCGACAGTATTACTATCATATATGTCCTCGACTCACAAAAATTGCGTTCCCATTGGCACTTGTT
This sequence comes from Bedellia somnulentella, assembly GCA_963576735.1. Taxonomy (NCBI): domain Eukaryota; kingdom Metazoa; phylum Arthropoda; class Insecta; order Lepidoptera; family Bedelliidae; genus Bedellia; species Bedellia somnulentella. The sequence goes on along the minus strand of OY755172.1, from coordinate 548,211 downwards.
GCTCAAACGATGTCTGTTTACCTGACCTTGATTGTGACCTTAGAAAGATGGGTCGCTGTGTGTCATCCATTCAGAGCCAGAGCATTATGCACGTCTAGCAGAGCAAGATGGTATGTGATCGGGACATTAATATTCTCCCTCGCTTATAACACTCCGAAGTTCTTCGAGGCAGAAATGGAAAGAGTTGATGGTGTCGATGGTGATTATATTTACTGCATCAGAGCGACCGAGTTCCGAACTCCTTTGTATGTGACTATTTATATTCATTGGATGTATTTGATAGTGATGTATATAGTGCCGTTTACCGCTCTAGCTGTGTTGAACACTTGCATAGTGCGACAGGTGCGGCGGGCCAAGGCTGAGCGAGCCCGGCTGTCAAGAGTGCAGCGGAGAGAAATAGGTTTAGCTACCATGTTGATGGTAGTCGTGGTTGTGTTCTTTCTGTGCAATCTTTTACCTCTCGTCACGAATTCTTTCGAAGTCTTTCAAGGAGAAGAGTTTGAAAAGCTGGACGTGTTAGTGAAGACCAGTAATTTGCTGGTAATGCTGAATAGCAGTGTCAACTTTTTAATTTACGTGATATTTGGGGAGAAATTTAAGCGGGTATTTTTGATGATGTTCTGTGTGAACAAAGCGTGGTCTCGAGGTAAAGACTCCCCGGAGCATACCAGGGATGATTCTTATGGGTCTATAGGAGAGAGATATTCAAATAAATTACTAAGAAACGGAACGTATAGAAGGTCAGATACGGGGATGGGTAGTATATCGAGAGGAAGAGGAGCTAGAGGTCGCAGCGTGTACTACCCGAGTGGGGTGGAGTTGACAACGTTTACCACCGCGTCCATTGAACGCACTCCATCGGAGCGCATGGAACCGCCGCCGACGGCCGCGCGATGGAACGGTCAAACACGAAACGGGAACTTCTAATTGATAGCGTTGACCAAAAAAACAATCGAATTTAATTGTAGCCAGATTATATTGAATAATGTTGGAGATACTATTTTTCTTGTTTGTCTCAGATAACGTAGATTTTTAACTCAATAGTTTAAAAACATAAATCAAGATTAAATGACAATTTTCTGTACATATAGATAGATAAAAATCTTAATATAGGTTCCAATGTAAATGTGCCAAATATGACATTATTCTGTATGATAGTACTTTTTAGTAAATTAAGACTATCAATTAATACAGTTTTTATTTATTGTTATAGTAATTAAAGCCCAATACAAAAACCACTGCTGATATTAAAATTGAACATAGTTATTGTTGTTTATTTTATTCTATTTCAACTGATACTACTAGATTCTATTTCGTGCATGCTTAAAAAATTTGTATCAAGTTTTGACCTCCCTGTTTTGTGGTAACGGAAATAGAATAATGGCTATGAATATTGCAATACGGCTGTTTCGTTTTTCTTCGAATGTATTTACGCAGCTGTGTCTCACACACTTTTTGTTTGTGTAGGTAACGATTGCTATAATCGCACCAACCCCTTTTATATTACAATCTAAATGACTTTAAAGGAATAATTTAAATAGTAATTTGCCGTGTAGTGCCGGCTTAGAATGTCGCTACCCCTTTCTACCCACGGGTGTCGTAAGAGGCGACTAAGGGTATTGGGGCTTTTTATTGGATTTTTGGGCGATGCGGTTGGAGACCCATCACCAAAAACCTTTATTTTTACTATCTTTTCCCCACTCAACTTCCAAAAGTGGCTAAGGAATTTATAATTCATATAATTTATAATTCCTTAGCTCTGGTTACCCCTTCTAGGGAGGGCCATAGTCTTTACAGGTTAATGGATGACTGTTGTCATCTTCAAACTAACATGATGGCGGCTGGGTTTCTATATCACTGTTAAAATGTAGCAATAAATGTGAGGATACGCTGATTTTAATAGTCTACCTTTTGAACCTACACTATTTTATCATAAAGGCATAAGAATAATGTATTTCATGACTGCTTCTGTGCTGGAATGCTTAATATAATGAATATCTTTGAATATAATTCTTTGAGTTTCCATTGAGTTATTTTTAAATAATGTGATAGTTTTGTGACTGTTTATATTTAATATCCCAGCGCTATAAAAGTGATTTGGTTTATAATAACAGATAACTATCTCATGCCTTTGTTGTGTTTATATTAAGAGAAAAATATTGATCGGATTTGAATATATTGTGGTGTATAACAACTGTTACTATAATATCTGAAGCTCTGTATACATATTATAGCACAGCCTAGAAAATTACTCTATACTTATAAAAACTCCAGGTGGAACTCCTCCACTCCCTCTTGAGGGATATATGGTATGAACTGTAAATTTTTTCTATTAAATAAAGGAAAGTAAAATTAGTAATAATCTCCACCTGAAGTTTTCATAAACAAAAACATTTAAATTCGTATTCATCCATTTGCCCCATATTTATATTTTCCTCAACAATAAATTAAATCTTTTTTGTTCATGAAAACCTCATATGGGGATTATTGCTAATAAATAAAGAATAAAGAAAGGAAAGAAAAACCTCGACACAGGCGGGTACTAAAACGTGTAAAAGAAATAAAGGATAGAAGAATTTCGCGCTGGCATCCATTGACACGGTAGCTCAATTGGCAAGAGCGACGGGGGCGTATACCCGAGGTCGCGGGTTCGCATCCCGCCTGTGTCGAGGTTTTTCTTTCCTTTATTTATTCTTTATTTCCTCATCAAGTTACATACCCTTTACCTCAGGGCCCAGCTTGTTCTTCAAATAGGTTGTATACGGATGGATAAAACTAATTGTAAGTCATTTTGTTAGTACTGTAAATATAATAACTGAATTTGTAAATACTAAATAATTTCATTTGTAAAAAAGATTATTTAAGTAAATAAGTGGATGAAGTTACCAAAGCAGCTATAATTTTTATTATATAATTATAAATATTTATTATGATCGTGTCAATGAACGAAACGAGGCGGTGAAAGAATTATTAAAATAAGCAAACTATTATACACTTTGTTTCATTTTTTTAACTATTTAATGTCGGTTTAGAATAGCATCTTCCATTTCTTCCCATAGATGTTCGTTAGAGGTGACTTAGGGTATTGAAGCTTTCTAAGTGATTATTGGAGACCCAATTACCAACAACCTATAGTTTACAATATTTTCCCCACTCATCGTCCAAAAGTCGCTGAGGAAACTTCTTTCTTAACCTTTAACTATGGACGCGCGGTCTCACAGACCGCTCTCGTTTCTGAAAATTGTATTTACCCTGCTTCCCCCCACTCCGTGCTCTTGAGACTGTAAAGAGGAAATGTTGGATCGCTAGCTGCAATTTGGGTGAGTAATTTTATTTTCAAATTTCGCCAAAAAAATATTGACTTCGATTATATTTTTTATAGGTGACAGCACCAAAAAACTTGAAATGTTTCTATTATATCGCCATTAAGGGAGGAGTACACGATACTGACAAGAAATGTTCTATATATAATATAGTAGCAGCCGTAAAACAACAAGGTGGCCTATGGTCATTTTCTCTAGGATACTGGACTTGTATGGACTGAATGCTCACATTCTACACAATCAGCATCAGCGCAAAGCAATAGAAAGGGGCATTTATTAAGGAAATTAGCAGGATTTTTAGTCGTACGTACCGCATAAGCAAAAATGTGTAATCTATATTTGCAAAGACATTGCATATAACATTGAAGCGCGTTTTAGGAGCCGACCGGCCTGATTTTACTGAAATTGGACCTTTGTCAGAATTTTTTGTTTGATGTTTAGTAGTAGATTTTTCTGGTTTTTCCTCAAGAAGGTATTTCATTTTTAAGTAGCAGTCTTTAATTTTATCTCAGTAATTTAAGAGTGAAAATTGACCTGAGTGTGATAGAGATAATTGTTAAGAAAATAATTAATATAAGCTAAATACATATTTATAGTCTTTTAATTTGATAATCTTTAGCAAAAAATAAAAAAAGCAAATAAAATGGTAGATATCTTTAAAATATTACTTGAATTTATAGCGGCGCGTGAAACCGCGCGTCCATGGTAGTGTTACAATATATTGACGTCCACAGTTAAAGGTTAAACAAAATGACGGAAAAGTCTTATTCTGGATATGTATGTATGTTTAATTTATTTTAGATTTCAATGTCTTACGTTGTGTTGATTTAAATAGCCCCATCCCCTTTTGTTCCCAACAGTATTGAAGGGGACAACAAAGAGAATTTGTAAAGAAATAGTTTTTAATGGACTATGTCCCTTTTAACCTCTAACCATACCATAAGAAATGAGTAATTGCTTCAAAAGAAGAAAGTATTTATTTTTACCCGTAAATTAACCACCACCAAATCCCTCTTATAAAAATATCTTATTTCTTTTCTTATAAAATCTATTAAATAAATATATTGGTCCCTTAACTTATTTTATTTTATTTTTATTATCTCTATTATAGCATATTATTAAGATTGGTACGATTTGTTTATTTATTTACTATTGATTTAAGGCTGGCTGCTCATTAATGATTGCTCACTGAAATCTAATTTCTTTTTGTTCTTTTAAGTGATGAGTTATTTTCTTCTTAACTCCCAGTAGCACAGTTACAACGAGTGGTATAAGGTTAGGTAAACTAACTGTTTATGTCGGACTTAGTATGTAAGTAACAGGCGGTACCAGAAAACCAGCTCCCCAGCAGTGTCCTGCGGATAATGTTGGGAACCTAGCTGAGGTACTTTCCTTTTTGTTGCCATCTTTTCTTTTTAAATTGTAATGTTTGTATATGTTGTTATTGTGTTTGGTAACAAATAAATATCTTTTATCTTTTATCAAAGAAATTAAATTAAAAATTGATTACGGTGCAATTTTTTCACTATTTTCCTGCCTGTTTTCTTCTTTGTAAGAGCCGCGAGTGTAATATTTTGGGAATATCCTATAACATTTATATATGTGTGTGTCACTGCAAACATAAATACAGAGCTGTAAAACGGTGCAAGCCCCAGGGGCATCCTGAAAGTGTAATTTATCCGGTTGTAAAGTGAAACACGAACTTCTGGACCTATGTTGGCGGTTATTACAGTTTTGATGTGATGAAAACGAATGAAATAACCAACTGAACTCAAATTTCAAGCCGCTATTCCCTGAAGGGATGGCAGTGGTACCAATACTTCAAATCATGTTTTGTTAAATAAATCACTAATTTAGAAAATTCTCATGTCACAATATTTGTCTCCGTACTCCTCTGAAACGGCTTTAACGATTTTAACCAAATTTTGCGTTCATACTCAGTAAGTCTGAGAATCGGCTAACATCTATTTTTCATACCCCTAAGTGTTAAGGGTTGTCCAACCTTAACATTTTTTATAAAAACGCCTAAAGTTCGGCATAGGCAAATTTACAGTACGAAGTCTGTCGGGTCAGCTAGTGGTAATCTTCTATACTTATAATAAATCTGTAGAGAGGTCAATTCTGTACATGAAATATATTTTCAAAATAACCATCAGGTGGTGATTAGGGATCGATACTGATGCCAAAAATGCAATCAGTAAAATTTTTGTCTGTCTGTCTGTCTGTCTGTCTGTCGGTTTGTATGTTCCTTATGGAAACAAAAACTACTCGACGGATTTTAACGAAACTTGGTACAATTATTCTTCATACACCTGCGCAGGTTTTTGTATACTTTCCACCATAGTAGCAAAGGGGAATTTTGGGAAATTTTGGGAAAACGGGAGAAGTTACTCCATTTTTTAAGCTTCCGTCGCGTGTGCAGCCTCTATGGTTAAACTTACATAGAAATCATGTGTGACGGAAATATTCTTCATAAAATTATCTAAAAAAATCCTTAGCAGTTTATGTCTATCCTTTACGGTTGACTCACAATAACACGTGTAATTCCTGATAACTTTAGCAGTTCGGATCATTCTGATTATATTTGTTTACTCTTACGTTTGTAAAGGTTTCACTCATCCCAAATTTAAAAAAGGTAACATTATTACCTATTCAATAAAAAAAGAATCATAGAAATCAGTAGACAAACACCGAAATTATACATAAAATAAGCCATCGCACCGTGATCAAAACCAAATCTTTACTAATTTACATATAACATACTAGATGGCGCGAGTAGTTGCATCCTAAATCACGTAATGATTTATTTTTTAGATTGTTATAAATACTTCATAGCGTTTTATTTAAAAATTTGCTATTAAACGGAAATACTGAACCGTTCATCAAAGCGCATTTAAAATCACCAAACTACACTGTTTAGGGAGTGCTATAAATTTAATAAATTGAAAACATTGCGCTGAATTTCACAATGCTTGAGCAGTGACTGAAGAAAGAAACCTCAGATATTTAAAAAAACAACGCTACCCGTGCGAAGCTGGGACGATCCACTAGTAAATAAATAAAAGTTTATTTCGGATAAACAAGATCCAAATGAAGTTGGAAAGTTAGTAACATCGAAATACTTATTAATGATTACAAATACTAAAGCACTATTTTTAACACGCTTTTATTAGGTCGACCTGTATGTATGTAACTATGTAATCAAATCTAAGAAAACTAATTTAACCATCTTCTAAAGGTCATAGCGTTATGAAAATTGGTAGTTGTATATGATTTCGATGACAATACAATAATATGGTACTGTCGAGCTGATCTGATGATGGAGCCGGAAGATATGAACTGGAACTTCATGATGCATGATCGTATCATAGCCGTGTTTGGACTTTTTAAAAAGGTCTTGTAATGAACGTTGACCATGATTAGGTTTCAAGGTCTGATGATGAAGCCGGAAGATAGGCACTAGCATTCCATGATGAAATAGCGTATCATAGCCGTGTTCGGACTTGTTGGAAAGGTCTTGTAATGAACCTTGGCCACGATTAGGTTTCAAGGTCTGAATACAATAATATGGTACTATCGAGCTCATCTGATGATGGAGCCGGAAGATATTAACTGGAACTTAATGATGGATGATCGTATTATAGCCGTATTTGGACTTGTTAGAAAGGTCTTGTAATGAACTTTGACCACGAAATGAACTTTGACCTCGATTAGGTTTGAAGGTCTGAATACAATAATATGGTACTATCGAACTGATCTGATGACGGAGCCGGAAGATTTGAACTGGAACTTCACTATGAATATTAGCATACGATGTATCGTTTCCAATCCATAACGTCCCAATGCTGGGCACGGGTCTCTTCCGTGAGGAAGGTATTAGCCATACTTCACCACGGGGGCCAGCCGGGTCGGTGGAGGTTTGTAAGGCTAGTGGTCACCTTAACGTTAGATGTTATCAAGCCGCCCGTTTGGGTCTCTGACAAAGCTTGACGACTGCTATCTTACGATAACAACCGGCACCAACGGATTTACGTGCCTTGCGAAGCACGGTAGCACCCGAGATAAATACCACTAGGCGGTTACCCATCCGTGGACGGACCGCAGCTCGCGTTGCTTAACTTGTAAATACGATCACATCAGTCCAACTGAGCTACAGGCGCTACTACGATACGATGTATATTGACGTGTAAATGGGGTAGTAGCTTGTTAAAGATCCCACCCAAGCCAAGTTGAGAAACGTGCCGAGGGCTGAATGGCATGAGGGTGGTTAAAAATGTCATGTCGCTAGCGTCACCTCAGGGAACCGGGCGAAACCCTGTTGTAAGTAGCCTTGCTCCTCTACTCGGACCTCTGGGGGAGTTGACCGTTTAATTGTCTTATACTCGTGGGAATACTATGGTAAAAACTAAACATAAAGAAACAACAACACAAAGTTAACGAAGACTACAAAAAGAAAAGGAAAAACGCGACCAAAAAAAACGAAAACTCAGTGAAAAGTAAAATTCTCTACAAAAACAAATATCCAAAACGTACATGCAAAAATATAGAGCTAGAGAGACACCAGATCAACGAAATAAACGTTTAGAAAGTTTAGGACAGTACGAATCTCAGATGAGAACATCGCAGACTGAAGTAAAACGTGCGGCTCGTCTTGAATATTTACGTGAGGGTGGACTACCGAGTATATTAAGACTTTTCAAAGGAGCTAAAATCATGTTGCGTTCTAATATAAACGTAGAGAAGGGGCTCGTGAATTGGAGCATCGGTTTTATCACGGACATCGTCTGGCCACACTTTAGACGCGACTAAATGTATGAAACCGACATCCCGTCTATCAAAGTTAATGTCATGTTAATGATTTTAAGTTGGGCATCTACCGTGCACAAGATGCAAGGCTGTACGGTAGAACACGTCGTAGTGTACTTAGGGTCCCGTACTTTTGCGGATGGACAGGCATATGTGGCGCTAAGTCGAGTAAAATCACTTAGTGGTCTCCAGATTGAAGAGTTAGATTGTTCTAAGCTGACAGGTAAGACACCATGCAATACAGACGCACTGGCGGAGATGGAGAGGATGCGGGCTCATTCGTCTATTTGAAATAAATGTTTAAAATATGCCATTAGCAAAGACTAAAAAGCGTAAAATAAATTAATAGTTTGAAAAACACTAAAAAACACGCTTTTATAAGTGCAATTAAAAGTCAAAAATAAATTACGGGTCGTTCAAGTTGTCTCTATTTCTGGGCTGAAGTGTAAACTATGTGCTTTTAATTATAATATTTGATTGTAAAAGCGTGGGGCGCTGGAGCAGGAAAAACTTTTTTGTATTTATTTTAAAAGCGACATGATAGTCCAGTGGGTAGAACACCCGCCCGAAAACAGAAGGGCGTGAGTTCCAATCCTGGGACGGGCCTACACCAATTTGTCTTTTCTAAAGTCATATGTGTGGTTAATTTATCATGGTTGCTAACGGTGAGGAAAAACATCGTGAGGAAACCCACATGGCTGAGTTGTACTTAGTCATGTGACAGTGTATTCGTACAAAACGGCGATAGGCCTGCCCCCTATCACGTGAGTACACTGTCTAAGCAAAACGTGGGTACCTTCTCTGGAAACTAGATGGCGCTTGCCATGTGAGTTCAGGAGTTTTGGTACCTCTGCCAACCCCTTCGGGGATAAACGGCGTGAACGTTTATGTTATGTTATGTTATTATGTATTTATTTATACACGAACAAGAACTCTACATTTTGCCACTGTTGACTAGTACTTTGAACAGACTGTTTAATATAGAGCCTCCAACTAGTGGTGCTGCAACTCTAGTTAGAGTGCCGATCTCTGTAACCTGCTTCCCGAAACATCGCTTAACTTGATTTCTTAGCAAGGTAAACAAAAAATCTTTCCTTTTCCAGCGCCCCACGCTTTTACAATCAAATATTATGATTAAAAGCACATAGTTTACACTTCAGCCCAGAAATAGAGACAACTTGAACGACCCGTAATTTATTTTTGACTTTTAATTGCACTTATAAAAGCGTGTTTTTTAGTGTTTTTCAAACTATTAATTTATTAATATATGTCGAACGTAGTATGAGACGGTTCTCTAATATATTTCTGCTAGCTGCGGTTAGCTGGGACAGCGCGTCCATATGATAAGGGGCAGAATTATCACCGCCTTGTACGAATACACTGACACATGACAAAGTACAACTTAGCTATATCGGTTTCCTCTCGATGTTTTCTTTGACCGTTCACAACCATGATAAATTAACCACACATATGACTATAGAAAATACAATTGTTTTGAACCCTCATCAAAATGAATTCATTGTATGCAAAAGTATTGTTTAAGAGTGATAAATAAAACGGTTAAGTAAAATATTTTTCCATCCGCTTTTTTGTTAGATATAATAACATCATATATTACCAATTAGCAAGTGTGCTCAAAAAGGCAGGTGTCTAAAGTATGAATAATAAAATAATTTTTAACAAAAAGAAAACCGACTTCATAGTTGGAAAAACAACCGAAAATAAACAATTTAGTACTAAAAAGTACGAAATAAGTTTTTTAATTGAATATGAGTACTGTGATTAATACCTTAGCAATTTCTTTATTCCACACGCGTTTTGAAGTCGGTTAAAAAGAGCATGTATGAGATGATTGATGGATGTAAACGGAGCTAGAGAGGTTTGTCAGGATCGTACAAAGTGGCGATCGGTAGTCTCCGTCTACTCCAATGGGAACTAATAGTTGGAGACCTATCACCAACGATACTTTATTTCTACCATCTTGTCGCTATCAACTTCAAAATGTGGCTGAGGAGTTTCTAGCTCTTAAGCTCTGGCTACCCCTTTTTGGGATTAATGGCCATCAGTATTTGTGTATTAGAAACCATAACATAACATAACATAAAACATAAACGTTCACGCCGAATATCCCCGAAGGGGTTGGCAGAGGTACTAATACTTCTGAACATCACGTGACTTCGTCACTGGGTGTTCAGAGTACCCACGTTTTGCATGGACAGTGTACTCACGTGATAGGGGGCAGGCCTATCGCCGTTTTGTACGAATACACTGTCACATGACTAAGTACAACTCAGCCATGTGGGTTTCCTCACGATGTTTTCCCTCACCGTTAACAACCATGGTAAATTAAATTAGGAACCGATCCAATAAAAAAATATTCTCCGTTCGATATATACGTTCATAGTGTTTTTTTCCCATCGTACCGTTTGTAATGATTAGAACCATGCGAGGCGAGGTTATACGATTGTGTTTATGTTGAAAATAATCCTTGTAAGTTTTAAGTTTGACTTGTGGCTCTGAATCTATGTAATTAGTATTGTTGCTTTTAAAAATAAAAATTAAATATAACCCTTAATCCTTCGGAATGGATTTATTTTGAAGGAAAAACTTTTATTTGAAAATTAAAGCTGTTAACATGTTTTAATGACAATATGAACGTCCTTTTGGAATAATTTAGTTATTTTTGTTTATTATTATTATAATTGATATAAGTTGTTTTTGTTTTAAAATTTTATATTTTCTTTCTTCCTTTTTATTTTTAGCTATAAGTTAATTGCAGTAGCCGACGGGGCCCACAAGGTCCAAATTGTAAATGTCACCATATTGATACTGTGGATTTAAGCAATAAAGATTTGAATTTGAATAGGCTATTTGACTAAGTTTTGAAAACTATCTTACGGTGTTAATTTGTTTATAAGGAGCCCTAAAAAATATTTTTCTGTCTTCATTTTAGCAATTTTATTAAAAAATCGAAAAAGAAAATGCAATATTCAAATGTGCCGCGAAAACGCGACTTTAAGTAATATGGCGGCTGTAGCACAAATGACGTCAATTCCGCATTAAACACCAATGAGCGAAGCGAAACACAGTCTGTTTATGTGCAATCTACGTCATTATAGAAATAACCAATCACGGTCGTTTTTAGTCACGTGACAGTTGCATCAAAAATACTTATTTTAGAAGACGGATTTCAGTGAAATAATGCAATATTTTTATCTCGCATTATTACATATTGCTCCAAAAAAGAAATATTAAGACTAATGAAATAAAAGAAATGTATATTTTTATTACAGTCAAATAGCCTATTTCTGCAAATTTTACAGACCATCATTTTCTATTGGTACTAAGATATATTATTGGCGGCAAAAATAGTCAAAACTTTATATATGGCATATAAATAACTTCTTGAACTCAAGTTCTGGCAACTTTACGACACAGAAACCTTAAGAATTTTCCTTTTTCACAATTTAAGCATTCGTTTGAATAAACAAAAATGGCGGACGTAAAACAAATCCAATGAGAATCACAATTCGGTCGGAGCACATTTTGACGCGGGATTCAAATTGAACGTTTAATCATTTTGCTAAATTACGTAATTTGTTTTACTGCTTTTACAAAATATACCAAATAAGTATTTTTATTACATTGGTTCGCAATAAAATTCTGTGTAGTGACGGCTTGGAATGCGACTACCCCCTTTCTACCCACGGGTGTAGTAAGAGGCGACTAAGGGTGTGGGACTTTATTAAGTGGTTTTTGGGCGATGCGGTTGCAGACCCATCTCCAACGATACTTTATTTCTACCAACTTTTCCCCTTTCAACTTTCAAATGTGCCTGAGGAGTTTCTAGCTCTGAAGCTCTGGCTAACCTTTTTTGGGATTTATGGACATGAGTATGTATGTATTTTACATACATACATATACTCGCGGCTGTAAATCCCTAGAAGGGGTAGCCAGAGCTAAGGAATCAGAAATTTCCAGCCACTTTTGGAAAGTTGAGTGGGGAAAAGATGATAAAATAAAGGTTTAAATCTTTTTGTTCATGAAAACCTCATGTGGGGATTATTACTATTAAAGAATAAATAAAGGAAAGAAAAATTTCGACACAGGCGGGGATCGAACCCGCGACCTCGGGTAAACGCCCCGACGCTCTGCCAACTGAGCTACCGTGTCAGTTGGCTGCCAGTGCGAAATTCTTCTATCCTTTATTTCTTTTACACGTTTAAGTAGTGTTTATTCTTTAATTATTAGTAAAATAAAGGTTGTTGTTGATGGGTCTCCAACCGCATCGCCCAAAAATCCCTTAAAAGCCCCAATACCGTTAGTCGCCTCTTACGTACACCCACCGGGAGAAATGGGGTAGTGCTATTATAAGCCGACACTACACAGCCGTTAGTCTGTTTCTCTAAGATGTTATTGCATATATATGTATATATATGTGTGCTAACATCTCTCCAATCATTTCAGTGAAATGTCGTCATGAACTGCGATCGACATAGGACTACGATGAGGCAGCGTGGGGCTGAGGGAAGAGGAACTTACGTTCCCGTAAAGTAAATAGTAAAAACAAGAAACTAATCTCAGCACTCATCGCTTTATCAGTTTCCTGTTAAATTGTTAATTTGTCTGCCTTATTCAAACTGTGAATATTCAATGTCTCTAAAAGGCCGAAAGGCAGTTAGTTGCTAATAAAGATCTTACGATGTGTTGCACTGAATTTTCGATGTGCCACGTAAAATGATAGCAGTGGAAAAAATGCGTTAAAGTATCAAAAATATCGAGCCTTGGAGAACGAATGATGAGAAATATGATTACAAGTTATACGAACTTCATAATCAAATTTTAATACTTATTATTTCATTAAATAATCAAATAGCGGTTTCTTTTGGCACATATTGTTTTATGAAGTAACGAGAAACAATAAGCTATTACATTTTACATATTTGCGATGGTAATAAGACCCTATTTCATGAGTAAAATGTACTTGTTTTAATATTCTTAGGGATCCCAATCGGATTGCATATTGAAAACATCAGTAAACCTCGTTTTAAAAACGTTTGCTAAATATATTGCGCCACTTTGTACATGGTTCTTTAGTTCTTTATTCCGTGTTCCTTATTTTTGTCTTAGCTGTGTTATCTTAATGCAAGATGGTTGTACACTATAGCGTCTATAAATTTTCTCGATCCCCGCAGCTTAATCTCCTTATAATCCCGCCTCAATCTAGAGAATAGATCTTTTGTTCTTGTTGCTGACATCGTGCGAACTTTGAATTTACTTAAGTATTTATAATAAACTTAAATTATTACCGCGAAACTTTAGCTATCTATAAACGATTTGCTATCTTATCGTAAAACGACGTGATAGCTCAATGGGTAGAACACCGGTTAACGTGCAAGCGACTAGTGTTCAAATCCCGGGTCGGGCCTACACCAATTTGTCTTTTCTAAAGACATATGTGTGGTTAAATTATCATGGTTGTTAACGGTGAGGGAAAACATCGTGAGGAAACCCACATGACTGAGTTGTACTTAGTCATGTGACAGTGTATTCGTACAAAACGGCGATAGGCCTGCCCCCTATCACGTGAGTACACTGTCCATGCAAAACGTGGGTACTCTGAACACCAGGTGACAAAGTCACGTGATGTTCAGAAGTATTAGTACCTCTGCCAACCCCTTAGGGGATATTCGGCGTGAACGTTTATGTTATGTTATGTTATCGTTCAAGAGCTTCCCTTCGCTGAACACTTGTTACACTTACTCTTACGTCTAATTCAATAGAGACGGAGTAGGAGGAGTAGTTTTACTATCAACAGACCATGAAATAAAATTTAACATTTAATTAGATACATAAATTACGCACAGTTGTACATAAAAATGTGCTTCTATACACATATTTTTCAAATAATAATTAGCAAACTTATAGATAGTCAAGAAAATGGTCCTTTATTTTGTCAAAATCCTAACACCAACATCCAAACAGATTTAGTAAGGGTTCGTAAACAACCGAAATAAATCCATATTTGTAGGGATTCACTTAAATATAATAATAAATATATACGGGACGGACGGAAATATTACTTCATAACCTTATACCTATAGTATAAGGACTAAGTTTTGTCAAGCATGTTAATAACGGGATAGTACGCAGCAGCTCAATTAGTTGCTAACAAAGTATTTAGTCATAAAAAAATCATCTTCATACTAGTGAAGCCTCGGGCCGAAAAACAGGCGGGCATTTCACTACAGACCAATTAAATAATAAAAAGTATGTTATTTTTACAATTATAAACCAAATAAAAACTTGAAAATGTTTATACCAAAACTGCGAGGTTGCAAAATTAATGTTTTACAATACCAGCAGAAATCAAAAGTTAAATTTAATACAAAATTCAAACAAAGTTAACATTAAAAACATCACAGTAACAAAAGTTTCTTCCACTAGATATCTCTGCCACTGGGCACTTCGGAAACTCCCGGTTTCGAACTAGACACAAACACACCTCGCATGCGAACATTCCGCAAACTGATCATAGTAATTTGTCCTAATAGCGCTAAGACATACGATTATTCCCGTCGGTTCTCTTTATAAAAGGCTCGAAAACAAACGAAAGAAAGTCTTATTGGATTTGATGCGAGAAAACCTTATTTAAAAGAACCATTTAATTCTGCTCAGTGTATTATTAGGCTATAAATATAATAAATAGGATAAGGTTAAGGCTGAAAGTACTAGTATCCGTCGATGTAGTACGAATTTTGTAGTACATGGAATTGCTTCTAGAGTATTGGTCACACGTATTGAAAAACTATGTACGAGTATGTTAGAATCATACTGAAGAAACTGAAGAATTCTTAACATTGTGTAGATTTACAGATTTACAGAGTTTCACCATGTTATTGGAAATCTATCTCGCAGAACATTCATAGGTAATCGCTTTTAGTGATAAGTCAGCCAATTGTAATTTTGTTATTTAATTCTGTATATTTTTTTATTTTTTTCTCTTTTTCTGATGTGCAATGTAGAGTTTTTTATTCTATTATATTTCTGCATTTCAAAAATGCATTACTATATATTAAATTAATACCAAGTTGATTAGGATTAGTGTATAATTATCAAGTTTGATTTTGAATTAATACATTTAATTACAGTTTTCCAAAATTAATAATACGCCTAGAAATGTTCGTCACTACTCGGCAATGATCGTGTTCCCCGAGCGTCGGGAGACGATATGTATAAAGAGTGGCTAAGTGCATGTCATAATTTATCAGTAACGGAATTTGATTCGATGATTCCATGTCGATTTTCCTGGTGTTCGATAAGCCCAAAATGCGGGGATATCCACACGGTTGTGAATATGCTACAATCTTTGTTGGATTGGTTTACTTCGAAACAAGGACCTTGTCCTTGATGTCTTGAACCATCGTGCAAAATTTGGCTGGGATCAGATCAACCTTTTAGGAGGAGTTCTGTGACAAGCCTAATACAAAAGTTGGGTGTTAATGGATAAAGTTAAAATTAAATTCAAATTTGAAAACAAACCTAGGAAGGGTGTACAACTCTATATACAGCTCTATATAATTCCACACAAAGAGAACACGTGCGGTCACCAACAATATGTAAAGACGATTGACGGACCTTTGACAGCCCGGCGACCGCCACCGCCCTCCTGAATTGTTGTCGTTTGAGAACACGTGATATTGACTCGTATTACTTTAAGTCAAAATGCAAGTGCATCGTTTAGGGCGCATACGATTCAATTATTCGGGTTTTTCCGGAATACGAGAGTGACCGAAGATCTGCATGCCCATTATTAATTTTGGAGAATTGTACACTTACACCTTTTGTATCATCATTTGTATCTAATAATAATAACGCTGAACCATTAACAACATATTTTTGATACAATTAACTACTTTTCGGTGAAAGTTATATAAAGGATGAAAAAATATGGATAAAAAAATTCGCCAGGATTGAACAAAGTGGCGATCGAGAGTCACTACCTACAGAGACCATTTATTTTTATCTTGCGCTACTGCTACGTGAGAGGCACGTGTGGACAAAAGTTACATGAGATCATTAGCGAAGGTTTTCCTTATTATTACATAAATTAAAATTATTATTACTAATTATTATTAAATTATAATTAATAATTAATAAATAAATTATCGCCGTGTAGTGCCGGCTTAGAATGTCACTGCTCCTTTCTATCCGCGGATGTTGTAAAGAGCAACTAAGGGTATGGGGCTTTTTAACCGACTTCAAAAAAAGGAGTGTTCTCAATTCGACCGTATATTTTTTTATGAACCGATTTTGATTATTATTTTTTTATAAGAAAGAAGATACTCCCGGAATGGTACTATGATAAGGATATCAGGGTCTGATGATGGAATCCTGGAGAAATCGAGGGGATCCCTCAAATTTTATAGGCACATGTGCCGCGTTTTACATATTTTCTGAAGTTATATTGGCATTTGCTTCTAGAAATCATAATGTTATGCTGCTGAGCTAATGAAGGAAGGTGTAGGTCCTCAGTCACTAGGAGTTAGTGACTGAGGACCTGACTCCTCTTCGTAGTTTTTATGAAGAGAAATACAGGTTCACTAAACATTTTTTTTGTTATGTTATTGTTACCGAGAAAGTACTATGAGACCAGGATCTGGTCTGAAATCGAGGGGACTGTCGAAACTCACAATCATGTGACAGTGTATATTTTCAAAACGCCCATACGCCTGCCCTGTATCACGTGAGTACACTGTTCATGCAAGTCGTGGGTACTCTGAACAACAGGTGACAATGTCACGTGATGTTTAGAAGTATTAGTACCTCTGCTAACCCCTTCGGGGTATTCAGCGTGAACGTTTGAGTCTTTTTTGAGTCAAGATGTAGAATTGTAGACCATCGCCATTTGAGGGATTTCAAGAAAGTAAAGTTACATATGGTAGAACCTATTTAATACTGTGCAATATGCCAAAATCTTCAATTCGTACAATGATAGTGTAAGGTTCTAATTATATTTTGGTCAGCAGATGTTGTTGAAATTGTGTTTTTGTAATATGTGCCATCAATTATTTGAGGGTAAACTTATATGTTAATATTTATTTTTAAGTATTACTGTTTTCTCAAATCATTTATAATTATATTATGTAAAGTTACATATGGTAGAACCTATTTAATACTGTGCAATATGCCAAAATCTTCAATTCGTACAATGATAGTGTAAGGTTCTAATTATATTTTGGTTAGCAGATGTTGTTGAAATTGTGTTTTTGTAATATGTGCCATCAATTATTTGAGGGTAAACTTATATGTTAATATTTATTTTTAAGTATTACTGTTTTCTCAAATCATTTATAATTATATTATGATTATTCATAGTTAAAAGACATTAGTTTGATTAATTGAAATGGATTTGTTATCATTGCAAATATTCAGTGTCTATATTATATATAAAGTTATATTCAATGATTATATCTTGGTATTATGTTTTGTAAAATCATTTCTATTTATTTAATGAATTTCCATAACACTATAATGCTTTAAATTTAGTAAATTAGATAAATTAGTTAAAATAAAGTGTTTTTGTGTAGAAGGGGAAAGTTGTTTACACGTGTGTATAAATACCCTGACTACACCAACTGACGGGATTCGGTTTCTGGCTTTTGAAGTGTGAACAACTTGTATTTGAGGTTATCGTGAATAGTTTGTACATAAGAAATATACAGAGTTCACTGGAAGACTAGAAGTTTTATTATAACATCCTGAAGTCTAACATCTCAGAAGTGGAAGAAAATTCTACGTCTACAAGCGTTGTAAAAGGTGATGTACTTCATTTTATTTCTTTTAATTTATTACTGTACTATGGGGTAATTAAAACAACATAGATATTCAAGTGTTTCATTGAATGTTAAACCGATAGGTTCAGTTTGTGGCAATAGCTACCCCTTATCGTTCTAATTAGGACTTGAGTCTTTGGCGGAACAGAACTTGTATCCGGTTGGGGCTGCTCTCCAGTGGTATTGGTTCAGATCACCGGAAACACCTATTTATATATATTATTGAAATATTCTAAATTTTAATATTCTCATTTCACTTTATAGTAACCACGTAAAATATATGTATGGATTTTATTAGATAATGTTGAAACCAATAAAATAATAATAACGTGATAAACTTTAATAAAATAGTATTCCTAATTGGTGGAATTTCTACTATAATGAATTAATGATACATATGGTTTATATTTGCATGTTATTAATAATAAACACATATCAACGGGATCTCTTATTAAATGGAAAAGATAGGAATGTTATTTCCTAGATTAAATATAACTCAATGATCTAAAAATTAGCTAAATTCAGTAGAAGACCTTTCACTTGCTTGACAGGATTTTCTTTTTATGGACACCGTGCAGATTAAAAATAAATATTGTTTAATTATTTGAATGTTTACAATTGCTGTTAAACAAACAATAATATTGGTGATGTATGAGGGTGTCAGTGACCCTCGCACTAGGCTAGGCCTGTATCGTGAGTAGTCTTAATATAGAGTGTAATTCTAACGTATTTACCAAGGTTGAAAGGTGGCTTATTCAAGAATAAATATTAATTACTAGTAGTACTACAATATATACTAATTAGATACTACTATTGATACATATAAATAAAGTGAATATGTATCCATAGTGTTATTGTTAGTACGGGAGTTTATTGAATAATGCACATTATAGTTTCTACATTATTCTGATCCATGTTTTTAAGCCAAATTTGTGTTTTCATTTTATTGCTTCTTTCACTGTTCAGAGTTGTAGTTCTGCTTTGTTATTGGGGCAGGTAATAAGGGAAATTTTGACCGAAAGTGGATGGCTCTACTCTAATTTCTCTATGGGTTAACATGATTTCATAGTTCATTGAATTTATGGTTTTATAACTTTACTTTAAGTTTCAGGACAATGGAAGGAGAGAATGAACAGCGACGCTTGGAGACTCCTTCTAGGAGCCGCACTCGGCATAGATCCCGAGTTGCCCATGCATCGCGCAGTAGAAGCCCTGTGCGACGCTCCCGGAGCCGTAGCCAGCGAGTGCTGTCAGTGGTCGAGCAAGAGCTCAACCGCGCCAGGGAGCTGGTTCGAGAGAAGGAGTTGGCGGTGTTACGTGAGCGACATGACCGAGTGCGCAGCGCACGACGAACAAATTCTGGAGCGACAGATCACATTGTGAATGTTAAGGATGTGTTTACTTCCTACATGCAACTACCTACACCCATAAAGATCGGTGTTGCTAAAAATGGAGCTTCGATACTTGCGTTCGGTAAAGGGAGAATAGAGGTGACAACAAATTTAGGAATTTTTGGTTCAATCGATGATGTTTTGTATTCACCAGAGGTAAGGTATAATTTATTATCGGTAAATCGCATACAGCAGACTGGTATGTCGGTTATTTTTGGTAATAATTGCGTTCAAATATTTAGCAAAGAAAATAAATGTTATATGTATGGGGAGAATATAAATAACTTATTTAGTATTACTTTGCCAATTAATAAATCTCAGTGTAATTTAAATATAGCTTCTGAAAATCAACAAGATAGTTTAAAAGAATATAAATTGTGGCATGGTCGACTTGGCCATTTAAATAAACAAAAATTTAATATTTTAAAAAAAAATGTAGTTGATGAACGCGACTGTAAAATTATTGATAATATTGTGATACCTACGGACGAGTTATGTGAGCCTTGCATACTCGGCTCGATTACCTTTTTCTGAAAGTAAAGATAAGACTAATAATAACCGACCATTGTTTATTATCCACTCTGATGTATGCGGCCCGATTAAGCCTACTACTATCGACGATAAAAATTATTTTGTAACTTTTATTGACGATTTTACGCATTATACTGTTACATATTTAATGTATGCTAGGTTAGAGGTACTTAAATGTTTTCAAGATTTTGTAGCTAAGAGTGAGAATCTATTTAACTTCAAAGTAACTAATTTGTATTGTGATAATGGGCGAGAATATCTGTCTAATGAGTTCAAAAATTACTGTGTTTGCAAGGGGATAACTTATCATTTAACTGTACCATACACGCCACAGCAAAATGGTGTCGCAGAGCGCATGAATCGTACGTTAACCGAAATGGCGCGAACATTGGTTACAAGTACGAAGTTAGATAAGTCATATTGGGGTGAAGCTATATTAACATCTACATATATAACGAATAGACTGCCCACAAAAGCGCTTCCTAATAATAAAACACCATACGAAATGTGGCATAATAAAACACCGAAGATTAATCATTTAAAAATATTCGGTTCTACTGCATATGTTCATGATAAAACAAAGGGGTCGAAGTTTGATGAAAAGTCATTTAAAGCCATACTAGTCGGTTACGACAGAAATGGTTATAAATTAATAAATGTAGAAAATTATCAGTTCCTAATTGCAAGGGATGTTGTATTTGCCGAGTTGAATTTCGAATCCTCTAGACCTGTCAACAATTTGGTGCGAGTTGAAATTCCCGCCGAATTTAATAAACCCGATAGTGAATCGGCAAAGTTAATAGGCAACAAACACGGTAGTCCCCTCATGAGCTCGGAAGCTGGACCTTCATCTAGCAAACTGAGACGTAGTGAAAGAATTCAAAATTTGCCCACAATTGATTATAAACAATTAGATGATCCTGGCTCTTATCTATCACTTACAGCAAATCTAATGTTACCTTATAATTATGACGATATTTTTAATAGAGATGATACTAGTAAATGGTTAAAAGCAATAGAAAATGAAATAGAGTCTATTAATAGTAATAATACATGGAGTCTTGTAGAAAGACCTCACAATCTCAATATTATTAGTTCTAAATGGGTTTTTACAATTAAAAATAATGAGTTGGGTGAGCCTACACGGTATAAAGCGCGACTAGTCGCCCGTGGCTTCACACAACAATACTTACAGGACTATGACGAAACGTTCGCTCCAGTAGCACGTATTACAACCTTTCGATTCATTTTAGCACTTGCAAATCAGTTTGACTTACATGCCCATCATATGGATATAAAAACCGCGTTTTTAAATGGAATCCTTAAAGAGGACATCTATATGGAAGTGCCAAAGGGCGTTTCAGCGAGTCCTAATCAAGTTTGTAAATTAAATAAGACATTGTACGGTTTGAAACAATCTTCTCGGTGTTGGTTTGAACGTTTCGATCATACTCTTAAGGCTATCGGTTTTGAGCATTCACAGGTCGATCCTTGTTTATATATTTTTAATAAAAATAGTATGAATGAAAATGTATACATTGTTCTTTATGTAGATGATCTGTTAATTTGTACAAAAAGTGAACAAAATATGCATTTATATAAAAAAAAAACGTTTAATGCAAGAATTCTGTATGACAGATTTAAATGAAGTGAAACTATTTTGGGCATTAAGATAGAACGAACTGAATGTATGTTAACTTTGGATCAATCTTTATACCTAAAAAGTGTTTTGAGCAAGTATTCCATGAGTGGTTGTAATCCATCAAAATCACCATTTCCATCAAAGTTAGATCATGTAGTTTTAAGTTCAGATGCACATTATGATGCACCTTGTAAAAATGTCATAGGGTGTCTTATGTATGCGATGCTATGTACGCGGCCAGACATTTGTGCAGCAATAGGTATTCTAAGTCGATATCAAAGTAAAAATAATGAGGAGTTATGGAATTGCTTAAAACATCTATTGAGGTACATAAAAGGCACTGTTGATTTAAAGTTCACCTATGTAAAATGTAACTATAAACAGCTGGTTGGTTATGCAGATTCTGATTGGGGAGGCGACATAACTGACAGAAAGAGTACAACTGGACATGTTTTTAAATTGTTCGATAATTGTACAATATCGTGGAATACGCGAAAGCAAAACTCTGTCGCTGCTTCCTCAACGGAAGCTGAATATATGGCTTTATTTGAAGCAGTTAGAGAAGCGACTTGGATAAAATCTTTGTTAAATAGTATTTTGATTTCAGTAAAATTGCTAATTATTATATTTGAGGATAATAATAGCTGTATTAGTATAGCTTATAATCCGACCAATCACATAAGGTCGAAGCATATCGATGTTAAGTACCACTTTACTCGTGAACAAATTACTAACAAAGTAATAAAGCTGGAATATATTTCCACAGGAAATCAACTGGCCGATATCTTCACGAAAATGGTACATACTCCAAAGTTTATTGAAATTAATTTAAATTGTGAAATTAGATATGATTTTTATAATAGTAATTAAAGTAAGTAGTTAATCTTAAAATAATAAAAGTGATCTTATTGTCAAATGAAACATTGAATTAATTATAGAATTACTTTCAGTTCTAATTGTGTAAATACTTGAATATTTGAGGGGGACTGTTGGAATATACGTATAACAGTATATATATATTTACAAATATCCAATTCATTCAATCATTCCTTCATTCAAACGATGTTCACTCAAAGCCAATCATCAATCAATGTTCATTCTTGTCTTGTCATTTATTCTAATTATAACTTTAATAACCGAAAGTCGTCTCTTACTTGCCGCTCTAAACCTGCACCCATTTTCATCAGAGGGCATGAAAAATAAGCGCAAAACCACTGTTGCCGTTTCACGAATGCAGCCATGGATACACATAGCTGCTCTTAGCGTTAACGATGATGAACCTGATGAGACCAGTAGTGATGCAAGCGATGGCAATAGCTCTGATGTTTCGGATAATTGATGTCTTTTATATTATGCTAGTAAAATCTTTGTTTCGAAATTAATTTACTATTTAAAAAAAAAATGCGCTTTTATTTATTACGTCTATATATGTATTATCACGTGAATTGAATTAGATGTTAGGTTTAAGATTGATGTTGATTTACTATCTGATATTATGTACCTCGAAATGTTCGAGAATGTTGATTTACTATCTGATATTATGTACCTCGAAATGTTCGAGAATGTTGATTTACTATCTGATATTATGTACCTCGAAATGTTCGAGAATGTTGATTTACTATCTGATATTATGTACCTCGAAATGTTCGAGAATGTTGATTTACTACCTGATATTATGTACCTCGAAATGTTCGAGAATTTTGATTTACTATCTGATATTATGTACCTCGAAATGTTCGAGAATGTTGATTTACTACCTGATATTGTGTACCTCGAAATGTTCGAGAATTTTGATTTACCATCTGATATTATGTACCTCGAAATGTTCGAGAATGTTGATTTACTATCTGATATTGTGTACCTCGAAATGTTCGAGAATGTTGATTTACTACCTGATATTATGTACCTCGAAATGTTCGAGGATTTTGATTTACTATCTGATATTATGTACCTCGAAATGTTCGAGAATTTTGATTTACTATCTGATATTATGTACCTCGAAATGTTCGAGAATGTTGATTTACTATCTGATATTATGTACCTCGAAATGTTCGAGAATGTTGATTTACTATCTGATATTATGTACCTCGAAATGTTCGAGAATGTTGATTTACTATCTGATATTATGTACCTCGAAATGTTCGAGAATTTTGATTTACTATCTGATATTATGTACCTCGAAATGTTCGAGGATTTTGATTTACTATCTGATATTATGTACCTCGAAATGTTCGAGAATTTTGATTTACTATCTGATATTATGTACCTCGAAATGTTCGAGAATGTTGATTTACTATCTGATATTATGTACCTCGAAATGTTAGAGATCAGTAATTTTAAATAAGTTATGGAGTATGTGTATCGTAAAGCTTGAGAACGTTGTTATCACATTATTATGTATGATTATTTCATATTCAATCATCATTCAATAGGCTCGAGATTAGTAACTGTATATAGGCATGTCAGACCGAATGTAAGGTTATCACTTGATGTCGTGTATGGGGTCATACACGTCGTCAGGATGGACGAATGTAAGGTTCTAATTATATTTTGGTCAGCAGATGTTGTTGAAATTGTGTTTTTGTAATATGTGCCATCAATTATTTGAGGGTAAACTTATATGTTAATATTTATTTTTAAGTATTACTGTTTTCTCAAATCATTTATAATTATATTATGATTATTCATAGTTAAAAGACATTAGTTTGATTAATTGAAATGGATTTGTTATCATTGCAAATATTCAGTGTCTATATTATATATAAAGTTATATTCAATGATTATATCTTGGTATTATGTTTTGTAAAATCATTTCTATTTATTTAATGAATTTCCATAACACTATAATGCTTTAAATTTAGTAAATTAGATAAATTAGTTAAAATAAAGTGTTTTTGTGTAGAAGGGGAAAGTTGTTTACACGTGTGTATAAATACCCTGACTACACCAACTGACGGGATTCGGTTTCTGGCTTTTGAAGTGTGAACAACTTGTATTTGAGGTTATCGTGAATAGTTTGTACATAAGAAATATACAGAGTTCACTGGAAGACTAGAAGTTTTATTATAACATCCTGAAGTCTAACAATAGGAATACCGGAAATACGAAGAATAATACAGTAACCGTCGCTTCTTTATCCGAGAGGCATCTTTGAAAGCTATCCATCTCTAAAACTCGTGAAATAAAAAAAAAATTACAAAAAGAAAACCCACTTCAAAGTTGAAAAAATAACCGAAAATAAATAATCAATTACTAAAAAGTAAAAGAAATAAGTTTTTTAATTAAATATGAGTACTGTGATTAACACCTTAGGAATTTCTTTATTCGACACGCGTCAGAAATCCTAAAACCTATCTAAATCTTACAATTCTTATAATTTTTTTTTTTTGTATTAATGTATATAATTTAGTAACTTAAGTTTTTTTTTTGGCAATGCGGTTGAGACCCATCACCAACGATATTTTTTGTACCATCTTCGTTTCTAACTCTAAAGCTCTGGTTATCCCTTTTTGGGATGTATGGCCTTGAGTATATTATGTTAGTATATGAGTATATGTATATAAATTACGCGTTCATATACTAATAGTTCGGTCTCGTTGAGATAAGTAAACCAACTCTTGTATATCATAAGAATATTACAACCTTTGCTAATAGGTATAAACCCGAAGACAGAACTTGGAGTGCGATAAATATTAAGTAACGAAAGACCGATGATGGTATTTCCACCACAATTTAACAATCTTCGCCCGCGTCCCTCTTTATAGACCTGATTCTATAGTTGTGCTAATTAGTAGCTGTTTGATTTTTTGGAATGAGGTCTAAGTGTAAAAATAAAAATATATTTACGCTTTTCCCGGTTTACGAATTTAAAATACTTTTTCGAAAATTTTAATAATAATTCTTGGATTTTACCAGTAAATTCTTATGCACATTTGGTATACAAAATAGTTTTCATTTAAATTGTTTTTATGTGTTTTAGACACAGTATCCCGCATGCGTAGTTAGGACAACAATGATATCCAGACTGTAAAGCTTCTACAAATATTTGTTACTTATGGCAACCGTGATAGCCCAGTGGGTAGAACACTCGGTTATCGTGCAAACGACTAGTGTTCAAATCCTGGGTCGGGCCTACCCCAATTTGTCTTTTCTAAAGACATATGTGTGGTTAATTTATCATGGTTGTTAACGGTGAGGGAAAACATCGTGAGTAAACCCACATGGCTGAGTTGTACTTAGTCATGTGACAGTGTATACGTACAAAAACGGCGATAGGCCTCCCCCTATCACGTGAGTACACTATCCATGCAGAACGTGGGTACTCTGAACGCCAGGTGAAAAGTCACGTGATGTTCAGAAGTATTAGTACCTCTGCCAACCCCTTCGGGGATATTCAGCGTGAACGTTTATGTTATGTTATGTTATGCAAATATTGTGAGAATATGAGCTGTGATTAAATTGCAGTAATGGGAAGTAAACTACTCACACATACCAAGTTATATCACCACACTACGATAGCTTCAGATGTGTATCCTCAGTCAGTGATTAGTCAGACTAAATCTCATGAACTTAACATATTCTGACGTAGTTTTTGTCTCGCACATACATACATTCATACATACACGGCTATAAATCCCTAAAAGGGGTAGCCAGAGCTAAGGTATTAGAAATTCCTCAGCCACTTTTGGAAGTTGCATGGGGAAAAGATGGTAAAATAAAGGTTGTTGGTAATGGGTGTCCAACCGCATCGCCCGAAAGTCCCTTAAAAAGCCCCAATACCGCTAGTCGCTTTTTACGTACACCCACCAGAAGAAATGGGGTAGTGCTATTCTAAGCCGACACTACACGGCAATTTGTATTTTCTAAAGTCATATATTATTATTAGTCATATATTAGGCGTTTTCAACATTTGCATTCTATCTGAAAAGGCAGACAAGTGGCCTTCCGAATTAGTAAAAAATTCGGAGGTAGGAAACGCAAACACTACTTTAACGTGTAAAAGAAATAAAGGATAGAAGAATTTCGCACTGGCAGCCAATTGACACGGTAGCTCAATTGGCAGAGCGTCGGGGCGTTTACCCGAGGTTGCGGGTTCGATCCCCGCCTGTGTCGAAATTTTTCTTTCCTTTATTTATTCTTTATTTATTAGTAATAATCCCCACATGAGGTTTTCATGAACAAAAAGATTTAAAAAAGTCATATATGTGGTTAATTTTCAAAGTTGTTAACAGTGAGGGAAAATAATCATGATTAAACCCACATGGCTAAGCTGTACTTCAGTCATGTGACAGTTTATTCGTACCAGACGGCAATAGGCCTGAACCCTATCACGTGGCTACGCCATTCAAGCAAAATATGGGTACTCTGAACACCTGGTGACGATGTCACGTGATGTTCAGAAGTATTAGTACCTCTGCCAACCCCTTCAGGGATATACGGCGTTGAACTTCGAGTCTTGAGAAATAATAATAGCAATAAAGTTCGATCATTTTAAAACTACAACGTTTTCATGTTTGACCCCGAACCCTAAAAAGCGTTATCTTTTACAGTTCTTTGCTTGCCCAACCTTTATATGAGATATAGTTAGAAGGGAGCGAGTGTTTGTCGGTTAATAGCCGTGTAAATTTACATGGAATCTAATATGATGCCGTTTCGTAGGCAGGTTTACGAGTTGCTAGCTGGTTTGGCGGGTTTGGTTAGCTGTGTAGTGACGGCTTAGAATAGCACTACCCCATTTCTTCCGGTGGGTGTGCGTAAGAGGCGACTAACAGTATTGGGGCTTTTAAGGGATTTCCGGGCGATGCGGTTGGCGACCCATCATCTAAAACCTTTACTTTACCAACTTTTCCCCACTTAACTTTCCGAAAGTGGCTGAGGAAATTCTAATTCCTTAGCTCTGGCTTCAAGGGATTTATAGCCGTGAGTATATGTATGTATGTATGTATGCATCATTCAATAATATTATTGTATATTCTATTACAAGTGAAAATAGGCAAAATAGATTCATAGATCCATTGAATGATGCATCAGCGGTTTAAGAGAATGCTAGGTAGACACGAGAATTGCTAATTCAAATCTTCGTGAGGGCGAAACTTAGTTCGTTCTTTTAACCCTCGGCGTGCCTGGTAGAAAAAAGTTACATGGCGTGCCAGGTGAAAAGTCACGTGATGTTCAGAAGTATTAGTACCTCTGCCAACCCCTTCGGGGATATTCGGCGTGAACGTTTATGTTATGTTATGTTATGCAAATATTGTGAGAATATGAGCTGTGATTAAATTGTAGTAATGGGAAGTAAACTAGTCACACATACCAAGTTATGTGACCACACTACGATAGCTTCAGATGTGTATTCTCAGTCAGTGATTAGTCAGACTAAATCTCATGTACATGGGACACTCAGTAAATTTTGCGAAAATAAAAAAAAATGTTCTATGGGTAAAAATGTTTTTATTAAATCTTTTCAAAGTACTCTCCACCAGCATCTATACAAAGTTTCATTCGTCTAAACCAGTTTTCGAAACACTTATTCCTGTCCGCCGCAGACACCTCATTTACAGCCCGCTGAAACACTGACAGCGCATCTTCCGCCGATGAAAATTGTATCCCTTTGAGTTGATTTTTTATTTTAGGGAATAAAAAGAAGTCACACGGTGCCAGGTCAGGGCTGTAAGGAGGGTGACCCAAGAGTTTGACCGGCGTGCTGTTCAGGAAGTCCGTCGTTTTGAGCGCGGTGTGAGCGGGCGCGTTGTCGTGGTGAAGCATTAGCTCGCGTAGCCCTGTTTTTGGTCGATTGTTGTTCACAACTGAGAAAACTACTGGCAAGCATTTAGTAGTATACCAGTCTGCGTTAATACTTCTTTGATCTTGTAAAGGAATTGACACCAAATAGCCAGTCATATTGAAAAAACTTGCGATCAAAATCTTCCCACCGCTTCTAGATCTCTTCACTTTGGTAGGGGTCGCTTCGTTTTGAAATACCCAAACCGTCGACTGGCGCTTCGTTTCTGGATCGTATTGATAAATCCAGGGCTCATCACCTGTAACTATGTCGTAAACACGCCGAGACGAGCCAGCATCAAATTTATTAATCATATCACGACACCATTCCACCCGGGCCTGTTTCTGTACCTCGGTGAGGTTGTGTGGCACCCAGCGTGAAACTATCCTCCTCACGTGAAGATGTTCGTGTAAAATCTCATGAACGCTTCCTGATCCAATCTGCATAATGTGTTGAATCTCTAGATACGTTATTCGCCTATTGTTTAACTTCCACCACGTTTTCATCCGTAACAGCCGTTAGAGGGCGACCACTTCTTTCTTCATCCCGCAAAGTTAATCGACCACGCTTGAATTCATTATACCAACGATACACGGTTGCCTTGGAAGGCCCTTCATCCATAAACGCCATTTGAAGTCTATCGTATGATTCGTCTGGTTTTAAGCGACATTTGAAATCGTAAGCATCATAGCGTCATCATAGCGCGAAAATGTTCCCGGCTCAGATTCATTTTTCAGTAAGACACGACAATTTAAAATGGGGGAAATTTTAAAATTGGAATGTAGTTTTTTATATTTATAAAGACTCATATTTTCAGTATACATTACAACCGGCCAGTGTTTCATACATTAAAACCTTTTTTCGCAATACTTTCTGAGTGGCCTCGTACTTTACATATTCTGACGTAGTTTTTGTCTCGCCTACATACATACATACATACATATACTCACGGCTATAAATCCCTAAAAGGGGTAGCCAGAGCTGAGAAATTAGAAATTCCTCGGCCACTTTTGGAAGTTGAGTGGGGAAAAGACGGTAGAATAAAGGTTGCTGGTGATGGGTCTCCAACCGCATCGCCCAAAAATCCATTAAAAAGCCCCAAGTCCGTTAGTCGCCTCTTACGTACATTCACCGAGAGAAATGGGGTAGTGCTATTCTAAGCCGACTCTACACCTACCTAAGCAAAATACTCCATTATTCACACCTTTATTACCTTAGCACTACAAAGCCAGTCTAGGTGAAATGGCTTTCCACCGAACTCCTGCGAACATAAATCTAAATAAACCGTACAAAATGATATCAGTTAGCGGAAGCAGCGATGGTTCACAATTCATTTAACCGTGCAGCTAATGCGCTTATCACCACTGACTCGCAGTCAAAGCGCTGCACGCTATTGTTTAGCGCTGTAGCGCTAACTACAGTCGGCGCTTTTGTTAAGGTAAAATTACTTTTATTTGTTTGTTTAACTTTATATTTTACGAGGTTTTATCACAACATAACCATGACTGGATATAAAATAATTACTTGCAAAGATATAACTACCAATAGTTTGACCAATGTTTATCATTAAAAAAACTCTATTCTGATACATTACTATTACAAACCGTGTTAAGTTTTTCGCTAAGAGGAGAGATACCAAATACATACATACATACATATTCTCACGCCGTTAGTTCCCATTGGGGTAGGCAGAGACCATCGATCGCCACTTTGTACGATCCTGGCAAACCTCTCTGGCTTCGTTTACATCCATCAATCTTTTCATACATGCTCTTTTATTCATATTGCGGACACCTGCCTTTTGAGCACATTTTCTATTTGATCCAAATGTGTCCTCCGAGGTCGTCCTCTACTAACATTACCTTCCACATTGGCTCTATATATCTCTTTCACCAATTTACTGTCATCCATCCTCTCTATGTGCCCAAACCATCTCAACATTCCTTTTTCTATCTTTCTTACAATATCATCTTTTACACCACACCTTTCACGAATCACATCATTCCTCACACGATCACATAACCTTACATTACACACTTTTCTGAGGGATCTTATTTCTACTGCATTCACTCTACTTTCATGCTTCTTCTGCCACACCCAACATTCACTGCCATACATAAGCGTAGGAACGAGGACAGCATCATGCACAGCCATTCGGGCCTTTTCAGACACCGACAGATTAGACATTAGACTATCCAGTGCTCCATTTACCGCATTACCCTTTTTCACTCTTCTCTCGATATGTTCATCACACTTTCCATCCCTAGTAAACAAACTTCCCAAATATACAAACTCTTTCACTTGTTCCACTTTCTTACCATTAATCTCAATCACGCATTCGGTCATATTCACCTCTCTCTCAAAAACCATAGTTTTTGTTTTATCCACATTCACCCTCATTCCCTTTTTTTCAAAAGACGCACATGCCATATTCATCATCTCTTGCAGCTCTTCCACCGATGATGCAAGTAGCACTTGATCGTCGGCATATAAGAGGCATTTAATGATGAATCCACCCATTCTCAATCCATAATCACTTTCACGCAACTCTGTTAAACAGTCATCCATGAACAAATTGAAGAGCCACAAGGAAGCTACACAACCAAATACATACAGAAATATGGAAATATGCGCATTAACCGACAATAGAAAAAAGATAAAAAATGGTCACTCAAATGAGACGCATTTTTATGTAGATTTATCACATGGTTAAACTAATAAATAAAGGAAAAAAAAAATTCGACACAGGCGGGAATCGAACCCGTGACCTCGGGTATACGCCCCGACGCTCTGCCAATTGAGCCAACGTGTCAATGGCTGCCAGCGCGAAATTCTTTTATCCTTTATTTCTTTTACACGTTTAAGTAGTGTTTTGCGTTATTCTTTATTTATTAGTAATAATCCCCACATGAGATTTTCATGAACAAAAAGATTTAAATTATGGTAAAACTTATAACCAAATCAAAGAAAACAACGATCTTTATTCAGTAAAAACAGGTTTTTTAAAAGTTCCTTAGGAATTCTTGTATCAATTCCAATCTGCCCTATTTTATTACAAGGGTCGCGGAATATCCTCGCGCCCAAACAGAATACCAACTAGATACTGTTTACTAAATTAGTTTGCCAAAAAGTTACACAAAGAATAAATGAAGACACAAACCCACTGAAAGAAATATTATTATGTCATATTGAGTTAACCATTACTTGTGTCGAGAATTCTTGAAATGTACTGTTTAGTAAAATAATGTAATAACTTACAAACAGATATGTTTACATTTATTATTATCATTGCTGTGTAGTGCCGGCTTAGAATAGCACTACCCCATTTTTTCCGGTGGGTGTACGTAAGAGGCGACTAACGGTATTGGGGCTTTTAGGGATTTTTGGGCGATGCGGTTGTAGACCCATCACTAAAAAACTTTATTTTTACCATCTTTTCCCCAGTCAACTTCCAAAAGGGGCTGAGGAATTTATAATTCCTTAGCTCTGGCTACCCCTTTTAGGGAAATATAGCCGTTAGTATATGTATGTATGTATGTATTATTATCAACGTAAGTCAGTCTGATTTCATACTAATATTTTACATACTATATTTCAAATCATATTATTTTTGTTATTATTTCATCATCATCATTATATTATTTCAAAATACATACATAGGGTAGGCAGAGACCACAGATCGCCACTGTGTACGATCCTTATTTCAAAACTAGCTAGATAAAAGTGATCCTATACCTGTTAGAAACTATTTTAGTTCTAGATACAGTATCCGTTGATAGAAAATTGTTAATACTATTTTAAACGAAGATAATAGCTTTGTAGTGTCGGCTTAAAATAGCACTAACCCATTTCTTCCCGTGGGTTTTATACCAGGTGACTAATGGAATTGGGAATTTTATAAGTTTGTTGCGCAACGCGACTGGTAATTACTTTGATAGACAACTGGTGAAAAAGAGGTAAAAATATGTAAGAATTGTTTTCATGTAAAATTACCTAAATTCATACATCAGATAGATAGTGTAGATGATTCCTTCCCTGGCCATATATTCCCAAAGTTGATAAATAAATTGTAGCTTTACCGACATAACACAGATTTTGATAGACGACATTTATCAAAAAGTGTTCAATGTATAAAAATAATACATACATAAATTATACTCACGGCTATAAATCCCTAAACGGGGTTGCCAGAGCTTTGAAATAAGAAAATCCTCAGCCACTTTTTGAAGTTGAGTGGGGAAAAGATAGGAATAATAAATGTTTTTGGTGACGGGAATCCAACCACATCGCCCGAAAATCACTTAAAAAGCCCCTACACCCTTAGTCGCCTCTTACGATCACCCACGGGTAGAAATGGGGTAGTGTTCTTCTAAGCCGATACTGCACGGCATTCTTATATAAAAATATTACTGCTGAATTTATTGGAAAAATATCAAGTAACAGTTAATTTAAGGTTTAATTAATTTAAATTTACCAATTCATATTTTGCAAATAAATAAAGAATAAGTAAAGGAAAGAAAAATTTCGATACAGGCGGGAATCGAACCCGCGACCTCGGGTATACACCCCCGTCGCTCTGCCAATTGAGCTACCGTGTTAATGGCTGCCAGCGCGAAATTCTTCTATCCTTTATTTCTTTTACACGTTTAAGTAGTGTTTACGTTTCCTACGTCCGAATTTTTACTAATTCGGAAGGCTACTTGTCTACCTTTTCAGATAGAATGCGAATGTTGAAAACGCCTAACTATTACATAATTTAAATCTTTGAGTTCATGAAAACCTCATGTGGGGATACTTATTAATAAATAAGGAATAAGTAAAGAAAAGAAAAATTTCGACACAGGCGGGAATCGAACCCGCGACCTCGGGTATACGCCCCCGTCGCTTATTCTTTATTTATTAGTAATAATCCCCACATGAGGTTTTCATGAACAAAAAGATTTAAATCATATTTTGCAGTCCAGTTTTATTTATTCAAATTAAAAGTTTTCCGAAATACTTTATTTCCAATCAATTGATTCCATTGTTGATGTTAAAGTGATTGTTGAGGAATGTAATTGGAAACCAAAACCGAACAATAATAATTATTAAACAAGGTTTGTTCCTTCTTGTAAAGTAGCTGAGCAATTATTGGTTCCAAGGCTGTTGCTATCAGTTTTAAGAGTTTACGCTGACAGAGAAATAGGCAGGTAGAAGTTATTTTACAGTTATTAAATGTCAGCTCATATTAAGTTGCTTTGCCTATACCATATTAGTATTGATACATAGCAGCATAGCAGTGCTACCTCAAAACCTCTAGTGGTCCGATACAATAAACATGTTCTTTATACACTCATCATTATTTTATCGACACGCCAACTGCAAACTCGATATAGTAAATTACAAACACAATCTGAAAGAGTTAACGCGAACACAAAAACTCGGGCCAAGTTTCCACCAGACGAAAGAAAGTTTTCACTTCCTCCAAGTTCCAGAGCATTGTTGATATTCACTATCTGCTAATGGAGTTTGCTGCCGACTGCATCTCCACAAAATGCAGAATAAATATTTATCACTCGACTTCATTTAACAACTAGAACAGGGCGCCCAAAATATGTTTAACGTTTCCGTTTAAAGGAATTTTAGAACATGGTAATTTAGTAGCCACTTTAATGTATGTGGGATGCTGTGTAGTGCCGGCTTAGAATAGCACTACCCCACTTCTTCCGGTGGGTGTACGTAAGAGGTAATTAAGGTTATTGGGGCTTTTTATTCGATTTTTGGGCGATGCGGTTGGAGACCCATCACCAAAAACCTTTATTTCACAATCTTTTCCCCACGCAACTTCCAAAAGTGGCTTAGGAATTTCTAATTTCCTAGCTTTGGCTACCCCTTCTAGGGAAATATAGCCGTGAGCATATGTATGTATGTATGTAAAACCAAAAACATGGCAGAGGTATGTATTTGTGTGACTACGCCGAAGTCATGAGGTTTATGGTTATTATTTATTATGGTTGTAAAAGTTGCAACAGAATACTGAGAATATGTTTGTAACTATTTGTTACACTTCCAAGTGATAAGGGTTGTTCATCATAAACATTTAATTTTTATTATATAGACTAGAAATTATCTTCAAATAATTTATACGATAATACAACCGTTCAATAAGTAATAAAATAAAATATGAATTTACTTTGTTAGGCAAAAAACGAATTCCTGCCTAAAGTGTTATAACCAATGATAATTCTTTATTTTGTGGCAACAATCCTTGCGTTATTGGAGCATTATTAGCCTCAAGGGATTAAAGTTTGTCTGTCAGCGAGTTGATCTGAATTTCATGTATCAAAACTAAAACATTGCGTTGGAATGTTATTGCTACAAAGTTTTGCAATATAAACAAAACTTTCCCGAGCAAAGTTGAATCGCTTTAAAAGTTGAAAACAAAATGAATTTTATCAAATACCGTTTGATTTCACCATTCTAAGCTAAACAATAGTATAGTTGTTTTTGGAATCTGCTAAAATACATACATACATACTTATACTCACGCAGGCAAATCTCTTGAATATCATCGTCATTCATATTTTTTTCGTTCATGTTCTTTATTTCTTCAGACTACGGGGGACTGTCTTTTTGAGCACATTCAATATTACATATAAATGTGTCCTCCGAGATCGTCTTCTACTGTATTACAATGCGAAAATATCCTTATTTAAGACAAATATCCTCTCGTGTGTGTATCAATCGCAACGTTCGTCGGGAAGATTTTAACTAAATGTCTGTGACGTCATAGAGTGTCAGAAGCAAGGTGGACAACCCGACATCCTGACATCGAACAGACAATAGACCCCCGAGGTGTCTATAACCAATCCAAAAAAAAACCTTAACTGAAAAATATCATGTTATTATACATACATATACTCACGGCTATAAATCCCTAGTAGGGGTAGCCAGAGCTAAGGAGTTAGAAATTCCTCAGCCACTTTTAGAAGATAAGTGGGGAAAGGATGGTAAAATAGAGGTTGTTGGTGATGCAACTCCCACCGTAATCGCCCATAGGTCCATTTAAAAGCCCAAATACCCTTAGTCGCCTCTTACATACAACCACGAGAAGAAATGGGGTAGTACTATTCTAAGCTGACACTACACATCTTACGTAATTTTTCAATGGTTAACAGTCAATTCCTTTTCTTATTATTTCTCTCACGCTAAAAAGCTACAGACATTATTGTTTAGAATACTTTTGTGAAACAGAATAAAACTTTTCAAAATAAGTTGGACAAACTGAGAATCTCAATGGATCGTGAGAAATTAATGTAGATAATAATGTTTCCTAAAATTTTACAGAGCATTGTTAATTCTCTTCAATACTTTTGCATTTAAAATGCTTTAAATTGTTCAAATGTTAAAATTATTTGTGTGCCTTTTAGTTATTAAAAAGTATCAAAAGTTAAAGTCTATTCGTTACTTGTAAAAAATCTGTGCCAAAACTTTTATAACTACTATCTTGAACATCCTACAGTTGTAACCTATACCAGGTAGATAGTTCAACAGTTCGTTGTGTCAAAAAAAAAAGATTAGCATCTTTCCCCCAACAACGTCCAAAAGTGGCTGAGGAATTTCTCATTCCAAAGCTCTGGCTACCCCGCTAAGGGATTTTTTATCCGTGAGTATATATGTTCATTGTGCAACTTTTGATGCTGAACAATATTGTTACATTGTAAGTTTAATCTATGAAAATCATATACAGCAGTAGTCGCTAATCCATTCATCTAAGATTCAAGATGAGTTAAGTCCTGCCCTAATGACGGCCGTAGTTCGCTACAGGATATTTCTAACTGAGTTAGAGCTAGTTGAATCCCATTCAGAACGAAGGCTGCCGACACTGCGCTGAGCAAAGCTTGTGTGTGTGTAGCTGTAACTAGTTGTCAGTGATTAGAATAACCTTTTCTAACAATAAAATGTTTGTGGCCAGTCTACTGGATTGGTTGAACAAAGTATAGAACTCTGAATATTTTACTTATTATATTGTGAAGTAATTAAGTTTACGATACCATTGGTTGTTTTGTAGGAAGTTTAAAAAGACACCATTCAACGACAGATTTGAAAACCCATATATTCTCAAATGAAAATTTGTGAAACGCAGAAGGCAATTGTACCATGCAGTTAAGTGAATGTCCGCCATTGTGTAGTTGGGGGATAGACAAAAACTGCTTTAGATACTTGTAGATTTTCTTTTTCGTTATTTAGTCTCAACAATTACTTTGTAGAATTTTTACATACATACATATACTCACCAACATTTCACCATCTTTTCCCCACTCAACTTTCCAAAAGTGGATGGGGAATTACTGATTGCTTAGCTCTGGCTACCCCTTTTAGGGATTTGTAGCCGTGAGTATATGTATGTATTTATGTGTGTACATACATACAGATACTCATATCTATAGATCCCTAGAATCGAAATACGTATTCTAAAACAAATTATAATATTAAAACTGCGGTCCAAAACAAAATTTTCGCAACATAAAAACAAATGCTTTATCAGCCGAACTCCTCAAGTAATCTACATAGACAACAAGTCAGGCCTCATCCGGAGCCAATTGAAATAGGCCGTGTAATTACGTGTCTCCTCCGCTCATTGCGGTAGGCCCAAGGGAGCGAGGACGCGGCCTATATCTTACCACGTACTTGTACAAACAACTTTTATTAACTGGAGGAATGTCGCTTCCGGGATGGGTGAAGAAAAATTGGAGCTATTTGTTATCTGAAGGCGGGAAATTGGTTTGGTAAGGGCTAATACTGGTTTAAACAACTAATTAATGTTACTGACTCTAACTTACGATCTTCAAATTTGAGTATAAGCTCAGGGAATATTTTTTGATATCCCAATCGGCGTAATCAGTTTTAGGAGATGTTAATGGCGTATTATGATTATTTAAGTATACTTAGTGCACCTACAAAAAGGCAAATCCACCGGTATGATAAAATGTTTAGAAGCAAGAAAATTTGTGAAGTTTAATTGACCGACTATCAAAAATAAAACTGATTTTATATAACTGATATAACTCATCTTGAGAACAAAATCGGTTAAGATATAAATTAATAAAATTACAATATCTCAAAGATGTGCTGGTTAGCTGGTGTTCCGATTTATGCATGCATAAAACCAATGTCCGATCGATATTTGCTATAATCACCAAAGAAACAGAAGCAAATAAACACACATTATAAAAGCAATAATGGGCACGTTAACAAAACAATTTCAATGAAAAAGTGTATGTGAAAATGAGAGAACAGCGGAATAGTTCAACAACGACTCCCGAGCGACACATTATTTCGCGCGCAATTTTCAGCCGAGCTTCCCACACTTTAGCCGCCATTTTGTCCAATTTTATTGGCAACTAAATGCCGCGTGGGTGTTCGGCGGTAGTTAGGAAAGTGTACAACATTCAGACATGTGAAACATTCTTTTGCTGATGTAGCAATGCTTAGGTGTTGTTAAGGGTTGCTCGTTTTCGTTTGTATTGTGTTTAGTGGGTTTGCAGTGTACTGCTCTAAATAATACTCACGTGATAAGGATGAATCTACTTAAGAATAACACAATGGTATCTGTCTTTATCAAAATCTTTTATGTCATTGGACAAAACTGTATTAATATAAATTAATAAAAACCATTGCAGTTGCCGTGTAGTGCCGGCTGAGAATGTCGCTACCCCTTTCTACCCACGGGTGTCGTAAGAGGCGACTAAGGGTATTAGGGCTTTTTATTGGGTTTTTGGGCGATGCGGTTGGAGACCCATCACTAAAAACCTTTATTTTACGATCTTTTCCCCACTCAACTTCCAAAAGTGGCTGAGGAATTTATAATTCCTTAGCTCTGGCTACCCCTTCTAGGGAATTATAGCCGTGAGTATATGTATGTATGTATGTAATAAAAACCAATTCATTATACTAATCTCTACATATTAAATCATTCCGTAACTTACTCACTGATAGGCAGCACCCAGCCTAAACGACTGGACCTAGAGAGCTGAAATTGAGTAGGTGGATAGATTAAGTGCTTAAAATGAACACAAATAAAATAAATTCTACTGGAACCATACTAATCCACTGGAACAGGAATTATGGCAAATTGAAGTTTGTATGAAACTTCCGCAATTTCAATTGTATCAGGTTGTTTTTTTTTATAAAGATTCTATTCTTTATATACTTCAATTTGCCGTAAAATGTTACGAAAGATGGAAGCATGAAAAGGACGCAACTTGTAATGTCAATCAAAGATTTCAGCTCATTAGTGAGGCATGGAATGAAGTTTTCGACGGTTGTTAGGAAGATATTAAGTTTCTCAAAAGCTCTACAAATTTATAAAATGAAGTCCTAAAGTAACAATAGAACTGAAAGAGTAAAAAATATTACAATGTTCACAAGTATAATAAGACGTACTTCTACCTTGTTGACATTATTTAGTCAGGATAATAAACGACATCATTTTCCTCTTTCTATTCAAACTCAAACGTTCACGCCGAATATCCCCGAAAGGCGCGTTATCTTACGATCTACCTAATTTATAACTTAAATAATGCTTAATTTAATGTTTTTTTAACATGAATTCCTCATGTGGGGATTATTACTCATAAATAAAAGATGTTATTAAAGGAAAGAAAAATTTCGACACTGGCGGGGTTCGAACCCGCGACCTTCGGGTATACGCCCCCGTCGCATCTTTTATTTATGAGTAATAATCCCCACATGAGGAATTCATGTTAAAAAACATTAAATTATGTGATAGTTAGGCGTTTCCAACATTTGCATTCTATCTGAAAAGGTAGACAAGTGGCCGTCCGAATTAGTTAAAATTCGGAGGTAGGAAACGCAAAACACTACTTGAACGTGTAAAAAAGAAACAAAGGATAGAGAAATTTCGCGCTGGATGCCAACTGACACTGTAGCTCAGTTGGCAGAGCGACGGGGGCGTATACCCGAAGGTCGCGGGTTCGAACCCCGCCAGTGTCGAAATTTTTCTTTCCTTTAATAACATCTTTTATTAAATAATGCTTATTAACACTTTTACCTTAACAGTGTAGCAACTTTTATCATAGAGTTACGGTGCAATATACATTCTTACATTACACCACCTTTTTCATTTACCAAAACGTTATTAAGTATTTGAAGCGAAAAAGTTAAATGAAATATTGCAGTAACTTATTCCAACCATCAAATTCAATCCCCGAGGTGTATAACAAGAGTGACTCAGGAAGTCTGGAGCTCCGAGGATCACACAGCTATCAAGAGGTCACCACTCCCGAGAGATTCCAATAAAGACAACGAAACTTACTTCTGTAACTTGGTTTTTGTCTTATCTATGCAGTTTGAGTAGCAACGAGTAAAGATATTGATGTAGAGTGGTTACTATATTCGCTTGTCCTGCAGTAGCTAATTTTTATTAATAACTTTTTTACATACATAGTCATAGCTATAAATTCCGAATAGGGGCCAGAGCTTCTGTATTAATAATTTGTTGGCCACATTTGAAAGTTAAGTTTGGAAATAATTGTAAAATATAAGCAGAAACCATGCACTATTTATTCACGTGGACGTGTTTATGTCGTAAGAGGTGAATTAGGGGTCAGGGCCTTTTAGTTGAGTATTGGGTGATGCATCATACACTATTCTTCATATTACCTCTTTTCTTCCTCTGTGTGCTGTGGAAGTATAGGTTCCTGATTGTAGTATGAGAATTCACTTGGAAATCGTAGATTTGACATCAACTTTTAGTATTGTAATCGAGGATAGAAGTACGTTTTTTTTTAAATAAACTGAATTATCATTTTAGTTGTCCTATTTTACGCATGTTAACCCAGAGTAGATCACATAGCATGCAGTACTATGTTGAAAATTCTTTTTCGTAAAAAATCAATAACAACAAAAGTATATTAGCTGAAAAATTCTAAATATTCTCGGATAAAAAATTGGCAGTAAATTTTCAGATTTGCATACTACATGAATCTCCTTAACTTCGGTTTAATAACTAAGATTTTTCGTATTTTCCAAAGTGCTATCATTTCCAGACAGAATCCATTACCCACTTACAACTCCGAGTGAAAATATTTTTATTTCTGATCGCTGCACAAGTTTATAATTTATTGGCAATGAGCCGTCCTCTCTCGTTATGGCTTTGTGTGAGAAGCTAGTTAAGAACTCAGATCACATCACAACCATGTATTCATCTTGGGAGCTGCAGTTTGCTCGAATTAAATTGAAGTTGACTTAATGGAAGAAGACCATCATTTACTTATCCTTAATTGACATAAAAAAAGTTAATTGATTAAATGATCCAGCATTTGTTAGAAGGCTAATTTCTAGGTTTAGAAGACGCAGGTTCAATCACGATAAGAGCAGAGATATACGATTAATACGGATTTATGTAAATTTCTTATTTTTGGATTTTATTGGTTTGTTTATTCTATACCCAACTCAGTTTTACGTTCACGGCTTTAAACTTCATAGGGGTGGCAGAGTTACTAATAAATAAAAAAAATAATCAATATATACGGTCATATTATACACAGATCAAGTACCGAGTATAACGTGACATATTTGTCATCTAGTATTCATAGTACCCACGTAATGCTTGGACAGTGCACCCATGAGAGCAGTCTTATACTTCTTCTACCGCATCCAACATTCACTACCATACATAAGCGTAGGAACTAGAGCAGCATCATGCCCAATAATCTGGCGTTTTTAGCATCGACTGCATTGATACGGACATATAATACACAGATCAAATTAGCCTCAAACTAATTATAACTTGTATTATTGGATACTTACAACTAACTTAAAGATACTTTTAATATTATATAATTTATATGAAAGTTACATCCAAGATTAACAAATAATCATTTATGCTCATCACATAAATGTTCCTCTCAGCGGAAATCGAACCCGCAACCAACGACGGACTGAGAAGCTAGTCGTCATCCATTCGGCTACGGATGTCATCATATATTATACTATTCCTACCCCTATTTTCCGAATGAGTTACAAATGGAGGTACCGAACTGAGACAGTAGGTGCCGCAAAGACTTTCTTATCACCCTATTATAACACTACTAACGTAATATAATTTAATAAATGAGCAGAGCATATTATTTCTTGGTCAATTAATTTTCAGTGATCAGTACTAGTTTATTTTATCCAAGCTGATACCGATCACTCCAAACAACATTGTTTGTTCTTCTGCTAACTCCTTCAGGCATATGCCACTTAATAGTTAACACCAAAATATTGTTAAGTTTCTTTCGTTAAGTTAAAATATTCACACCGAAAATCCTTTTTGTACTTATAAAACTAACCAAAACCCTTCGGAAACCCATCTTATCGTTTATCATTGAAATCGGTGAGAAAACGTTTCCCTGGGGTTCACCCTCTATCACTGATTTGTGAATTGTATGCTACTTCAAGTGCTCGAGAGGTAGAGAACCACTCCAGCCCAGCTAGTACGAGCGACCATTTACCTAGATAACGCGTAGTATAAAACAGCCATCTCTTTCGCACTTACATAGTTTTGTATATTTTTATCTTGTTCTAATCGACAGAGTAACGGTTAAATAATACTCGTGGTAGGCCTCCTGATCTCGCGGATCCTCACATTAACATAAACATATAACGAGGGACCATCATTTCCAAAATACTTTAGCAAGCTTTCAACATATTTTGGTTTTGTAAGCGTTAAACTTTAGTAGCTAGGTGATAAGTGTTCTAGTTAACAAAAATTGATTATTAATGAGCAAATTAAAGTCTTAAGTAAATTTCAGCTGCAAGGTCTTAAAACTTCTTTAGCTATGGAACCTGATTTAGAACCTCCGAATCTTATAAACATACATACATACTTACGCTACTAACGGCCATAAATCCTAAAAAGGGGTAAACGGAGCTTTAGAGCTAGAAGCTCGTTAGCCACATTTGGAAGTTGATAGTGACATTCTAAACCGGCACTACACCACACGGCAATTATGTATAAAAGACGTTTAAAAACAAATCGTACCTCTATTAAATTAGTTTTTTGTGACAATAAGTTGTAATGTCAAGGCCAAGGTCGTAACTTTCTCAACTCACCAAACAGACTTGGGTTTCGCAGAACTCCACACGAGTAGATATAGCTGAATTCCCGCCATCATTCAACTGTCGCTTCGCTAATCGCGGCCATTTTGTACAGAGCGCTGGTACTTTGCCCGGATTACGGGATATTGTAACCCTTCACCACAACGATCAATATACGTATATGAAATCAAACGTATTTTATGTTATTTAACATGTTTACCCTTTACTATCAAGATTTGGAGACATATGCGTATTTTTGTATTAAATTATGATACTTTATGTGTAATTTAAATGATGTTAAAAAAAGAGCCAATTTGTTTAAAATATTATAGTAATCAAATAGTTCCAAGCTGCTTTTGTTTATTTTTTTTTAACTTATTTAAACATACATACGTACATATACTCACGACTATAGATAACTGGAAGGGGTAGCCAGAGCTATGGAATAAGAAATTCCTTAGCCACTTTTGGAAGCTGAGTGGGGATAAGATGGTAAAATAAAGGTTGTTGGTGATGGGTCTCCAACCGCATCGCCCAAAAATCCATTATAAAGCCCCAATATTCTTAGTCACCTCTGACGTACACCCACGGATAGAAACAGGGTAGTGCTATTCTAAGCCGACACTACACAGCAATAATAAGTAAATACTTATTTAAAATACTTCAATAAAGTGTATTCTTTTAACTTTTTTATACCAGCACAATATTACCTGCCTAAGTTCACTTACTGTATTTTATCAATACGTGGTAATAGGGTAATAGTGGCAGAGGACGAAATATGAATTATAAAATAGAGTTAAGTCGACAAATTAGGGATATTTCACAGTAAATAACCGTTAAATTGAATTTAATTTAATTTTTAGAAGATAATTAGTTATATAAAATGAATCGAAATAAATTTAAAACAAAATTTGTTTATTTGGCTCTTTATGTTAAAAATTGTTAGATAGAAAATTTGGATTCCACTATTAAGGGCAAAACATAAAAATGTTATATTTATTTTATTTTATTTTATTTGAAAGATTTACAGCGTATACATTAACTAAACAATAAAGTAAAAAGTGCAATGC
Organism: Bedellia somnulentella; assembly: GCA_963576735.1. Lineage (NCBI taxonomy): Eukaryota > Metazoa > Arthropoda > Insecta > Lepidoptera > Bedelliidae > Bedellia > Bedellia somnulentella. The sequence goes on along the minus strand of OY755172.1, from coordinate 504,749 downwards.
CAATTAAAAATCTCCACCTATAACTATATTAAATTTGATCATTATTGATATTCGCATGTTTCTTCATTTTCTTGGTAACTTATATTCAGCGACAACTACGGTTTATCAAATATTCCATTGTGAGCCAATTTCAAGCATTTCAAGCTTAATTTTTCAATGATTGAAATTTAATATTCTCGTTTCCTTGGGTGCGCATGATTTGATTTAAATCTTTTTGTTCATGAAAACCTCATGTGGGGATTATTACTAATAAATAAAGGAAAGAAAAATTTCGACACAGGCGGGAATCGAACCCGCGACCTCGGGTATACGCCCCGACACGCTCTGCCAATTGAGCCACCACCGGTGTCAATGGCTGCCAGCGCGAAATTCTTATCAATAATTTTCGATATTGTACAACTTACAGATAAAAAAATAAAACGAAAAGTTCCTATAATAATAAATTGCCATCTTAAGTGCATTTTATAAATTTCAATATTCATGCAAATCCTTTCCAATCGAGTTCATCTAAAGTCCGAACTGCCAATAAAATACACTCACTAAAATGGTTCGTAAATTTTCACAAACAACTTTCAAATAAATAACCGGATCCGGATGTTCCAAGTTTTATAATTTAAACATACCAGGTGTGCCTTCTTCAACTTAATTAATTTGGAATATTTGACACATTTCACTTTTTAATTTCCAAGAGAGAGGTCCGTCGTTCTGTCCTTATTTACCTTCTTCGTTAACCAAATTGTGAAAAAGCAAGCATAAATTAAAAAAATACAAATTTTACTGATAATTGGGATCTTTCATACATAATTTTAATTGGTTTATCTTCTGTATATTTAAGAAAAACATGAGGGTGTTGCAAAAGATATGATAAGAAAAAACTGTCACTGTGAACCTTTATATAATAACATAACATAACATAAACATAAACGTTCACGTCGAATATCCCCGAAGGGGTTGGCAGAGGTACTAATACTTCTGAATATCACGTGACTTTGTCACCTTGTGTTCAGAGTACCCACGTTTTGCATGGACAATGTACTCACGTGATAGGGGGCAGGCCTATCGCCATTTTGTACGAATACACTGTCACATGACTAAGTACAACTCAGCCATGTGGGTTTCCTCACGATGTTTTCCCTCACCGTTAACAACCATGATAAATTTACCACACATATGTCTTTAGAAAAGATAAATTGGTATAGGCCCGACCCAGGATTTGAACACTAGTCGTTTGCACGATAACCGAGTGTTCTACCCACTGGGCTATCACGGTACTTTATATAATAGTAAAGTTCCATTCAATTGATAGAAGAGACCCACAGCTAAATTATTGTTGAATAGTTCTCGACGAGAATTGAAGAGCCTCCAGGCCAAAACTTGCCATACCCAAACCAATTACTATGTTATTGCAAAAATTTCATTTTACAATAGGGTCTGGGAAGTGGAAAACGGAAAGTTAATCCATCAATCAGTTAAGAGACCTAATAGTTCTCACCTAATAAGGCAAAGAAAGGATTATGCTATTTTAAACTAGTCAGGATTATTATCTATACTAATATTATAAAGCTGAAGAGTTTGTTTGTTTGAACGCTAGGATCTCAGGAACTGCCGAATCAAATTGGAAAATTCTTTTTGTGTTGGATAGTCCATTTATTGAGGAAGGCTTTAGGCTATATATCATCACGTTGCGACCAATAGGAGCAAAGAATCAGCGAAAAATGTTGCAAAAGCGGGGATAATTATTCACATTTTAAGGCTTCCGGTGTGTACGCTGCGTAAACGGTTTAAGTTACCCAAAAAGTATGTATAAAAGAATTATTCCTCTTTAAATGATCTAAAAAAATGTCCGAGACATTATATGTCTATCTTTTAAGATTGAATCACTATATTTTTTATGGTAATCAAATTTGGTCGAAATTAATGCACTATTGCCAATTATTTGCCATAATGTTTTGTCAACATATTATTAATCCTTACCCAAATAAATGTGTTGTTGATTAAGAGTATTTAATTGTGAACAAAATTGACATTAGACCTAGACATAACTTAATTTAAATGAACATCTTAGAATATAATACAATGTTGAAATTACTCCGCAACAAAATTGACACGCGTGCATGAAGCGCAAGACAAGACGGACTGACTGACTCAGAATCAATGCTCAATATAAATCAATATAAACTTAAATTTATAAAGTGAAAAATTTGTGAAAACACAATGAAATCACTGTTTTTCTCATCGCATGACAAAGACCCTCAACGGGTTAGTTAAATATTTCAGACTGACGCCGTGAAAGTCTACACTTTTGACAGTACGAAGTCTGTGGGGTCAGCTAGTTATTTATAATAATAATCGGGATTAAACCACGAACATTTTAACGTACGTTTCGGCACACCTACTGGTGCCGTGGTCACGGGCTGACTGACGAGCTGGCTCGGCTGGTAGTTTGTGATTGAGGAGTTTTTAAAGTACCCTCACATATTTCAATCACAAAATGTTATTAGGGTTGCGACACACTACACTAACAATGTCCGATGATGTTGTACTAGACATCACCTTGCGACGCAAACACTTATTATAAATCACTGGTTTTTAGCAACGGTGGTATTTCAGTGCAGACGACTAACATTTTGGGTAAGACCTACACCAATTTGTCTTTTCTTAAGTCATATGTGTGGTTAATTTATTATGGTTGTTAACGGTGAGGGAAAACATCATGAGGAAACCCACATGTGCTGGCTAAGATGTGCTTTGTCACTTGACAGAGTACTCGTACAAAACGGCGATAGGCCTGCCGCCTATCACGTTAGTACATTTTATCCAAGCAAATAGTGGGTACTCTGAACACTAGGTGACAATTCCACGTGATGTTTAGAAGTATTAATACCTCTGCCAACCTCCATATGGCGTGAAAGTTTGAGTTCATTTTATTTTTTGTTTAAGCAATATTTTTTTTTTCATTTTATGAAGATCTTAATTTGATTCCACGACACTTAACTGTATTCAAATTACTGTAACATTAATGATGTGGCCAAGTAGTTATAAATTAGCGCGAGTCCATTGTAAACATGTGCCTAAGTAAACAGCTAACTGTTGATATTAGGGTGACAACTAAATCAAAACTTGAAAATTTGGAGATCACACAAACACTCAAATTAATATTGTAAGAGGTTGTGATATTTTAATACCTGGTTAATGAGTGTAATTTCATGAGGTTTATTAAACTCGCGCGGTTTGAAGACATTATACGTAATACTCGTGATAAACCAACGAAAATATTTTTAAACCACTTACGTGATATATTTGCCCGATGTTTCGGCACACCTACTGGTGCCGTGCACACAGGTTGACAATGTATAGAAACTTAAACTTACCAATAAATATTTTAGCTTTAAGCGTAACAATAGGGATAAATTAAGCAATAAACTATAAAAAACTTAATCTATCTTAAGCTATCACACAGAAACGAGAAGTACATAGTAAGTGTATTTTATTAATTGGGATATACCAACTAAAGTCAACGAATTAATTCCGATTATTATATATAACGTCTATAAATCGCGTGTTTAAAAAGTGGAAGAACATAGAAATGCTGACACTATTCAAAAGCATAAATTCACTTCATCCCGCGAGTATCGTAAGCGGCGACATTATTTTACAATATTTCAACCTCTCAACTTCAAAAGTATCTGAAAAATTTTGTAGTTCTAACTACTATTTTTTCGGGAATAATAACGTTTGACGACAATATATGATAACGTATGTATGTAAATAAACTTATAAAATCTTTTAAAAACACCAGCATTTCAAGGCGGTTAAAAAACCTCGCCGTATATCGACCCATAGCAGTCCGACTAACTATTTAAGCTAGAATTGATTTGCGCAATTTGTTGAACAAAACTACTTTAGAAATTTCTCTGAGGCATTTCAAAGTTGTTGGATGATTTGATAAACGGTTTGATTTAATTTATCAATAGCTTGATGTGACTTAATTTTGATTGATATCTCAATTGATTAAATATGTAAAAGTTTTTGAGTTCCGTCGCTACGAAGTTTAATTAGGTATTTTATACAAAAAAATAGAAAAAAAAACTTTGCAATTTAAATAATACATTAATTTATTCTTACACGTGCCATTGGATCTCCATTGGGGTGAACAGAGACTATCCTTTTTTATCATGCAAGTACGATCGTGGAAAACCTTTCTAACGCTCATTAATGCTCATCGATTTTACATTCATATCCTTGTTCTTCGCGCATAGTACGCCAGCCTTTTTAGCACATTATTTATTACTAGTGGATCGTGCCAGCTTCGCACGGGTAGCGGTGTTTTTTTAAATATCTGAGGTTTCTTTCTTCAGTCACTGCTCAAGCATTGTGAAATTCAGCGCAATGTTTTCAATTTATTAAATTTATAGCACTCCCTGAACAGTGTAGTTTGGTGCTTTTAAATGCACTTTGATGAACGGTTCAGTATTTCCGTTTAATAGCAAATTTTGGAATAAAACGCTATGAAGTATTTATAACAATCTAAAAAATAAATCATTACGTGATGTAGGATGCAACTACTGGCGCCATCTAAAATTAGTAAAGATTTGGTCTTGATCACGGGCGCGATGGCTTATTTTATGTATAATTTCGGTGTTTGTCTACCGATTTCTATGATTCTTTTTTTATTGAATAGGTAATAATGTAACCTTTTTTAAATTTGGGATGAGTGAGAGGTTTACAAACGTAAGAGTAAACAAATATAATCAGAATGATCCGAACTGCTAAGCTATCAGGAATTACACGTGTTATTGTGAGTCAACCGTAAAAGATAGACATAAATTGTTGAGGATTTTTCTTTAGATAATTTTATGAAGAATATTTCCATCACACATGATTTCTATGTAAGTTTAACCATTGAGGCTGCACACGTGACGGAAGCTTAAAAAATGGAGTAACTTCTCCCGTTTTCCCAAAATTTCCCAAAATTCCCCTTTACTACTCTGCTGGAAAGTATACAAAAACCTGCGCAGGTGTATGAAGAATAATTGTACCAAGTTTCGTTAAAATCCGTCGAGTAGTTTTTGTTTCCATAAGGAACATACAAACCGACAGACAGACAGACAGACAGACAGACAGACAGACAGACAGACAGACAGACAAAAATTTTACTGATTGCATTTTTGGCATCAGTATCGATCCCTAATCACCACCTGATGGTTATTTTGAAAATATATTTCATGTACAGAATTGACCTCTCTACAGATTTATTATAAGTATAGATATCTGAACAGGGCTTCGTGGTTGTGGCCTACTATCACCATTTCCTTGAAATACTTTTTGTCTTACTGATCTACGGCGTGAAAGTTTGAGTTTTTGAGTTTTCCTTTTACCATCAAAATTCGAGGGTGAAAATACACCTTCTTTAGCATAATATAAGCAATCCCATGTGTCACTTTCCAAACTAAATCCGCACATTGTTGTTTAAGTAAAAAGGTCCGATATATTTAGGGCGAGTCCCGCCAACCAAGGAGGTCAAGAGGTAACACAAACTATGCAAATTTACCGCCAAGATTTTGCTCCATTTGCATTTAATAACCCCTTGCTTATTTACGCTGACACGACTTACACTTTGTTAGAGAAGATGTCATATTTATTGTAAAAGTATAAATTATGTTTTATTGAATGTAATCATCTAGTTAATTTATTGAAGGAAAACTTTATGTAAAATGTGTAGTTCATCGGCGAGATAATTTTATTTAAAGCTGTGTAGTGTCGGCTTAGAATAGCATTACTCCGTTTCTTCCCGTGGATGTAGGCAAGAGGCGACTAAAGATATTCAGGCTTTTTAATGGATTTTTGGAGAGGGCCATGAGCAACAACTTTTATTTTACCATCTTTTCCTCATTTGTAGCATTGAGTATATGTATAGATGCATATGGTAAGAAACCCTTTACCAGTGATACATTATTCTATCATTTTAATTCCAATCAAATTACAAAAGTGGCTAAAGAATTTCTAATCCTTAAGCTCTGGATTCTCATTTTTGGGATTTACAGCCATGACTGACACCTGTGTATGTATTTATGTTTATTTAAATAAGCGATTGGTGAAAGTTAAAAGTAAATTGAATAAAGACACACAGAGATAGAGCAAATGTGGATATAATTGTCAATAGAAGACGACCACGGTGGATTTTTCACGGAAATTAAAATTAAATAGAGAATGTGATAAATGAGACAAGAGCATGTATGTAAAGGTGGATGTATGTACGTACGGGTACGGCCAGCCAGCTATAAACCAATAAATTGATGAAGGTCAATTCAAAAGACTTTTTCCTGTTTTTTTAAGATTCCTTAATGGTTATTAATTTCGCATCATACATACATACATATACTCACGGCTATAAATCCCTAGAAGGGGTAGCCAGAGCTAACGAATTAGAAATTCCTCAGCCACTTTTGGAAATTGCGTGGGGAAAAGGTGGTAAAATAAAGGTTATTTCGCAAATATTTAATTACCTGATTCTTTCTGAAAATGGCCTCTTTATTTAAAATAAAGCTCAATTCGTCATTGCCTATGACGCCTCAAGGAACAATATAAAACATACATTTTTAAAGCAATGGGCTTATTTGATAAATATAAATGTGATGCAGTCATACAGATCCTTTAAAAAACCTAATGTATTTAAATTTATAAGAGTTTGGTTATAATAAGAAAAGTAGGCTCTTGACATTAGATAGGATACATTTAAGCCGCCGTCCCGGAGCCTGGTGAACTCCGGGTACTAAATAACCTTACCTAGTCAAGCGGGGCTCTGGCTAGGCGGACAGTATATTTCCCTTGCTTTCCGTGGGAACCAAATGTGTTTACAAACAATTAAACGCGGTGGTGGCGATGTGGCTCGCCACTCATCACGCCGTGGTTCCTCACGGGGCGAAAAGTGGGCTAAAGAGACCCGCTTTAGTACGATGAATGTGTGTGGAGGGATGCATGAAAAATTAGATGAAGTATGTTTGATTATGGAAGAAAGAAAACTAGATTTTCTTTGTGTAAATGAAACGAAGCGCAAGGGAAAAGAGGTTTCACAACTTGGCCCATTTACAGCTATCTGGTCAGGAGTTGCCGAGAGTAACAGAGCTTGCCAAGGCGTGGGACTTCTGATATCTGAAAGGATGGCTAAGTGCATGAAAGATTATACGTGTGTGAGTCCAAGGCTCCTATGGATAAAGGTGAAGGTAGGGCTTGTCCGGATGCGCATAATTTGCGTGTATGCTCCGGACATGTCCAGATCACTATCCGAGAGGGAGGAGTTTTGGAATCTGTTAGACGATGTTGCGAATGGGTGTGATGAAAATGAGAAAATTGTTATGTTAGGAGATTTTAATGGTTGGGTTGGTGTGTCACGCAACGGTTGTGAAAGAGTTTTAGGAAAGTTTGGTGATAAAAGAGTGAACGAGAATGGTGAGAAAGTGATTGATGTATGTTTGGAGAGGAATCTTTGTGTTACGAACACGTTGTTTGAACACAAAGATATCCATATGTATACTAGACAGAGAGGAAGCGAGAGAAGTATGATAGATTTTGTGATAGTGGATGAAAGGTTAGCCTTAGGAGCAAAGGTTGTTGACACCAGAGTCCATAGGGGCATTAACGTTGGCACAGACCACTTTCTCGTGATATCACGATTAAGGGGACTGTGTACGCGTTGGCGTCACAGGGCCAAAGTGTCGACAACTGAATTTGCGAGAATAAAAGTGGAGAAATTGGAAGAGGATGAAAATATTAGAGATGAATATATGAAGAAATTGGACGACAGGCTAAGTTGCGTGGAGATGAAGGATGAATTGGAAATAGAAGAAGTATGGGATGTGCTCAAATCGTCAATGGTTGAATGTGCGACGGAAGTATGTGGATTGAGTAAAAGAACAAATAGACCACCAACAAGTTGGTGGCATAAAGATGTGAAAGAGGCAGTTGGAGATAAGAAGAAAGCTTGGTTAGATTTACTAGCGATTAAAGCTAGTAAACGAATGGATGCGAGAGTAACAGATGATGTAGTGAAGAACAGTGAAGATGATTATAAGAGAGTTAAGAATGAGGTTAAGAAGAAAATAGAAAAGAAAAAGCGTGATCTGATAGAATGGTGTGAGAGGAAACTCTCTGATAATTTCCGGAATAACCAAAAGTTGTTCTGGAAATATATCCGGAAAGAAAAGGGAGTTTCCCAAAACACGAGAGTGAATGTTGTGAGAGATAAACAGGGTGAATTGGCGACGGATGAAAGTAGCATAAGACGAGTATGGAAGAACTATTTTGAGGGACTCTTTGAAAAAGAGGATTCATCCATTTCTTCGCCAATCAGCAGTAATGTTGATTGGAACGACGTTATGGGTGACTTTAGTGACAGTGAGATCAGTATGGAAGAAATAATGAAAGCAATGAAAAGTATGAAACTAGGGAAAGCGGCAGGGTATGACAGGATAAACACTGAAATGCTGAGGGCTGGTAAAGGGGTGGTGGCTTCCTGGTTGTACTTCCTTTTCCAAAAATGCTGGTCGAGTGGCAAAGTGCCACAAGACTGGTGCAAAGCGGTAATTGTGCCTTTATATAAAGGAAAGGGGTCACACCAGGAGGCTAGAAACTACCGTGGAATTAGCCTACTCAGCATTGTCGGTAAATTGTATGCAAAGGTTTTGATTGAAAGAGTGATGAATGAAACGGATGATAAAATTTGGGATGTGCAAGCAGGATTTAGAAAGGGAATGGGATGTATGGACCAAATCTTCTCTTTAAGGAGCATAATAATAATAATAATAATTTTAGGGCACTCTCCGAGGCTGAAACATACCGGTATCTGGGCATGTCACAAACCATCGGTGTGAAGGTGGCAGACGTGAAACAGGGTGTTTGCGAGGAGTTTTATGAACGCCTGAAAAGTGTGCTTAATAGCTACTTGTCAGGCGTTAATAAGATCCGAGCCATTAACTCCTGGGTCATGCCTGTACTGATGTACACATTTGGCGTGCTCAGATGGACTCAGACCGAACTCGACGCTCTGGACAGACGAGTCCGCACGATGACGACCTCTCATCGAATGCATCATCCGAGGTCGTCGGTTATGAGATTGTATATCCCGCGGAAGTGTGGTGGTCGAGGCCTCTTGAGTGCCAAAACCATGCACAACCGCGAGGTATGCAACCTCAGAAACTATTTTTTGACGATGACGGATGATAGTATTCGGGGAGAGGTGGTCGCTAGTGATAAAGGACTGACTCCCTTATCGTTGGCCTCACAGGATTGGCGAACCCCGGAGGTACTTAGCACCTCTGATCGGGAGTCCGTATGGAAAGAGAAGGAGCTGCACGGGAGGTTTTACAAGGTACTTCACGAACCTTTCGTGGATCGTAAAGCCTCCCTGCATTGGCTGCGTTTCGGGGACCTCTTTGGGGAAACCGAAGGTTTTGTCTGTGCAATACAAGACCAGGTTATCAAGACGCGGAACTATCGGAAATACATCCTAAAGGACGGTACCACAGACATCTGTCGAGCATGTGGCCGTCCCGGAGAGTCACTTAGGCATGTTATTTCCGGTTGTTCGGCTCTTGCTAACACTGAGTACTTGCACAGACACAACCAAGCAGCCAAAATCCTGCATCAGGAGCTCGCTCTGAAATACGGACTCTTGCAACAGAGGCTGCCGTATTACAAGTATCTGCCGGAGCCAATTCTAGAAAACGACCGTGCCAAAATCTATTGGGACCGATCCGTTATCACGGACAGGACTATTCTAGCGAATAAGCCTGATATCGTGGTGTGGGATCGGTCGCAGTCGAGGGTATTTCTAGTGGATGTCACTATCCCGCATGACGAGGGTCTCGTGAAAGCCGAAACCGAGAAGCGTCGGAAGTATCTCGATCTGGCTCACGAGATCACCGACATGTGGGGTGTGACCTCGACTGAAATTATCCCAATTGTTTTGTCCGCGAACGGGTTAATTCCAACCAGCCTCGCGACCAACTTGAGGCGGTTGGATTTCTGTGGCGTGTCGGTTCCAGCACAAATGCAGAAAGCGGTGCTGCTCGATACGGCTCGGATCGTCCGTCGGTTCTTGAACCTGACTCCCTGACCCCGACCGACTGTGCTTTTGTTGGGGAGTACCGCCTCTCCCATTTAAAATTTATATTTTCATTTTCGGCCATGGGAGAGGCGAGGAACTAAAATTCATGCCTGAAATAATAATAATAATCGTTTATTACCAATTGAAATTTTACAAATACATAATACCAGCGGCCCCACACTAGGCAAGCCTGTATCGTGGGTACCAAATACAAATAACAATTCCAATTTTACAAAGTGAATTAAATTATAATACATTGATAAAATATAATTGAAAATTTATAGAATCTAATACTTATTAAAATATACACTTAATCCATTTAACTTAACACTAAATACAAACAAAATCATAACATTATGCAAATAAATAATAATTAATGATAATGTAGTAATTGCAAATTATTATTATGAACAATTATATCAATAAAAACTTCAATTTATTAATTATTTATTCAAAATGTCTACAACACTCTGAAAAGTACAATTGTAATATTAAAAAGATTCTTATTTTTACTTTTATATTCTGAAATATAACTGTGTGAGTAGGTGTGTGTGTGAGTCTGTGTATGAGTGTGAGAGCGGGTGTATGTGTGAGAGCGGGTGTATGTGTGTGTGTGGGTATGTGTGTGGGTATGTATGTGTGTGTGTGTGTGTGTGTGTGCGTGTATGCGTGTGAATGTGGGTGTAAATAAGTGATTTATTAAGTTTAAGTGTCTCAACATTTTCAAGATACAATTCGAATCAAATTTTCAATTTTTGAATAATTCATAGTCATGAGCCAATTTTTCACCTTTATTTTTACCTCCCTCTTTGTACAATCTCGTATATCATTAATTTTTAATATTTCATTGTACAAATGGGGGTGCATAAATGATGGGAACCGTTGCGCGAAAGTTGTCCTACATAATGTTGTCGGCAGTCTAGGAGTTCTCTGTAAAAGAGAGCGTTCAGTAGAGGGTGTTAAACACTTTTTATGCTCTCGAAGAATAGACCTCATGACAAACAACCCTCGCACACTGAGCACCCCACATTCATCGTATAGCTTTGTGGTTGAGTATCTAAAGTTCTTTTTGGACATAACCTTTAAAACTGAACGTTGAGCTCTTTCAATTTCCAACATGGTAGTAATAGGGGCACCACCCCAAACTGGAAGACAGTAAGTGATCAGTGATTCACAAATGGCCGTATAGATTTGTTTAAGTAATTCAGTGTCGGCCGAGTTGCGGAGTAATTTCATGATATTGATAACCTTTCTTATTCTGCCTGAGAGTGTATGAATATGACTCTTAAAGTTCAAGTTGTGGTCAATTGTAACTCCCAGGTATTTTGTGACAGTTACGCAAGCAAGAGTAGGACACTGGCAAGGGACAAGGTTTGCAGGGAAGCATGTGTGTATCTTGAGTGTGGTTCGAGGCGGAGCTGATGCCCTCGTTTTGTGAAAACACATTAAATTCGTTTTTTCGCTGTTTAAAGTTAACAAATTACGAGAAAGCCAGCCCACCACGGAGACCATACCCTCCTCCACATTCTGCAACACATCATTCCACGATGATCCACTGAAGATAATTGCAGTGTCATCTGCATAACAGAATATGCGAGCGTCTTTAAGTGGGAGAGTCGATATGTCGTTCATGTAGAGTAGGAAGAGGGTAGGACCCAAGATGCTACCCTGAGGCACTCCGAAATCAACACGGCAAGAGTCGCTTATCACCTGGTCAACCTTTAATAGCTGATTTCTATTTGACAGATAGCTTTCAAACCAATTGAGTGCTAAGCCTCGGACACCTGACAACTCGAGTTTACTTAAGGTAATGGATTTAGAAACAGTGTCAAATGCTTTTGATTTGTCAATGAAGACACCAGCACAAGCCTTTCCTTGATCTAACATGAATGAAATATGGTCCACCAGCTCGCAGACAGCATCCTCAGTCGACCTCCCCCGCCGAAAACCGTACTGTCCAGAAAAAAGTAAATTATTATTCTCCAGAAAATTTATCAACTGCTTGTTTACTATTTTCTCTAGAAGTTTCGATAAGGATGAGAGCAGAGTGATAGGGCGGAAATTTGATGGAATTTTCTTAGAGCCACCTTTATGGACAGGTGTTATAACACCCGTTTTCCAAATTTCGGGGAATACACCGCTCGACAAGCTAAGATTAAATACGTGGCTGAGAGGAGTAGCAATGTGATTTTTGATTTGCTTGAGAAGATCATTAGATATTTTGTCTAATCCCGGCGCACTATGGGATGGAAGCATCTCTATCAGCGACCTAACCTCCATCTCGTCGGTTGGGTGCAAAAACATTGACCTTACTGATTCGTGAGCCACGGTTGACTTCGAAGCAAGTGAGTCTTCTGTTTCACCGGTTTTCGACAAGATAGCTTGTGACATATTTTTTCCTACACAAGAAAAGTATTGGTTACACGTATTTACCGAGGCTTTAGGATCAGGGTTAAGAGTGAGCAATTCAGAGTTAGGGACATTTGGAGAGTGAGAGTGGCAAATGCTTTTAATAGTACCCCATAGTTTCTTCGGTATAGACCGGTTTTTTTCCAATTCTGATCTTTCATAGTTGTGTTTAAGGGAGTGGAGGAGATTGACACAATAGTTCCTGTAACGTATGTAAATGGTCCTAGCTATGGCATTGCGGGGTTGCCTTAGAACTTTCTGGTGAAGGGCGTCTCGATTTTTCATGCATCGTATGATTCCGGGGGTGATCCAAGGCTTGAGATTAAATTTTGAGCGACTTATTTTTATCAGTTTGGTATTATTAGATATGGTAGAAGTAATTATTTCACTAAGTGATTGAGCAGCCTCTTCAGTGGATGTAGAATTTAGTACTTTAGTCCAGTCTTTTTCTCGCATTTCCACTTCTACTTTGGCGTTATCGATTTTGAGTATCGTACGTTTGCGATTGGGCTCAAGAGATATTTGCTCAACACCGGCCATAGCAAGAGCATGATCTGTTAGACTACTCTGGCAAACAACACCAACTGCACGAGAATTCGGGGTAACAAAAATATGATCTAAGCAGGCGTTCATTCTAGTTGGTTTTGTTATGGCCGGGATAAAACCACATTCAGCCATCACACAAAGATACTCGGACAGTTTATTTTTATTGAAGTCAGATAATATATCAATGTTTATGTCACCAGCCATGATCGCAAGAGGCTTGTTAGGAAAAGTGTTGACTTCTTCACTAAGGCAATGAAAAAAGTGTTGGGGATCTTTAAAGGAAGGAGAACGATAGATTGCAAAAATGGTAGCTTGATTTTGTACATCAACAATGAGGCAGTTGTCTTGAGGCCAATCAGGTTCGCGTATTGAGACATTCAGGTGAGACTTTACGTAGACCACTACCCCGCCCGACTTATTTATGATGATAGCTTAGCGAAAAGTTCTTAGCTAAGAACCAAAAGGTGTATTGCTCCTTCATTGATTTAGAGAAGGCGTATGATAGGGTGGTAAGAAAGTGTTTATGGGAGGTGTTATCCAAGTTCGGTTTGGGGAGTCGACTTATACGTGCACTGGTATCACTCTATGAGGATTCCAGTGCATGTGTGAGAGTAAACGGGGAAAATACTGACTGGTTCGGGATCTCTCGGGGTGTCCGACAGGGTTGTGTAGCTTCCCCGTGGCTCTTCAATTTGTTCATGGATGACTGTTTAACAGAGTTGCGTGAAAGTGATTATGGATTGAGAATGGGTGGATTCATCATCAAATGCCTCTTATATGCCGACGATCAAGTGCTACTTGCATCATCGGTGGAAGAGCTGCAAGAGATGATGAATATTGCATGTGCGTCTTTTGAAAAAAAGGGAATGAGGGTGAATGTGGATAAAACAAAAACTATGGTTTTTGAGAGAGAGGTGAATATGACCGAATGCATGATTGAGATTAATGGTAAGAAAGTGGAACAAGTGAAAGAGTTTGTATATTTGGGAAGTTTGTTTACTAGGGATGGAAAGTGTGATGAAGATATCGAGAGAAGAGTGAAAAAGGGTAATGCGGTAAATGGAGCACTGGATAGTCTAATGTCTAGTCAGTCGGTGTCTGAAAAGGCCCGAATGGCTGTGCATGATGCTGTCCTCGTTCCTACGCTTATGTATGGCAGTGAATGTTGGGTGTGGCAGAAGAAGCATGAAAGTAGAGTGAATGCAGTAGAAATGAGATCCCTCAGAAAAGTGTGTAATGTAAGGTTACGTGATCGTGTGAGGAATGATGTGATTCGTGAAAGGTGTGGTGTAAAAGATGATATTGTAAGAAAGATAGAAAAAGGAATGTTGAGATGGTTTGGGCACATAGAGAGGATGGATGACAGTAAGTTGGTGAAAGAGATATATAGAGCCAATGTGGAAGGTAATGTTAGTAGAGGACGACCTCGGAGGACACATTAGGATCAAATAGAACATGTGCTCAAAAAGACAGGTGTCCGCAGTATGAAGAATAAAAGAGCATGTATGAAAAGATTGATGGATGTAAACGAAGCCAGAGAGGTTTGCCAGGATCGTACAAAGTGGCGATCGATAGTCTCTGCCTACCCCAATGGGAACTAACGGCGTGAGAATATGTATGTATGTATGTATGTATATGTATGTATGTTCATTGTGTAACTTTTACTGCTGAACAATATTGTTAAATTGTAAGTATAATCTCTGAAAATCATATATATAGTAGTTGCTAGTCCATTCATCTGAGATTCAAGACGAGTTAAGTCCTTCCATAATGACGGCCGCAGTTCGCTACAGGATATTTCTAACTGAGTTAGATCTAGTTGAATCCCATTCAGAGACGAAGGCTGCCGACACTGCGCTGAGCAAAGCTTGTGTTTGTTAAAGAGCTTATTCCATTTGTCTGAATGAAGACGTCTGAAAGCCACAGAATCTAAATTAAGACTATTGGAATAACGTTCAGAATGCTAGGCTTCTGAAAAGTAGTCAAATTTGTGTAGTGGAATAACAAGCGTCTGCGGCAGTAACTTCGTAAGGACGTCTGAACTCAGAAACGACAAAATGTAATGGAATAAGCTCTTTAGCTGTAACTCGATGTCAGTGATTAGAATAACCGTTTCTAACAACTAAATGTTTGCGGCCAGTCAACTTGTTTCGTTGAACTAGGTATAGAATATTCGATGTTTCACATAAATGTATGGCCTAATGTCACGGCCATAAATACAAAAAAGGGTAGCCAGAGCTTCAGAGCTAGAAATTCCTCAGCTTCGTTTGGAAGTTGATAGGGGAGAAGATGGTAGAAATAAAATATCGTTGTTGAGGAGTCTTCAAATGCATCCAGCAAAAATCACTAAAATTATAGTTTTATATTTCTCTTAATTAAATGTTTGTTGTTTAAGCCATTGTTGTTCCAGATTGAATAAATTAATATATAAAAAGCCCCTATAACCCTTAGTCGCCTTTTACGGTCACCCATGGTATGAAACAGAGTAGTGCTTTTCTAAACCGACACTACACAGCTACATATTTCAGTTACTTGTTTTGAAGAAATTAAGTTTACACTAGTCAGTGACAGATCTGAAACCCATTTATACTCAAATAAAAAAATGTGAATCGCATAAGGGAATTGTACCATGTAGTTAATTGAACGTCCTCCATTGTCTAGCTGGGGAGATGGACAAAAACTGCTTTAGATACCTGTTGATTTTTTTTGTTATTTTTTTTTCAACAATTATCTTGTAGTATTTGTAGATAATCCAATATCACTTAAACAATCGAAACACATGTTCTAAAACAAATTATGATATAATATTAGGTAAATTAAAACTGCAGTCCTGTTAGAAATCAAGACCCGCAACTTAGCACTATAAAAACAAGTGCTTTATCAGCCAACCTCCTCAAGTAATCTACATAGACAACAAGTCAGGCCTCATCCGGAGCCAAGTGAAATAGGCCGTGTAATTACGTGTCTCCTCCGCTCATTGCGGTAGGCCCAAGGGAGCGAGGACGCGGCCTATATCTTACCACGTATTTGTACAAACAACTTTTATTAACTGGGGGAATGTCGCTTCCGGGATGTGCAAAGAAAAATTGGAGCTATTTGTTATCTGAAGGCGGGAAATTGGTTTGGTAAGGGCTAATACTGGTTTAAACAACTAATTAATGTTACTGACTCTAACTTACGATCTTCAAATTTGAGTATAAGCTCAGGGAATATTTTTTGATATCCCAATCGACTTAATCAGTTTTAGGAGATGTTAATAGCTTTATTATGATTATTTAAGTATACTTAGTGCACCTACAAAAAGGCAAATCCACCGATATGACATAATGTTTAGAAGCAAGAAAATTGTGAAGTTTAATTGACCGACTATCAAAAAGAAAACTGATTTGTATAACTCATCTTGAAAACAAATGTAGCCTGACGGTTAAGATATAAATTAATAAAATTACAATATCTCAAAGATGTGCTGGTTAGTTAATACCCTCTATTACACCCAGGTGTTCCGATTTATGCATACATAAAACCAATGTCCGATCGATATTTGCTATAATCACCAAAGAAACAGAAGCAAATAAACGCACATTATAAAAGCAATAATGGGCACGTTAACAAAACAATTTCAATGAAAAAGTGTATGTGAAAATGAGAGAACAGCGAAATAGTTCAACAACGACTCCCGAACGACACATTATTTCGCGCGCAATTTTCAGCCGAGCTTCCCACACTTTAGCCGCCATTTTGTCCAATTTTATTGGCAACTAAATGCCGCGTGGGTGTTCGGCGGTAGTTAGGAAAGTGTACAACATTCTGACATGTGAAACATTCTTTTGCTGATGTAGCAATGCTTAGGTGTTGTTAAGGGTTGCTCGTTTTCGTTTGTATTGTGTTTAGTGGGTTTGCAGTGTACTGCTCTAAACAGATATAGACTGGACACATTCTGTACGCCGCCGCCGCCCGCCGTATGTTTATACTTCTGAATATCACATGAAATATTTGAAACTTTTTGCCTTGGCAACGCACTCACGTGATAAGGATGATTCTATTAAGAATAACACAATGGTATCTGTCTTTATCAAAATCTTTTATGTCAGTGGACAAAACTGTATTAATATAAACCAAATCATTATACTAATCTCTACTTATTTAATCATTCCGTTACTTACTCACTGATAGGCAGCACCCAGCCTAAACGACTGGACCTAGAGAGCTGAAATTGAGTAGGTGGATAGATTAAGTGCTTAAAATGAACACAAATAAAATAAATTCTACTGGAACCATACTAATCCACTGGAACAGGAATTATGGCAAATTGAAGTTTGTATGAAACTTCCGCAATTTCAATTGTATCACGTTGAATTTTCTTATAAAGATTCTATTCTTTATATACTTCAATTTGCCGACAAATGTTACGAAAAATGGAAGCATGAAAAGGACGCAACTTCCCTTGTAATGTCAATCAAAGATTTCAGCTCATTAGTGAGGCATGGAATGAAGTTTTCGTCGGTTGTTAGGAAGATATTAAGTTTCTCAAAAGCTCTACAAATTTATAAAATGAAGTCCTAAAGTAACAATAGAACTAGAAGAGTAAAACATAATACGATGTTCACAAGTATAATAAGACGTACTTCTACCTTGTTGACATTATTTAGTCAGGATAATAAACGACATCATTTTCCTCTTTCTATTCAAACTCAAACGTTCACGCCAAATATCCCCGAAAGGCGCGTTATCTTACGATCTACCTAATTTATAACTTAAATAATGCTTATTAACACTTTTACCTTAACAGTGTAGCAACTTTTATCATAGAGTTACGGTGCAATATACATTCTTACATTACACCACCTTTTTCATTTACCAAAACGTTATTAAGTATTTGAAGCGAAAAAGTTAAATGAAATATTGCAGAAACTTATTCCAACCATCAAATTCAATCCCCGAGGTGTATAACAAGAGTGACTCAGGAAGTCTGGAGCTCAGAGGATCACACAGCTATCAAGAGGTCACCGCTCCCGAGAGATTCCAATAAAGACAACGAAACTTACTTCTGTACCTTGGTTTTTGTCTAATCTATGCAGTTTGAGTAGCAACGAGTAAAGTTATTGATGTAGGGTGGTTACTATATTCGCTTGTCCTGCAGTAGATAATTTTTATTAATAACTTTTTTACATACATAGTCATAGCTATAAATTCCGAACAGGGGCCAGAGCTTCTGTATTAATAATTTGTTGGCCACATTTGAAAGTTAAGTTTGGAAATAATTGTAAAATATATAAATAAGCAGAAACCATGCACTAATTATTCACGTGGACGTGTTTATGTCGTAAGAGGTGAATAAGGATTCAGGGCCTTTTAGTTGACTATTGGGTGTTGCATTAAACACTATTCTTCATATTACCTCTTTTCTTCCTCTGTGTGCTGTGGAAGTATAGGTTCCTGATTGTAGTATGAGAATTCACTTGGAAATCGTAGATTTGACATCAACTTTTAGTATTGTAATCGAGGATAGATGTACGTTTTTTTTTAAATAAACTGAATTATCATTTTAGTTGTCCTATTTTACGCATGTAAACCCAGAGTAGATCACATGGCACGCAGAACTATGTTGAAAATTATTTTTCGGAAAAAATCAATTACGACAAAAGTATATCAGCTGAAAAATACTCAATCTTCTCGGATAAAGAATTAGCAATAAATTTTCACATTTGCATTATATATGAATTTACTTCACCTCAGTTAAATAATTTAGATATTCCGTATTTTCCAAAGTGGTATAATTTCCAGACAGAATCCATTACCCACTTACAACTCCGAGTAAAAATATTTTTATTTGTCATCGCTGCACAAGTTTATAATTTATCGGCAATGAGCCGTCCTCTCTCGTTATGGCTGAGTGTGAGAAGCTAGTTAAGAACTCAGATCACATCACAACTCGTATTCATCTTGGGAGCTGGAGCTTGCTCGAATTAAATTGAAGTTGACTTAATGGAAGAAGACCATTATTTACTTATCCTTAATAGATATAAAGAAGTTAATTGATTAAATGATGAGTATGTGTTAGAAGACAAATTTCTGGGTTAAGAAGACGCAGGTTCAATCACGATTAATACGAATATATATAAATTTCTTAGTTTTGGATTTTATTTGTTTGTTTATTCTATACTCATCTTAATGTTACGTTCACGGCTTTAAACTTCATAGGGATGGCAGAGTTAATAATAAATAAAATAAATAATAAATATATGCGGTCATATTATAAACATATCAAGTACCGAGTATAACGTGACATATTTGTCATCTAGTATTCATAGTACCCACGTAATGCTTGGACAGTGCACCCATGAGAGCAGTCTTATACTTCTTCTACCACATCCAACATTCACTACCATACATATGCGTAGGAACTAGAGCAGCATCATGCCCAATAATCTGGTGTTTTTAGCATCGACTGCATTGATACGGACATATTATACACAGATTAAATTAGCCCCAACCTAATTAGAACTTGTATTATTGGATACTTACAAATAACTTAAGGATATTTTTAATATTATATAATTTTTAATAATAATTAATACTAATTATTAATTAATTATTTATAATAATAATTTATAATACGATATAGTCCTACTCTCCCACTCAGCACCCGAGCTCCAACGAATGTTGCGAGAGCTATCCACGGCAAGCCTTGAGGTTGGACTGATGATGAACCGGTCGAAGACGAAAGTTATGACCAATAGCACAAAACGTAGGGTTGAGGTAGATGGGCAGGAAATACAATACGTCGATGAGTACATTTACTTGGGCCAGATAGTGTCCTTTGAATCCAGACAGGACAAGGAGATCGATCGAAGGATTGAAAACGCCTGGAAGAGCTTCTGGTCCATGAAGTCGCTAATGAAGGGCGACTTACCTTTGTCCCTGAAGCTTAAACTCATTGATATGTGTATCCTGCCTGTCCTAACTTACGGTGCACAGACATGGTCACTGACTGAGTCTCAGAAGTCCAAACTCAAGGTGTGCCAGAGAGCAATTGAGCGCAGTATTTTGGGTGTGAAGCGAACAGACCGCATTCGTAACACCGACCTGCGCTCCAAAACTCAAATAGCCGACGTGGGTGCTAAGACAGCCAAATTGAAGTGGGACTGGGTGGGGCATGTCTGCCGTATGCCGCCGGACAGGTGGGCTAAAAATGTAACCCAATGGGTTCCTAGCAACGGCCGCCGGCGCAGAGGCAGACCAAGAAGGAGATGGCGGGATGACCTGGACTCATTTCGAAAAGATTGGAGAGAGCCACGGATGTCATCATATATTATACTATTCCTACCCCTATTTTCCGAATGAGTTACAAATGGAGGTACCGAACTGGGACAGTAACTGCCACAAATACTTTCTTAACACCCTATCATAACACTACTTACGTAACATAATTTAATAAATGAGCAGAACATATTATTTCTTGGTCAATTAATTTTCAGTGATCAGTACTAGTTTATTTTATCCAAGCTGATACCGAGCACTCCAAACAACATTGTTTGTTCTTCTGCCAGGTCCTTCAGGCATATGCAACTTAATAGTTAACACCAAAATATTGTTAAGTTTCTTTCGTTAAGCTAAAATATTCATACCGAACATACTTTTTGTACTTATAAAACTAACCAAAACCTTTCGGAAACCCATCTAATCGTTTATCATTGAAATCGGTGAGGTTCCCCTGGGGTTCACCCTCTATCACTGATTTATGAATTGTATGCTACTTCAAGTGCTCGAGAGGAAGAGAACCACTCCAACCCAGCTAGTACGAGCGACCATTTAACTAAATAAAGCGTAGTATAAAACATCCATCTCTTTTGCATTTACATAGTTTTGTATATTTTTATCTTGTTCTAATCGACAGTGAGTACACTGTCCATGCAAAACGTGGGTACTCTGAACACCAGGTGACAAAGTCACGTGATGTTCAGAAGTATTAGTACCTCTGCCAACCCCTTCGGGGATATTCGGCGTGAACGTTTATGTATATGTTATGTTATGTATGTCTAATCGACAGAGTAACGGTTAAATAATACTCGTGGTAGGCGTCCTGATCTCGCGGATCCTCGCATTAACATAAACATATATTAGTGTGACCGCGAGGGACACATCATTTCCAAAATTCTTTAGCAAGCTTTCAACATATTTTGGTTTTGTAAGCGTTAAACTTTAGTAGCTAAGTGATAAGTGTTCTAATTAACAAAAATTTATTATCAATGGGCAAATTAAAGTCTTAAGTAAATTTCAGCTGCAAGCTCTTAAAGCTTCTTTAGCTATGGAACCTGATTTAGAACCTCCGAATCTTATAAACATACTTACATACTTATTATACTCACGGCCATAAATCCTAAAAAGGGGTAAACGGAGCTTTAGAGCTAGAAACTCGTTAGCCACATTTGGAAGTTGATAGTGACATTCTAAACCGGCACTACACCACACGGCAATTTTCTATAAAAGACGTTTAAAAACAAATTGTACCTCTATTACATACAATACAAGCACTACAAGAGTAAGAAAATTTATTCACCAATAATTTCTACACTAACCTCAACATTATAATTATTTAATTGTTACCTAAATCTTTTTAGTTTTTTTTTTTCAGTTTTTAGTTCTGTAAGTATTATGTTATTTTGCTATAGGTGAAGATTTGTAAATGGCATTGTGTATTCATAATTAGTATTATATTGTTTGTATTAGTCTGTTAATCTTCCAAAGAAAATAAAATAAAATAATAATAATAAATTACATTAGTTTTTTGTGACAATAAGTTGTAATGTCAAGGCCAAGGTCGTAACTTTCTCAACTCACCGAACAGACTTGGGCTTCGCAAAAATCCTCACGAGTAGATATAGCAAGATTCCCGCCATCATTCAACTGTCGTTTCGCTAATCGCGGCCATTTTGTACAGAGCGCTGGTACTTTGCCCGGATTACGGGATATTGTAACCCTTCACCACAACGATCAATATACATACATGAAATCAAACGTATTTTATGTTATTTAACATGTTTACCCTTTACTATCAAGATTTTGGAGACATGCGAATTTTTGTATTTAGTTATGATACTTTAATAGTTAACTGTGGTAGAATTAACATGAAAGTGTAATTTAAGTGATGTTAAAAAAAGAGCCAATTTGTTTAAAAGATTAATCAAACAGTTCCAAGCTGCTTTTATTTAAAAAAACATAAACATAAACGTTCACGCCGTTTATCCCCGAAGGGGTTGGCAGAGGTACCAATACTCCTGAACTCACATGGCAAGCTCCATCTAGTTTCCAGAGAAGGTACCCACGTTTTGCTTAGACAGTGTACTCGCGTGATAGGGAGCAGGCCTATCGCCGTTTTGTACGAATACACTGTCACATGACTAAGTACAACTCAGCCATGTGGGTTTCCTCACGATGTTTTCCCTCACCGTTAGCAACCATGATAAATTAACCACACATATGTCTTTAGAAATGACAAATTGGTGTAGGCCCGTCCCAGGATTGGAACTCACGCCCTTCTGTTTTTCGGGCGGGTGTTCTACCCACTAGACTATCATGTCGTTAAAAAAAAATTAACTTATTTAAACATACATACATACATATACTCACGGCTATAAACCTCTACCCCATCTAGGGATTTATAGCCGTGAGTATATGTATGTATATGTATATGTGTAAATCCCTAGAAGGGGTAGCCAGGGCTTTGGAATAAGAAATTCCTCAGCCACTTTTGGAAGTTGAGTGGCGATAAGCTGGTCAGCTCCTCATCGCCCAAAAATCAATTATTAAGCCCCAATATGCCCTAAAAGCCTGGCTCTGCGGGCACGAACGCAAAGATGGCAGCCCCATCGTCGTGATCGGAGTGCTGTGGGCTAATCCCCTGCACACTCTTAAATCTATTGATTAAGAAACCTGTAAATAAGAATACCCGAATCCCTTTACCGACGACCTTTGGCTTTAAACAACGGACACGGATTGGGTGCTGGAATGTCAGAACCATGACTCGACCCGAACGGCTACCACAGATAGCCAAAGTCATGAGTGAATATAACATCCACATCCTTGGATTGAGCGAAACAAGATGGAATGGTTTTGGTGAGGAAGTTGCTGACTTGGGCTACACACTTCTGTATAGTGGCAAAGAGGATGTGGACGCAAGTAGAGAATATGGAGTTGGCCTGCTTCTTAGTCGATGTGCCAAAAAAAGTCTGTTAACCTGGTCACCTGTGTCGGAGCGAATCATAACAGCCCGGTTTGACTCACGAGCACGCAAGATAAGCGTAATCCAGTGTTACGCTCCGACAAACTCAGCCACTGATGATGTGAAAGCAGCTTTTTATGAGCAGCTCGAGGCTACACTGAGGAAGATCCGAAAGCAGGACATCGTTTTCTTGATAGGTGACTTTAACGCGAAGCTAGGCAATGACAATGAAGGAAGAGAACACTATATGGGTACTCATGGCGCCATCGGAAACATAAACGAGAACGGAAAACTTTTCGGTGACCTGTGTTCCGCAAGAAACCTTGTTATAGGAGGAACACTGTTTAAACACAAAGAGTGCCATAAAACAACATGGATTTCCCCTGATGGTGTAACTCGCAACCAGATTGATCATGTTGCGATCAGCCGCACATGGAGATCCTCCCTGTTGGATGTTCGTAACCGACGTGGTGCCGACGTAGACAGCGATCACCACCTGGTTGTTGCTGAGGTAAGGCTCAAGCTTTCCTCCCCCCGCCGTAACTTTGAGAAGATCTCTAGAAGTTTTGAAGTCCGGAAACTACGGACACCAGAAGGACGGGAAGAATTCTGTTTGTCTCTCAGGAATCAGTTCGAACTTTTAGAGGAATTAGAAGATGAGCAAATTGAGGAAACTTGGGTCCGCGTTCGCACTGCCTTCACAAAAGCCGGTGAAGAAGCACTCGGATATATTTCCCCGAGGAGGGAAGACTGGATGTCCTCTGAGCTGTGGCAGCAAATCGAAGAAAGGCAAGGGATCAAGCTACAATTATTGTCAAGCACTGAGCCACAAACTACTAGTCTCCAGGAGCGCTACAATGTCCTTCGCAAAAACATCAGAAGAATGTCGAGACGTGACCAACGCAGAGCCGCCGACGAACTAGCGGAACGTGCGAACACCGCGGCCCGCCGCAAAGACATGCGCCAGTTGTATGACATCACGCGCCGACTTAGCGGGCGCAAAGCACGTATGACTAAAAAACCGCTTAAAGGTAGTGACGGTAGCCTCCTATGTACCTCAGACGAACAGTTGCAAAGATGGACTGAACACTTCACGAGCCTGCTAAAGCAAACCCAGACGCCAGACTCTCATGAAACCAGCACTAGCTCACCAGTCACTGTATTAGACATTGCGACAGCACCTCCCTCATTTGATGAAACTTTATTAGCAGTGAAGTCTCTGAAACCAGGGAAAGCGCCAGGAGTCGACAATGTCCACGTGGATATGTTGAGAGCCGATGCTGCTACATCTGCTTCACTGCTGTATCCCCTTCTTACCCGCATTTGGGAGACTAGACAAGTTCCCGATGAATGGAAACAAGGCCTTCTGGTGAAAGTTCCTAAGAAGGGTGATTTAACGCGATGTGATAACTGGCGCGGCATTACACTACTACCTTCCGCCGCAAAAGTTTTAGCGAAGATTCTGCTCAACCGCATCGCACCAGCAGTAGCTGAGACGCTGAGGGAAGAACAAGCCGGTTTCCGCTCCGGACGCTCCTGCACAGACCACACTAACACCTTGCGCATACTGATCGAGCAGTGTGTCGAATGGCAGTCGGAACTACTGCTGGCATTCGTCGATTTCGAAAAAGCCTTCGACACCGTGAACTGGGGCGCGTTGTGGTCCAGCCTTAGTCGCAGGGGCATCCCGCAGTGTATTACTGAGATAATCCGCGCCCTGTACGAAGGTAGCACATGCCGGGTGATTCATGAAAAGGAGCTGGGAGCACCAATATGCATCTCTGCGGGCGTCAAGCAAGGATGCCTCTTATCGCCGCTTCTCTTCATTATTCTGTTGGACGACGTCATGAGAGCGGTCACCCAAACACCTCGAGGTGTGAAGTGGGGCGCTTCTGTCTTAGAAGACTTGGACTACGCGGACGACATTGTGTTAATCTCGCCAACTCTAGCCCATTTAGAAGCTAAACTTGAGAGCCTTAGAAAGCAAGCAGAAGTCATGGGCCTGCGAATTAATAAACGCAAAACCGTCGACATGCGGATAAATCCTTCAACGACAGAACCATTGAAGCTTCAAGATACCCCCCTAGAATCCGCTCGTAAGTTTGTTTACCTCGGTAGTGTTATTACGTGTCAAGGAGGTGCAGACGAGGATGTTGAAAGCAGGATACGGAAGGCAAACGCGGCCTTTGCCCAACTGAGACCTGTCTGGGAGTCAAATGTCCTTTCCCGTCGAGTAAAGATCTCCCTCTTCGAATCCGTGGTGAAATCCGTTCTGCTCTTTGGCTGTGAAACGTGGAGAGTGACAAAGGGGCTGACGAATAAGCTCCAAGTCTTCGTCAACAAGTCCCTGAGGTCAATCCTCCGCATTTACTGGCCAATGACAATCCGGAACGTGGACCTGTGGAACCAATGCCAGCAGACTCCAGTTTTCCTTTTGATATATAAGTAAAACAATCGTATACTCTTGTAGCTGACTTTTATTGAATTAATTATAAGTTCTAACACAGCGAAGCAATATTGGCCATGACAGTATAGCGGATATGGAAGAACAGTGTTACCAACACATAAAAATAGAAAAGTATTACATTGCTACCAACACCCCCTCTCAATGTAATACACCCTTACAGTCACATATTTATTTAACTTATTCATACAACCCACAGTTTTTAATAAATCTTAACAGTAAATTTTTATTTAATGCTTTTGTAAACATATCTGCTGTCTGGTCTTCAGTTTTAATATATTTTAACACTACTTTTCCACACTTAATCAACTCTTTAATGAAATGATATCTAATATCAATATGTTTTAGTCTTTTGACACTTTCAGTGTTTGCTACCATTATAGCACTCTGATTGTCACAAAATATTGTGACAGGACACACCTTAACAATATTAAAATCTTTAAGCAAGTTAATCAACCAACAGGCTTCGCTAGAAGCCATACTTATAGCTATGTACTCTGACTCGGTAGAAGACAGACTGACACTGGCCTGTTTTTTAGAAGACCAAGAAATTAAGCAATCTGCAAACTTAAAACAATAACCAGTTGTTGACTTTCTATCCTTCAAGTCTCCTCCCCAATTTGCATCACAATATCCCACTAATACATTGCTAGTACATTTGTAGACAAGTTTGTAATTTATTGTATGTTTTACATATCTTAATACTCTCTTTAAGGCAGTTAATAAGACATTATTTGCATTATTTTGATATCTGCTCAAAATTGACACAGCAATACACAAATCAGGCCTTGTTCCTAATACAGCATAAGACAAGCAACCTATAATTTTTCTACATTTATTTTCAATGTTTTTATCAATCACAGAATCATTGTTATCTTTAAATAATTTAGTGTCAAAGTTCAGATCCATTGGTGTACATATTTGTTTACAATCTTGCATATCAAATTTTTGTAATACATTTTCTAAGTATTCTTTTTGATTAAGCTCAGTGATCCCTGTACCTAAATCTTGTTTTATATGAATACCTAAGAAGTTTGAAACTAAGCCCAAATCTTTCATTTTAAATTCTTTATTTAATAGTGACTTAAGGTCACAAATATGCTCTTGATTATTTCCAAATATTAATAAATCATCAACATACTGTAAAACATATGTTCGGGCATCACCTTCACATTTAGTGTACAGACAAGAATCACTTTTTGATTTTACAAAACCTTCTTTCTTAATTACTGAATTAAATTTGTCATTCCAGTATTTTGGTGATTTTTTTAACCCATACAAAGATTTTTTTTAATTTAACAATATTTTTATCACCGCAATATGCACCCTCTGGCAATTCTAAATACACTTTTTCATCAATATCTCCATATAGGAAGGCACCTGTTACATCCATTTGATTGATCGGTAAATTTAATTTTGTTGCTATACAAACAAATAACCTGAATGTTGACAATTTAGCTACTGGTGCATATAAATCACATAGTTCCATAGTATCACACTGCTCAAAACCTCTTGCAACTAATCTTGCTTTATATTCTACATTATTATTAGAGTTTTTGATTTTAAATACCCATCTACTACTAACCGTCTTTTCAGTTACAGGTTCCTCACAAACACTCCAAGTATTATTTTCTTTAAGTGTATTCAATTCTCTCTGCATTGCTTCTTTCCATTTACTTGCATCATTCCGTTGCATGGCATCTTGGTAAGTCTTTGGTTCATTTCCCTCCACATAGACATGATGACACTTGTAAAATGAAGTCTGTTTCCTGATTCGATTACTCTTCTCCCGCGTCTGTATCACTCCATTATCATTGTTGCTGAATTCATCATCACTGGAACATGGTATGTAGATACTGTCACTTTCACTCGACTCATTCAGGGTTTCCTCTACCTCTTTGGTCTGTATTTCTTCTTGAACCATCCTCTTTCCTTGAACTTCAGCTTTCTCTCTGTTTTTAGGTAGCTCTTGACTAGTGTCTGTCATCTCCTCAACTGTAGTGTCCAGCATAACTAATCGCTCCTTCTGTTTTTCACCTTTTTCTAGAAATATGACATCTCTTTTTACCTCAACAGTATTCTTTTCTGAGAAGAATATCCTGTAGCCCTTGACATTTTCCTCGTAGCCAACCATGACTGCTTTCTCCCCTTTAGGATCCCATTTCCTCCTCTTTTCCTTTGGAACATGGACATACACAGGATTTCCAAAGATTTTAAGGCCCGTTATGTCAAATTGTTTACCTGTCCATGTTTCATATGGAGTCTTTCCAGTTTCATTGCTTTTACTTGTTCTGTTTAGTACATATGCTGCAGTATGCACAGCTTCTGCCCACAGCTTTTTAGGTAGACCTGCTGCGCACAACATTGTATGTGCTGCTTCTATTAGAGTTCTATTCTCTCGCTCCGCCTTGCCATTTTGTTCAGGAGTATATGGCACCGTGGTTTGATGGGTTATTCCACGTTTCTCAAACAAATGTTGAACTTCCTTGTTGACGAACTCTAATCCATTATCACTTCTAAAACACAGTACTTTGTTTTTGGTTACATTTTCAGCTTTGTACAGAAAGTTCTCAATACACTTCTTAACTTCATCTTTGCCTTTAACAAAGTACACTGATCTGTAGTTAGAGAAGTCATCTTTTAGAATTACGAAGTATCTAGATCCTCCCACCGACGGCACCTCCATAGGTCCGCACGTATCTGCATGTATCAACTCACATGGCCTACTCGTTTTATTTTCACTAGCACTGAAAGGCAAACGATGTATTTTGCCCTCCAAGCAACCCTCACACTTAAAGTCAGAGTCTTTTACTTCAATGTTATTGTTTTTTAGCACCATTCTCACATACTGTAGGTTTTGATGAGCAAGTTTTTCGTGCCACTCTTTAAGTCCAGATTTCACTTCAGTCGCGTTCGCTACCTCACATTTATAACGCACGTCCATATAGTACATGTCTCCGTTACGATTCGCTACGGCACTCACAATATTTTCTTTGTAGAATTTACACAAGTTGTTGTCCATTTTGACAACATAACCTCTCTCTGTAGCGCATTTGACAGATAACAGGTTTGTTTTCAATTTCGGAACGAAAAGAACATTGTCAATAGTTGTATTCACCCATCCGCGGCCGTTGTAAACTTGCACCGCCATCTGTCCACAACCAAGCGCACTAATCTCCTCGCCATTTCCAACTATCACTGTTTTGTTGTTCAACGATCTAAATGTAGCAAATAAGTTACGATCACGACACATATGTTGGCTAGCGCCCGAGTCCACTAACCACTTAGATTCTTGCACATTACTATTTGAGTTCATCACCATAAATGCATTACTCGTACTGTCTTTTTCCCGATTCCTTTTGAAGTAGCACTCACTTTTAGTATGCCCCATTTTTTTACAGTAATAACACTTTTTAACCGGTCTATTATCATGTCCCGAGCCCTTGTTTTGGTTACATTCACTTTGATAGTGTCCTAGTTTATTGCACTTATAACACTTAATGTTTTTCTTAGCTAAAAACGCTGATGCTGAAGAGTTCTGAGGCTCCTTTTCGTTAATACGCTCTTCTTCAATCAACAATCTCGCGACAAGATTTTCTAACGTTTGTTTCTCGTCCGGCGCAGACTCCCACGCCGATACAAAATGTTTATAGGCTTCTGGAAGGGACATTAACACTTTCGTTATTACGAATTTTTCTGAAATTGCTTCTCCCATTTGTTTGAGCTGGTTTCTTAATTCTTCTATTTTTGATAAGTACGTAGACATCGCCGTGCCCTCCTCGTACTTGTATTGGAAGAAACGTTGTTGTACGATATGTATACTTGTTTCGGATTTTTGCTCATATACGCTTGCAAGTTTTCGCCACATTTCGGCTGACGTGGTACATGTTATGATATGCATCATCACGCTTTCTGACATTCTTGTAACAATCCATGATTGAGCCTTCGCGTCTTTTCTTTCCCATGCAGCCTTCTCAACCGCCTGCTCTGGTTTCACACTGCTTCCGTCTGTCACTTCCAATAAGCCTTGACTCCGTAACAAAACGACGGTTTGGAATTTCCAAATATTCCAATTGGATGTTCCCTCGAGCTTAATGTGCGTCTGGAGTTTCAAAGAATTGTCGTCTGCCATCTTCCTGTCTGTTCGTCCCGCCCTTGCTTCAATCACTCGCAAGTTTTATTTTTTTTCTTCCCGCGTGCCGGTTTCTAACCTCAACCACACGATCTTCACTTTTCGACGAAAAACAGTTTTGATTGTTTTACTTCTTCTAGAATTATGTGCCTGGGCCCATAACCTTTTGATATATAAGTAAAACAATCGTATACTCTTGTAGCTGACTTTTATTGAATTAATTATAAGTTCTAACACAGCGAAGCAATATTGGCCATGACAGTATAGCGGATATGGAAGAACAGTGTTACCAACACATAAAAATAGAAAAGTATTACATTGCTACCAACATCGTGCCATCACTACGATCTGACATCGCACTGAGAAAATGGAGGTGGATGGGGCACACATTTCGAAGAGGGACCACAAACGCCAGCATCGCATTCGAGTGGAAACCACCGGACGGCAAGCGAGCCCGCGGCCGTCCCGTACACACTTGGCGCCGGAGCGTGGAGAGCGAGCTGCGAGCGGCGGGACTGAG
Organism: Bedellia somnulentella; assembly: GCA_963576735.1. NCBI lineage: Eukaryota > Metazoa > Arthropoda > Insecta > Lepidoptera > Bedelliidae > Bedellia > Bedellia somnulentella. Next base: position 474,351 of record OY755172.1, on the reverse strand, counting down.
TTGGAGTGCGGCCAGGGAAGTCGCAGCAGACAGGAAGGCGTGGCGGGAGCTTGTGCAGGCCCTGTGCACCAGTGGGGTGCCATAGGACGACAACAACAACAAGCCCCAATATCCTTAGTCGCCTCTTACGTACACCGAAGGATAGAAATAGGGTAGTGCTATTCTAAGCCGACACTACACAGCAATAATAAGTAATTTACTTATTTAAAATACTTTATTAAAGCGTATTCTTTAAAAAAAAATTCTGATACCAGCACAATATTACCTGCCTAAATTCACTTATCAAGACGCACGGCAGTGCGTCAAGCCAAGCCAAGGCGGCGAGCGCGCACCGTATGTGTATATTACACGAACCATTTGGAGCGACTTTTTACACCATCATAACTCAAAATCTAATCAACATAAACCAACCAATTTAATGTTTTCTGACATGAATTCCTCATGTGGGGATTATTACTCATAAATAAAATATGTTATTAAAGGAAAGAAAAGTTTCGACACTGGCGGGGTTCGAACCCGCGACCTTCGGGTATACGCCCCCACACTACTTGAACGTGTAAAAAAAAGAAACAAAGGATAGAGAAATTTCGCGCTGGATGCCAACTGACACTGTAGCTCAGTTGGCAGAGCGACGGGGGTGTATACCCGAAGGTCGCGGGTTCGAACCCCGCCAGTGTCGAAACTTTTCTTTCCTTTAATAACATCTTTTATTTATGAATAAACCAACCAAATTTGGCTCATTTGTTGATATCAAGGATGCAAACTAGTAGCCCAATTTCCATAAATACATAACAAAGGGTTAATAAGATATAAACGTCCAAAAATCGCGATTTTTTTTAGTGACTCACTGACATATAGATCAAAAACCTAACCCACTTCCAGATATCCCAGGAAGTTGAAATTCGGCATCCAGGTCGGTGATCAAATATTAACAAAGGAAAAAATCTGAAAACGGAGAATTTTTAAGATTTTTCAATATTTCCCTAACAAGAACATTTTGTATAGAAATCATATAGTGGGCAATACGCGCGGGGTGAGGGGCAGGAGCGGTCCATGACGGGATCTGCGAACGTAACGTACCAAAGCGAGCGCCAGCCGCGCTCATACGCGCGAGCGACCGCATGCTGTTCGGTTGTCTAGCGAAATCCCGCCTATAAGGTTGAGTTTTATGCTTCGTCGTCGTATGAGTTACAGCTGCCCCCGTAGCATGAGGCGTGTGAGAGCGTGTATGTCGCGTGAGAAGTGAGAAACTGACAGATTGTTCATACAACAGATTCAGAATGACAATATTCATATTATGAATAATCTAATATGTCACGTGACATGTTGTCAAAGCGACAATTTATTTTGTTTGGATTTGAATAAGTTTTTACCTTATTCAAATTCTCGACTGGGTACTGTATACATACCCTTAAATCAAAAGCGGAACATTGCTAAATTATTAGCATATAATATATCTGACCCCCATATATTTAATATAAGGGGAAACTTACTTCTAGTATGCGATGGTGGAAGCCATAATTTAAACTTTTAAGAGTGACAATGGAAGAGCCTCCTGTCGTCCTTAAGTCGTCACCTAATATCAATATTGTAAACAAGGAAGGAGGTTCTTCTGGCAATTTAACTAAAAAGAATACTTTACAAGGAGTCTCCCAGTTTAAACTTGTATGTCAAAATACTCAGGGGTTTTCTTGTAAAGAATTAGAAATAGAATTATTTTTGGAAAAATATGAAATAGATTGTTTATGTGTTACTGAACACTGGCTTAAGAATTGCGAACTCATATTTGGTTTTGAAAACTATTATTTAGCTAGCAACTACTGCCGCAATTCTAAAGCCTGTGGTGGCTCCGCTATATTTTTAAAAAATAATATTAAATCAAAAATTCGTAATGATATTGTACAGTTAAGCGTTGAGCAAGTCGTGGAATTATCCTGCATAGAGTTAAAAAACTATTTCTTAATATGTGTGTATCGACCCCCTTATAACCAAAATTATGATAAATTCGAAAATGTAATGGAAGATGTATTAGGCAAAGTTTTCAGGAATAAAAAACGTATAATAATATGTGGAGACTTCAATGTGGATCTCCTACAAGACAGTCATCTTAAAACACGATTGATGAGTTTATTCCAATCGTTCAATTTAGAAAATTTATTCTTGGAACCGACTAGAATCAAAACATGCTTAGATAATGTATTTACTAATGCAGATTTTTCAAGTAAAAGTGTTATAAATAAACTAAAGTCTGATCACAGCGGCCTTTTTGTTAGCTTTCCTCTAGAGATACCAGAACCAAAAATTGTTATTAAAAAAAGGCATATTACTGCCAGTAAAGTAGAAAAATATATAAATATAATAAGCTCTAAGTTGCCCACATGTACAATTAATAAAAACTCAAATACTAGCTATGATATCTTTTATAATGTTCTGATAAATGAGTTTAATGAAATTTTTAATGTAAAAAATGTAACTATTACCAGTAAATTTAAGTTTTGTGAGTGGGCAACACCAAGTATTTATAGATCAAGAGAAAAACTCTTCGATTTATATGATCAAAAAGCTTATAGTAATAATAATGAATTGAGTGAATATGTAAAAAAATACTCAAAAATATTTAATAAAGTATGTAAAGAGGCTAAAGCCAGATACCTAAGCCGACGTATCCGAACATCCGATAATAAAGTTAAAACAGTGTGGAATATTATCAACACCCAAACAGGCCGAGGTAAACCATGTAATCAGGAGTTCTGTGTTCGATCTGATAAAGGTCTGACTACCTCTAATGAGGAAATCGCTTGTATTTTTGAAAAATATTTTACTGACATACCATCAAAAACAACTGAATATTTAAACACATCGGTTATAAAAGCTCAACACTTGTTACAACAAAATGTTGATAGGTGCGAAACTTTGTTTTGTTTTAAAGATGTCAGCCCTACAGATATCGAAAAATGTTTTAAATCATTTAAACTAAAAAGTTCTGAAGACATTTGGGGTATGTCAGTGAAAGTTTGCCATAATTTTATTGTAACTTTGGCTCCATATTTAGCAGATATATTTAATGAATGTATAAGAAATAAAATCTTTCCAAATCTCATGAAGCATAGTAAAATTGTACCACTTCTTAAATCCGGAGGAGATAAAATTAGTCCTGATGGTTATAGACCCATATCAATTCTGCCAGTTTTAAGTAAAATATTCGAAAAACTAATGTTCAATCAAATGCTTTTGCATTTCGCTTCAAACAAATTGTTTCATCCAAAACAATTTGGCTTTACGAAGGGCCGCTCTACCACCGATGCAGGCGTTGCCTTAATGAAACACATTTTTGATTCGTGGGAACGCAAAAATGATGCTATTGGTTTGTTTTGCGATCTTACGAAGGCATTTGATTGTGCAGATCATGAAATCCTTTTTATTAAATTAGAACATTATGGCATACAAGGTGACGCACTTAAATTAATAAAGTCTTACTTTTCGGATCGGATACAGAAAGTGCAAATCAATAATGCAATATCACCTGGAACTCATGTAAAAATGGGTGTTCCGCAGGGTTCTATTTTGGGCCCATTTTTATTTTTAGTTTATATTAATGATTTGCCGTTCATGGTCGAGAAAATGTCCGAGATAGTGTTATTTGCTGATGATACTTCTTTAGTATTTGACGTTGAAAGAAATAATCAGAATATTGACGAGGTGAATAACACGGTTTTACAGATTCAAACATGGTTTGCTTCCAATAATCTTGTACTGAATGGTAAAAAAACCAAATGCATTAAATTTGTATTACCTAATGTTAGGTGCGTTGATAACGAAATAATTTTAAATAATGAAAAGTTAGTATTTTCGGATAACACAGTTTTCTTAGGGATAACTCTGGACTCCAAGCTCCAATGGGGACCCCACATTAGCTCACTAGCTGGCAGGCTAAGTAGTGCTGCATATGCCGTTAGGAAAATAAGACATTTGACAGATGTACAGACAGCTCGATTAGTTTATTACAGCTATTTTCATAGTGTAATGTCTTACGGTATTTTACTCTGGGGCAGAGCAGCTGATGTTGGTTCCATATTTATTCTCCAAAAGAGAGCAATAAGAGCTATATACAATTTGAGATCCCGAGATTCCCTGAGGGAATTGTTTAAAACAATAAATATAATGACACTGCCATGTCAATATATTTATGAAAATATTATGTATGTAAGAAAGAATCAGGCCTCTTTTGTGAAAAATTGTGACAGACATATTCGAAACCTGAGAGACAACAATAAAATATCAGTACCAAAATACAGATTGTCAAAAGTAAATACATCTTTCATGGGGTTATGCGTAAAAATGTATAATAAAATACCTGAGGACATTTTAAATTTAACAGAAACAAAATTCAAAGCAGCAGTTAAAAGAAATCTTAGTTCGAAAGCCTATTACATTGTCAATGATTACATTAATGATGAAGTGGCTTGGTGTCATCAGGGCTCTGTGCAGGATGTTTCCGGGCTAACACCAAAATTGTAATGGACGTTAAAAAAAGATGTGTGTTGACGAGTTTCTTACGGGTTCTTCTCTCAACAAAACACCTTCCGAATCCGAAGTAAACTTAGTATTAAGTTAAAATTTGACGTTCAAAAAACAAAGATTTATCTTTTTATTTTGAAATAAATGATTATTTTATTTTTTTATATTTTATTTTATTTTAACATCTGTCAGTACCTCACTTCTCACGTGACATCTGCGCTCTCACACGCCTCATGCTACCTATACTGGTAACGGTGTTGTAAATTCTGCTTTTTTCTTGCTGATTGTTTTTAGATTGGGTTGTTTGTAGGTTTGTTTCTTTTGCCAAATTCATTGATTTGTTTGATTGAAATAGTAGATAGATAGTAAGGTAGGTAGGTATTTGTTTTTGTTTGTTTTCTTGCTTAATTGATTTAAATTTAAGTAAGGTTGTAATTAGGTAAGCTTAGGTTCTTAAAAGACTTCTTAAATTAACCTCCAAAAATCAAAAATACCGGCTAAAAGAAATTATAAATTATTTTAAATTGCTGCCCAATAATACTGTTTGTTTGTTCCCAACTAAAAAAATGTGTAATCAGTTTAATAATGCAATGTTGGATAGTATGGAATAACCGGAAATTAAATTAAATTCGATTGATGAGATAGACTGTCCTCGGTTTGTAAACAAGCGAGCGAAGGAAATTCTAAAAAAGCACGAGGATGATTCATCATTAACAGCTGGTTTAGAAAATGTTATTACAATAAAAATAGGTGCACGGGTAATGTTACGCAGAAATATTTATGTGAGTAAAGGTCTAGTAAATGGGTCAATAGGAGTGATAGAAAAAATTCATTGGGATGTCGATAGAAATAATACTGCACGTAAAATCACAATAAAATTTAGTCATTTTATATATGAGCTAGAACGTATAAAGACAAAGTTTCAGATATTAAATAATGCATTCGTTCACCGGGAACAATTTCCAATTTGCATAGCTTATGCAATCACTATTCACAAATCACAAGGACTTAGTCTGGACAGCGCTCTTCTCGACATAGGCTCTTCGATATTTAGCAGAGGACAGGCTTGTGTTGCGCTCTCTAGAGTTAAAACACTCGACGGAGTACATCTCATTAACCTCGATCCCAATCAAATTAAGGCACAAGAAAGCTCCATAATAGAATATAATCGCCTTCGAACAATATACCGCCCTGACTTGCCGCATTTAAACATAAACAGAAAACGAGTAAAAAAAGTTACAGATACTGAATGGGCAATGCGTCTAAATATTTCTAATATCCAACACGGTGAAGATCATTGTTCAAAAAATAAAATCAAACGCAGAACAAAAAAATACCAACTTATTTCTTAACAAAAAGTAATGATATCCCACCAAAAACATTTAAATGTAAAAAATGTTAGCCAAGCAAATACAATACAAAAATTTATAATATGTTAACTAAAAAACTTCGCAGACAAAAGGATTGATATCTGAATGGTTGCCAAGCACTGCAGATAATCCTGAAATACAAAGTAGATAACAAGTTAAATTAAAGTTTTGATTTAATTTGGCTAGTTTTCACCACAAAATCAAATTAAAATGTACCTAGCAGATAAGTATATATATATATATATATAAGTATATATATATATATACCAGATATGTATACCACATGAAGCAATAAATAAATATGAATATGAATATGAATATGAATAAGTTGATTATCATGATAACTCGTATGTGGAAACGAGCCAAGTTAAATCAAAACTTTAATTTAACTTGTTATCTACTTTGTATTTCAGAATTATCTGCAGTGCTTGGCAACCATTCAGATATCAATCCTTTTGTCTGCGAAGTTTTTTAGTTAACATATTATAAATTTTTGCATTTTATCTGAAAAGATGGACAAATGGCCTTCCGAATTAGTAAAAATTCGGAGGTAGGAAACGCAAACACTACTTAAACGTGTAAAAGAAATAAAGGATAGAAGAATTTCGCACTGGCAGCCAATTGACACGGTAGCTCAATTGGCAGAGCGTCGGGGCGTTTACCCGAGGTCGCGGGTTCGATCCCCGCCTGTGTCGAAATTTTTCTTTCCTTTATTTATTCTTTATTTATTAGTAATAATCCCCACACGAGGTTTTCATGAACAAAAAGATTCAAATTATTAGCGTTCAAGTTCGAAAAATCACCAAGTGTCAGAGCGCAAACGGACGTGACTTTGGGACGATCGAATATGAAAAAATCTGTTTTCACTCGCTGGCATTGTTTACGTAATTTTTCCATAGACTTACATTGTTATTTTTTAATGGTGATTATTCCTCCGTGGTACATACGATTTTTATCATAATTGACATAAACCATCTAGACATAGTCCTTGACCACCGTGCAAAATTTCAGGGTTCTGAGTTGAGCCGTTTGGGAGGAGTACGATCACAACGAAATGCAAAAGTCGGGGGTAAATGGAGCTTCGCTCCAATTAGTTAACTAATAAACTATGACTTTCAAAGTTCAAATATGCCGTACAAAAGTTCCTTAAAACTCTTGTACGAAAATAAAGAAATTGGCGAAATATACTAGTGGTGTTTTTGTCTTAAAATAATTATAACAATAAGTCTCGCTTTTGTACAACTTACAGATAAAAAAAATAAAACGAAAAGTGCATATACAGATCCACAATCTTTTCTTGGCCGGCGGAGACTACTGGTACTACTGTCGCCATTTTGAAATTTCGGCCTGTCATTGTCAGTTAGTTCTCAACTAAATAAAAATTATAGGGTGACCTACGTATATAATAAATTATCACTTTCATTAATATATTTTGTAGTGGAAACGTTTTTTAAAAAAAAATATTTCTATGATGTATCTTTGCTTATTAATAAACGCTTTTATTTCCAGTATTCAATATAAAAATTTATGAAAATCATTTTTTTTTTGTTAAATTTTATCTAAGTAGTCTAACACCGTCCAAAAAGTTGCGCGCGCATGAATATAGCGGTGCGGGTTACGGGAAGTGGGGAAATACTCCCGAATAAAATTTCACTTCGTATACACTGATACGTGGGTTCTAATCCAAATGCGAGGATGTACTAATGTGTCATTTCTTAAGTCATAACTGTCTGACATATATATAAAAATACAAGGCAAAAATACGGCGATAGGCCTGCCCCCTATCACGTGAGTACACTGTCCATGCAAAACGTAGGTACTCTGAACATCAGGTGTCAAAGTCTCTTGATGTTCAGAAGTATTAGTACCTCTGCCAAACCCCTTCGGGGGTATTCGGCGTGAACGTGTATGTTATGTTACGTTATATGTTACTAGGCTGTTAACAGCAATAAAAAAGTACCCATAAATTAACTGACCCAGCAAAATGAATGACCCAAAGGATATCTGATGTTTAGAATTATTTTTTTCTGTGCCACCTTTTTAGAGGATCTATGTGTGAATATGAAATGTAAAAGACAGTACACGACAAGGTAAGCCTCTGATTTACAGGATTAAAAAAAATATTTTATGTAGTTACCCACTTATTAACTCTGAGTGTCACAAATAACAAATCCTTGAGTATAAAATAATGAAACAGTTTGCAGAGAAGTACAATTGGCAGTGTTTTCGCTAAAAGCGATCTCTTCCAGACTACATTTGGGAGGTACGATCAGCAAAATTAGGATACACAGTCATTTGAGTAGACATACTAGACAAGGGCAAAAATAAATAAATATAATTAGCTTACATTAAAACGAACTTGTTTACTTACAATAATAGTTATTACATACATATACTCAGGGCTGTAAATTCCTAGAAGGGGTAGCCAGAGCTAAGGAATTTGTGGTTAAAAATAGTTTGTGGGGATTTCAATGTTGACTTGTTGGGTGAGGGTCTAGTAAAGGAGAGAATATTGACATTTTTTCAATCATTTAATCTTCTAAATGTATTTAATGAGCCAACCCGAATTACCTCGACCTCTGCAACATGTTTAGATAATATTTATTGCAATTGTGATTACTCCGGTCACTTCCTTTTTGATTGCATTACCTCAGACCACAAGGGTCAATTTATAAATTTAGAATTTACCATCGAAAAGAAAAAGTCAATAGTATGTAGACAGATAACTGAAAAAAAACTTAGCTTATTTGAAAATAATATTAGGTCTAGCATCAGCCCCCCAATGAGAAGCAGTGAATCATTAGAGAATTGTCTTTCATTCATCAATGAGCTAAAAACTGAATTCAACAAAATCTTTAAAACTAAGTGTTAAAGCCACTTGAATCCAAGTGCTTTAACGGGCTCAAAACATAAACAATCCAGAGTCGCGTCAGTCACGTCAAGCGCCATCAGAAAGGAGACAAACAGCTTAGCCTATAAATACGCCGCCTCAGGCACTATTCTTTCCTTTTACTTTTCACAATTGAAGAATCCCAAGAAGACACGGAGAAGACGCGAAGTCATTTAGATACTAAGCTAATTGTAACAGTTTCATAATAAACAAGTCGCAAAAAGAAGATCCTATTATTTCTACAACATTGGCGCCCGAACAGGGACTTCAGCCTACGCAGCAGAGGCACCACCAGCAGAACGAGAGAAAAGGAGGACCACGCCACGCCACGCCAAGCCGCCGGTGAAGAAGCCAGGTCCAAGGGTTGGACACAGCAGCCATCCCACCTGCCAGCATCTTACCGAGGAGAGTGTCGTGAGCCAATCATTCCTTTCTTTTCCTCACCTTAAAACCCCTCACCACGGGCAAATTAGTCAAGATAATCAATAGATAATCAATTTACATCCATTAATATCTCAGCAATCCCTTTGTATTTTACATCAATCTTATCATAAATCTATTTAATTACCTAGAAAGCACATTACTTCCCATTTATTTCTTAAAAATTTTGAGGTTAGAATAGATTCTCAACGGCATGGTCCACATGATGAAATTAAAGTTGAACTGATTGCACAAGGCAATCACCACTCAGCTATTTCTGAGCCACAGCCGCTGGTTTCTGTGATCCAGTGTATGACATAGGCCTCCCATGTGCTACAGAGTTAGCGCATAACATTTACAAAGATAATTGCAACTTAACCTTACAGCAATTCATCTAACAGGCTCCAACGCCTCACCAAGTGGAATCAGCGCACTCTATTAAGGACATCCAGGTTATGTTTCATACCACATGCCAACTTAAATAGTTTCTTAATCATATCAATATCAGAATTTCAACCTTGTCTTGCATTAATTACTTAGTTTTCAATATTTTAACTTCACTTTGGCATTTTAGTGTTTTTGTAAAACTAGTGAGCAACATAACTAATTTTACAAAACCACATGCTCTTCACTTAGGTTAATCAACCATATATTTTCTACAGCCATCAAGTGCACATGTGAATCATTGACTCACTTTGCTTATATACATTCACTCAATTAAGTAAAGGCAGCAGTTAAGGTACTCATACCTCACATGTGCCGGCAACTCTAGCAGCATATCAATCAACTCTTCACTTAATTCAATTAATTTCAATATACAAACTTAATATTGGTTAGTTTCATGCCAGTTTCCGCTCTACCAAACGATTCAGGGATATATACTTACTACTGTTTCAAACAATTTCAGTGAACGTGAACTTCACCGAGGAACGCAGGCCTGCATCATTCAGCTGCTGCCTGTTGTCTCCAGCGGCGTCACCTTCACAAGGAGCGTAAACCGGTTTACAATTTACTTTAATTTTACATTCTTGCCACACCCTTTACTATAACAATTAACTCCAGAAATTTATCTATATACAGAACCTTTCACTTAACTAGTTACTTATTAATTATTAATTATTAATTTCCTTTTCAATATGACTGACAGTGAATTATCAGTAAAAACAAACACTGCTCATGCCAGTCGAAGCTCAAGCCCTGCCAAAATGGCAAGCGATGAATATACTGTGCTTAACTATAAACGCAGTTCCATCAAAGGGCAAATAACCCACTTTAAAAAATATTTATTAAATTTATTAGAGTATTGTGAATCCCATCCATTGACATCAAGGGATGAACAAATGTTATCATTAAAGCTAGATAAGTTTTTGGAGTTAAACTCTCAATTTGAACACCTGCAATCACAAATGGAAGCTCTTAATTTTAGTAACTTAGATTATGAATTAGATGAAAGAGAACTCATATCAAATGAATTCTGTTCTTGTATTGTGAAGGCTCGAAATCTGCTCGGTGTCAACAAACCTGCAGACCAATTCCAAGATGCCACTGAAGGGTCAAAGGCCTCCCATCCATGCCACTGTAATGGTCAAGGCACAATGGGGTTTAGGCTACCTGAAATCACTATACCTAAGTTTGATGGTTCATACTTCAAATGGCTTGAATTCAGAGATACATTTGAATCATTAATTCACAATAATAATCATATTAAACCTATTCATAAATTTCATTACCTCTGCTCATACCTACAAGGTGAAGCAGCCAGGGTTATAGCAAACCTCGAGGTATCTGATTTCAATTATGTAGAAGCATGGAATATATTATGTGAAAGGTATAACAATACAAAACAATTAGTTAATAATCACCTCAGTGCTCTCTTTAACTTTAAGGTTATGCAGAGTGAATCAGACAAGTCTCTTAGGTTCTTAAGTGACCACATCACTAAGAATGTTAGGGCCCTACAAACTTTAGGTCAACCAGTTCAACACTGGGATTCTATTTTAATTTATTTAGCTTCCTCAAAGTTTGATCAAAATACCAATGTCAAATGGGAAGAATACAAAGGCAATCTTCATTCAGAGTTGCCAACCTTCAATGATTTAAAGGAATTTATAAAGATAAGAGCTGACATTTTAGAGACATTACCTCAAAGTAAGGTAAGGGTTAACACATCACAGGGTTCAAACAACAGTCATAATAATAATAATAATAGTCATGATTTAAAACACTATCATAGTAACAATCATATTAAACAAACAATAAATCCACCTCAAGCATTTATTGTTTCCACTTCAGGTAAGGTAAGCGATGAGGCTAGCAATCCTCAATTGCCCTCACGATTACCCAATGCCACTCTAGCATCAACAGTTAGAACCAATACTAACTTGAAGTGCCCCCTTTGCAAAGGTAAACATTTACTGTTCCGATGCTTACGTTTCAGAAAGCTCACATTGGCTGACAGACGGAGTAGGGTCACTGGGCTTAAGGTTTGCACAAATTGCCTTCGGTCTGACCATATGGTTACCAAGTGTCCCTATGGAGACTGTCGTAAGTGTGGTGGACGCCATCACACTCTGATACACAGCTCTCCCCTTCTTCAAAATGATGTTGCTCCATCATCACATCCTGTCCCTTCAATGCCTCAGTTGCTTTCTCTCAGTCCTCCAGTTTCCCCTTCAGGGATCATTCGCTCCACTGCCATGATTGACATCATCAATCCCCAAAATGGTAAGGTGGAGACAGTCAGATGTCTGCTAGATAGCGGCTCTGACTACTCTTTTCTTTCCGCTGACTTAAGGAATCGCCTTAAGTTAGCTTCCACACCCTCAATACACAACAGTGTTGCAGGCGTTGGGGACACCTCTCTTAACCTGAGACCACATCAGTGCTCAGCGTTAATTCGTGCCCGCACTGGCACATACTCACATCTTCACACCTTTTTGGTGTTGCCTTCCATAGCAAAAAGGCATTCTAATGAAGCCATTGATGTTTCAAATATCACTCTTCCCTCAGCTATCACATTAGCTGATCCTCAATTCAATCAACCACTAAAGGTTGATATTATGATTGGAGGCGATCTTTTCTGGGATCTACTTGGCTCCGAAAGGCTCACCTTAGGTCCAGGCCTACCCATGCTGCATAATTCACAGCTAGGCTGGATTATAGCTGGCAAGATTTCCCATTCATTACCACAGAATTCACAAACTTGTAATTTTGTTAGTAGCAGTTCATTTACCAAGTTAACTAGAACTCATAGACTAAAAACTAGACGTTTCTGTCCTCTCAGCCCACTCAAGGCACCAGATTACCGTCTTGGTGATACTTACACCTTACCAAAACGAATTGGTTATTAATAACCTAAGTTGAATGAATTCATACACAACAAACATTCAACAATTGTTTATGGTTTACTTTTAATTTACATTTATATACAAATATTTTATTTTATACAATACATATACACTTATACACTTTATAACATCCTACACATGGATCATTCACATTGTTCGCTATTTATGTCCTCCTTCTAGGTACAGTAAACAGCTGACTACCTAAAGGTCATTGACATCGAGGTAGTTGACCTCACAAGTTCATCGACTTTGAACTTTAGCATATACATATATTTTTAGATTCATTTATCAGATGTATTTGAATCAGTGCGATGATCAATCACCATGATTATCATCATCATCAACGGTGGTCATCATCATAATTTCTTTATGCTTTTATTTTCGCCAGGGGAAGCCCAGGGAAATATTTTGTGACAATGGGCGAAATTTCGTTGCCGTAGCTAAGGAAATAAATTCATTTTTTAACGACAATAAAGACTCATTTGTGCAGTTTGCTAATGTTCAAAATATTAACTTTAGATTTTGCCCGGTTTACGCCCCTAATTTCAACGGAAGCGCGGAAGCTGGCATTAAGCTTGCTAAGTTTCACATTAAACGCATCATGGGTAACACCCACCTCACATTCGAGGAATTATCTTCTCTTTTTGCCCAGGTTGAGGCTATCCTCAACAGTAGACCCATCGCTCCCCTTTCCTCCTCCCCAAATGATTTGGCAGTTCTCACACCGGGACACTTTCTCCTCGGCAGGTCACTCACGGCTCTTCCATCACCGGATCTGGCAGACTTACCGACGAAGAGATTGGATCGCTTTCAACTGTTGGAGCAGCTACGGCAAACATTTTGGAGGAGATGGCACAGGGAATATTTATCAGAGCTACAACAGCGAACTCAATGGCGAGTAAGATGTAGAGACTTGCGCATGGGTGATCTTGTCCTAATAAGCGAAGATAACTCTCCACCTCTGTTATGGCGAAGAGGGCGAGTCACTAAACTATATCCAGGAGCAGATGGTGTCCCGAGAGTGGCCGATATCAAGACCATGCAATCGACAGTAAGGCAAGCCATAAATCGCTTGTGCCTACTTGTAGAAGAAGATTGAAGACTCGTCTTCAATGGCCCCCCAGTATGTTAAAGCCACTTGAATCCAAGTGCTTTAACGGGCTCAAAACATAAACAATCCAGAGTCGCGTCAGTCACGTCAAGCGCCATCAGAAAGGAGACAAACAGCTTAGCCTATAAATACGCCGCCTCAGGCACTATTCTTTCCTTTTACTTTTCACAATTGAAGAATCCCAAGAAGACACGGAGAAGACGCGAAATCATTTAGATACTAAGCTAATTGTAACAGTTTCATAATAAACAAGTCGCAAAAAGAAGATCCTATTATTTCTACAACACTAAGGTAATACTGTGTAATACAAAATGCTCTTTTGCTGAATGGGCCACCGCTGGAATTAGAATAAGTAGAGATCACCTATATAACAATTATAGAGAAAAGTCCTTTAACTTCAACCAAGATTTTATTATTTATGTCAGAAATTATTCAAAAATTTTCAAAAAAGTTTGTGGTGAAGCTAAATCTAGATGCATAAAACATAAAATTATGAATTCTTCTAACAAGAGTAAGACTGTCTGGAAAATAATTAACAGTGAAACTGGAAAACTAAAGTCCCCACATGATCTCAATTTATTATTAGATAATGAACTGATACAGTCAAAATCACAAATTGCTGACATTTTTGAAAATCATTTTATAAATACCCCCACTCAGACAACAGAGAAATTAAATTCATGTCCCCAGAAAGCTCTTGAGTTGTTGGAACAAAATGTTACCAAAACAACAGCACAGTTTTCTTTCAAGTATGTTGACAACAATGATATAATTAAAAATTTTAAAACTATTAATCTTAAAAAAACCGAAGACATAACAGGAATGTCAGTTTTCGTCATAAACAGAATAATAAATATAATCGCTCCTCATTTAACGATACTTTTTAATAAATGTATATATATAGGAGAATTTCCAGACTGTATGAAGCTAAGTAGGCTCATCCCACTACATAAATCAGGAGATAGTCAGGACTTTACCAATTATAGGCCTATTTCTATTTTGCCAGTTCTCAGTAAAGTTTTTGAGAAAATCATGTCCAACCAAATGCTTTCATATTTCAACAATCATAATATATTCCATGACGAGCAATATGGTTTCACCAAAGGTAGGTCTACTGTAGATGCAGGAGTGTCACTAATGAAACATATTTTTAATTCATGGGAAAACTCCCGGGATGCATTAGGTATATTTTGTGACCTCACAAAAGCTTTTGATTGTGTAAAAAAAGAAATAGCGTTGATTAAACTTAAATATTACGGTTTTGACGAGCAAGCACTGAAATTAATGGCATCATATCTTCATAAAAGAACTTTAAAGGTTGATATTAATGGAACCACGTCGGAAGGATCGGAAATAGAGATGGGCGTTCCTCAAGGTTCTATCATTGGCCCATTACTGTTTCTGATTTACATTAATGATTTACCATTTATGGTACAAAAGTATTCTGAGATAGTTATGTTTGCAGATGACACATCTTTAATATTTAATGTAGCGAGATCCTCTACATCTCTTGACGACGTAAATAAAGCTATCTCACTGGTATTGCATTGGTTTACTGTAAATAACCTGGTTCTAAATGCCAAAAAAACTAAATGTATTAAATTTACTTTACCGAATGTTAGGCAAGTTGATAACAATATTGTTATTGATAGTGAACAAGTAGAATTAGTGAAAGAAACAAAATTCCTAGGGATAATAATCGATTCTAAGTTGCAATGGGGACCCCATATACTAACACTTTCTAAAAGGCTGAGCTCAGCAGCGTATGCCGTGCGTAAGATTAGAGAAATAGCAGACGTAGAAACAGCTCGCATTGTGTATTTCAGTTATTTTCATAGTATTATGTCGTACGGTATTTTATTATGGGGTAAAGCGGCTGATGTTCATAAAGTTTTCGTCTTACAAAAGCGAGCTATCCGATCTATTTACATGTTGAGGTCGAGGTATTCGTTGCGCGAAAAATTTAAAGAAATTGGCATTTTAACTGTCCCTTGCCAATACATATTTGAGAATTTAATGTATGCCAAAAAGAATATAGGCCAATTTAGTAAAGTTAGTGATAGGCATACTGTTAACACTCGAAATAAGGACAAACTTCACGTACCGAAGTGGAGACTTAATAAAGTAAGTAACTCCTTTATGGGACTATCCCTGAAAATGTTCAACAAACTTCCTTCTGACATATTGGAATTGCCTGTGGCATCTTTTAAAAAGGCAATAAAAGCCATGCTTTTAAAGAAGTCTTACTACAGTGTTCAAGATTTTTTAAACGACAAGGACCCAACGCGCACATGACCGTGTCCGTAAAGCTATAAATCTTCCCTCGTTATTCCTAGGAATAATTGTCTGGTGAGGATTTTTCTTCTCACGTTATGTGATTGGTTTTTGTGATGGACAATTTATTTTAAATATGTCAAACTAGCGTTTGGTTTTGTCGCATAGAAAATCTTTTATAAAGTAAAAACATGTTAATAAACTGAAATTGTACAAACCATGTTTTGAAAAAATGAAAAAATGTGAATGTAAAGAGTTTCTTTGTTGCTTCTTCTCTTTACGAACACCTTCCGAAGCAACGGACATATGATAAATTTAAAAAAAATTGACGTTCAAAAAATGTTAATTTTTAACTTAATTTTGAAAAATAAACTTTTTGACTTTTGACTTTTTGACTTTTTTTTTTTTTTTTAAAAAGGAATCAGAAACTCCTCAGCCACTTTTGGAAAGTTGTGTGGGGTAAAGATGGTAAAATAAAGGTTTTTGGTGATGGGTCTCCAACCGCATCGCCCAAAAATCCATTATAAAGCCCCAATATCCTTAGTCGCCTCTTACGTACACCCGCCGGCAGAAATGGGGTAGCGCTATTCTAAGCCGACACTACACAGCAACTATTTAGTAATTAAATGAATATTATATAAATTGTTTTATTAAGACATTTCAATACATAAATAAATTAGCCTGTATGGCGTAAAATTATTTCCCTAATAATGGTTAATTTTTATTTACTGGCAATACTAATATGATGACAGTGACGCCCTTACCGGCCAAGAAAAGATTGTGGATCTGTAATAATCAATTGCCATCTTAAGTGCATCTTTATAAATTTCAATATTTATGCAAATCCTTTCCAATCGAGTTCATCTAAAGTGCGAACTGCCAATAAAATACACTCACTGAAATGGTTCGTAAATTTTCTCAAACAACTTTCGAATAAATTACTGGATTCCGGATGTTCCAAGTTTTATAATTTAAACATACCAGGTGTGCCTTCTTCAACTTAATTAATTTGGAATATTTGACACATTTCACTTTTTAATTTCCAAGAGAGAGGTCCGTCGTTCTGTCCTTATTTACTTCCTTCGTTAACCAAATTGTGAAAAAACAAGCATAAATTAAAAAATGACAAATTTTACTGATAATTGGGAACTTTTATACATAATTTTAATTGGTTTATCTTCGGTATATTTAAGAAAAACATGAGAGTGTTGCAAAAGATATGATAAGAAAAAATGTCACTGAGGACCTTTAGATAATAGTAAAGTTCCATTCAATTGATAGAAGAGACCCACAGCTAAATTATTGTTGAATAGTTCTCGACGAAAATTTAAGAGCCTTCAGGCCAAAACCCAACTAACCCATACCCAAACCAATTACTATGTTATTGCAAAAATTTCATTTTACAATAGGGTCTGGGAAGTGGAAAACGGAAAGTTAATCCATCAATCAGTTAAGAGACCTCATAGTTCTCGCCTAATGAGGAAGCGAAAGGATTATGCTATTTTAAACTAGTCTAAATTATTATATATAATAATAATCGGGATTAACCAACGAACATTTTTAAACCACTTACGTGATATGTTTGCCCGACGTTTTGGCACACCTACTGGTGCCGTGGTCACGGGCTGACTGACGAGCTGGCTCGACTGGTAGTTTGTGATTGAGGAGTTTTTAAAGTACCCTCACATGTTTCAATCACAAAATGTTATTAGGGTTGCGACACACTACGCTAACAATGTCCGATGATGTTGTACTAGACATCACCTCGCGACGCGAACACTTATTATAAATCACTGGTTTTAGCGACCGTGATATTTCAGTGGGTAGAACACCTCTTATCGTGCAGACGATTAAAATTTTGGGTTGGACCTACACCAATTTGTCTTTTCTAAAGTCATATGTGTGGTTAATTTATTATGGTGGTTAACGGTGAGGGAAAACATCGTGAGGAAACCCACATGTGCTGGCTAAGATGTGCTTTGTCACTTGACAGTGTACTCGTACAAAACGGCGATAGGCCTGCCCCCTATCACGTTAGTACATTATCCAAGCAAATAGTGGGTACTCTGAACACTAGGTGACAATTCCACGTGATGTTTAGAAGTATTAGTACCTCTGCCAACCTCCATATGGCGTGAAAGTTTGAGTTAATTTTATTTTTTGTTTAAGCAATATTTTTTTTTTCATTTTATGAAGATCTTAATTTGATTCCACGACACTTAACTGTATTCAAATTACTGTAACATTAATAATGCGGCCAAGTAGTTATAAATTAGCGCGAGTCCATTATAAACATGTGCCTAAGTAAACTAACTGTTCATATTAGGGTGACAACTAAATAAAAACTTGAAAATTTGGAGATCTCACAAACACTCAAATTAATATTGTAAGAGGTTGTGATATTTTAATATCTGGTTAATGGGTGTAATTTAATGAGGTTTATTAACATTTTTATTAAACTCTCGCGGTTTGAAGACATCATACATAATAATCGTGATAAACCAACGAAAATGTTTTTAAACCACTTACGTGATATATTTGCCCAATGTTTCGGCACACCTACTGGTGCCGTGCACACAGGTTGACAATGTATAGAAACTTAAACATACCAATAAATATTTTAGCTTTAAGCGTAACATTAGGGATAAATTAAGCAATAAACTATAAAAAAACTTAATCTATCTTAAGTTATCACACAAAAACGAGCAGTACATAGTAAGTGTATTATATTAATTGGGATAAACGAATAAATTCCGATTATTTTATATAACGTCTATAAATCGCGTGTGTAAAAAGTGGAAGTACATAGAAATGCTGACACTATTCAAAAGCACAAATTCACTTCAACCTTCAACGTAAGAGGCTACATTATTTTACAATATTTTAACCACTCAACTTCAAAAGTAGCTGAAAAGTTTTGTAGTTCTAACTACTATTTTTTCGGGAATAATGACGTTTGACGACAATATATGATAACGAACGTATGTAAATAAACTCAAAAAACCTTTAAAACACAAATTTTCAAGGCGGTTCAAAAGCCTCAGCCTATATCGTCCCATAGTAGCCCGACTAACCGTTTTGCTAGAATTGATTTGCGTAATTTGTTGAACTAAACTATTTAAATCACTTTAGAAGTTTCTCTGAGGCATTTCAAAGGTATCGGAGGATTTGATAAACGGTTTGATTGAATTTATAAATAGTTTTGATGTGAATTTATTTTGATCTTGACTGGCCACTCCTGCATTATTATTGTAATTTCAATTGGTTAAATATTAAATTAAATGGTTAAATATTCAAATATTCAATTGGTTAATTCGACCATTATTTAAAACAAACCTCAGTTGGTCATCGTCTATGATGCTTCAAGTAACAATAAAAAACATACATTGTTAAAGCAATTGGCGTGGATATATAATAATCATGTAAAGTACTTTTAAAAATCATAAATAAAGGTTTTTTTTAAATAAGAAAAGTAGGCTCTAGGCATTAAATAGGATGCATTTAAGTATCGTAAGAATTTGGCAGCCAAGTTTTTTCCATAGTTATAAATGTCTGTGTAAAGTTCCTAGACAGGAATAGTGCCAAAAATTTTATTTTACGTCACAAATATGAGGTTTCTCTGCCAAAGTGCTGCCTTGAGTGCCAGGACGCCGCCGCCGTAGGGTGATCTGTAATACGAATACTTCCGGAAATCTCAGTTCCAAATACAGACTAAAACACTTCCTCTGAATTTATAGTTTCAGAGCTCTGGTTATCCTTCTGTGGAATTTAGTGCCGTGAGTAGATGAACGAATGAATGAATATGTGATAATGTATTCTTCAAAGTGGAAACTGAAAATCATTTTAAGCCAAACTATTTAAATGTTTTTAAAAAAATAAAAAAATCAATTTTACTTGTGCAAGATTTAGAAACGCATATATGATAATATTGTTTGTTTGAAAATATGTTACAACAATACTGTTGATTTCATTTAAATGTTTGTATAGTGCTTCAGCTGATGTGTCCTGCGAGATACGCAGCTGAGGCACATATGCTGAGCCAGAACCGATTCGGCAACCTTTGTAATTCACCCAACGATTGTAATATTATTATTTTACTAGCTTTTTGCCCGCGCCTACGTCCGCGTCGACTACATTTTTGTCATCCACTTTATATAAAAAAAAGTTGTATAAAAGATATAAAGGACATTGAGGCTTTTTAAGTGATTGTTCAGCGATGCGATTGGAGACCCATCACTAAAATCCTTTATTTGACTACCTTTTCCCTATTCAACTTCCAAAATGTGGATGAAGAATTACTATCTCCGGAGCTATGGCTACCCTTTTTGGGATTTATGGCCGTTAGTGTATATACTCATGAATAATTGATCGATACATACATATACTCACGGCTATAAATCCCTAAACGGGGGAGCCAGAGCTTTGGAATTAGAAATTCCTCAGCTAATTTTGGAAGTTGATTGGGGAAAAGGTGGTAATAATAAATAAACGTTTTTGGTGACGGGTCTCCAACCACATTGCCCAAAAATCACTTCAGAAGCCCCTATACCCTTAGTCGCCTCTTACGATCACCCACGGGTAGAAATGGGGTAGTGTTATTCTAAGCCGACACTACACTGCAGTTGATTGATTGATTGATGGATGAATTTCATTAATTTCTTTTTTTTAATGGTTATATATAACATTCAATCGCACCAAGTTTCAAGTTTCTAAATACAGAAATGTCAAAAATCTCTATACTAACTTTCATTTGCTATTTCAACCCCTCAGTGCCATAAAACATATGATAAGAATCATGAAACAAACAATTTTGTACCAAGTTTCTATGTTCGAGTTACTATGTTCGTATTAGTACGTATAGTAACTATTGATTTTCGGGTCTTTAATCGCGTGTTACAACATGGGTTTAGTTTAATAATAGTTGTTTTAATTGTAATGTTCAATCGCGAAAGTCTTAGAAAATACTAAGTACGGATAGTAGTTTGGTGCTGCGGAGCGGAGGCCCGATGGGTGCTGCCCCCTACACTAACCGTTGGTGATGGTGGGTGAGTTGCCAGCAGAGATTGATCGGGAATATGGGGATTGTCCGAGATGAATGATATCCTATTTCATGATGCAATATTTCTAGCTATTATTCTAAGCTAACACAATAACTTTTTCTTTACTGAAAGCTTGTGTTGAGTTTTGATCCCGGGTCTCTCGAATGTTCATAGAGGTTAGATTTACCGACGGCAAATTTTGAATACCCTGTATTTTCTTATAGTCTTACTATTAACAAAAAATTAAATTAACTCCCGCTCCCGCTGTATTATCCCGCATTTTCATACCCTACCGATATCGAGCGCCAAAATCCACAATTTAATGTAAAATGAAAAAAAGTGAATAAATATAAAACAGAAAGTAGGTAAATGATTCGAAAAGTGCACCGAGTAATTTGTATGAGCTACAGGTTAAAGCGCAATATATTCCACTTCTTACGTATCTTAAAAACATCGATATTCGATACCACGGTTTAAAAAATACCCAGAGAGCCATCTTTTGCATACCTCAAGAAATAACGTAACGTAAATACTTATAATGTAAAAAAACAGTTTAGACGATAAAACAAATTGTACGTCATCCCTCGGGAATTCCTCATTCTCAAGGATACATTATCGTATCATTTAGCTTCTAAATTTACATGTTTATATTGGATTATTGCAACATATCACCTTGTTTTAAATCGTACACAGCGCCATCTCCAATCCATCCAGCAAGCAAACAATATTTTAGTTTTCCCTCGGGAATATCATTTTTCCGGGATTTAAAGTACCTTATTATTTAATCTGGACTTCTAACTATACGTCTGCAAAATTTCAAAGCAATCGGTTTAGTAGTTACGGCGTGAAAGCGGCACAAATAAACAAACAAACAAACTCACTTTCAAATTTATAATATTAGTATGGATATGGATATTAGTATGGATGGATAGTAAGGATTGCCAAATAAATTATTTTTCTTGCTTCTTTTCTTTCTTTCTTTCAAATATCTCATACTAAATCTATGTGAAAATTGAAACCTGGATGGAATGTAATGGGTTTCTATCCTGTCTTTTTCTAATATTTTTTTGATACTTTATTATATGTTTTAATATAATAATAATAATAATAAATTCTTTATTTCAGATTACATTAAAAATCCATAAAATGTTAGTAACTGTACACTTAGAGTCTACTGTTAGTACCTATCCTAGATATAAACACTATTATTTACAACATTTGCCGCCCTTGACACAATGTACCCTAATCCACTGCAGGACGTAGGGACAATCATACCTGTCAGCGATCGCGGCCAGGACGGTGTTGGGGTTTTGAGAACAAATGTGAATAAAATACTTTTTCTGTGATACAGTAAAATGAGAACTAAGTATCTCACCATATTTAATCATAAATCATCAACATCTTCAGATTTTCAGCTTGATAAATATGATAAATATTAATTTCATACATACAACATTTATTAAGTTACATTAGATGCTCAAGCTTGCCGTGTACTGCCGGTTTAGAATCTCACTCAGTATGGGGCTTTTTAAGTGGTTTGGGGCTTTTAAAAACCGCCTGCTTGATTACCTTGTACTGCAACTTCAGACGAATAATGAATATGTATCTCTTACATTACTTACTAATTATTATAGTTGGTGTTCATACGTGACAGGATTTGCGTCTACAATATATATGCTACGCTATTCTTCTCGTAGTGTAATACTACGATTATCGTAGACAATACTATTCTACGCCGCGATGTACGTTCGTTGTAGTGATTCTTAACGAAGGAAATAAAGGAAGCTTGAGATTAGATGACAATGAGGGATAATGAGGACACTTCATTCTTGAAGACAAATTAGTACTAGGAAGGAAATTCATTTAGTTAAGTACATTTATTTTGTTCAATCACTTAAATACAATTTCTTTCTCGATTATTTTTATATAAGTTTTTAACAAAGATTGTTTTAACTAAGCGCCGTTTACAAGTAAACTGAATAAATATAAAGGTATTATACATAGTTGTTTTTACTTAAAGTTAGTCTCAATCACGAGCACCCAACTAAAATCCCAAAGAAGGTAGTCCCAGGCTGGAAAGTAGTTATTTCTCAGACATTTTGCGTATAATCCGACACATTAAAACAAAAATATTTTAGTTATGTTATAAAAGGGTTTAAAGGCTGCGCGATACGAGTAGATGATGCCATTTTTTAAATCACATGCACTCCTTTATAAACGATTTGACTTTATCTAGCGTTATTATATACTAGCTGACCCGACAGACTTCGTACTGTCAAAAGTATAGACTTTCACGTCGTCAAACTGAAATAATTAACTGACCCATTGAGGGTCTCTGTCATGCGATGAGAAAAATGGTATTTTTCATTGTGTCCTCACAGTTTTTTCACATTATAAATTTTAAGTTTGTATTTATGCTGTGTAGTGTCTGCTTAGAATAGCACTACCCCATTTCTTCCGGTGGGTGTACGTAAGAGGCGACTAACGGTATTGGTGCTATTAAGGGATTTTTAGGCGATGCTGTTGGAGACCCATCACCAACAACCTCTATTTTACCATCTTTTCCCCATTTAACATTTCAAAAGTGGCTGAGGAATTTCTTATTCCTTAGCTCTGGCTACCCCTTCTTGGGATTTATAGCCGGGAGTATATGTATGTATGTAAGTTTATAAGTACAGTAGTTTCGGTTGAGCATTGATTCTGAGTCAGTCAGTCCGTCTTGTCTTGCGCTTTATGCACGCGTGTCAATTTTGTTGCGGAGTCATTATCAAATTGTATTCTCCTCTAAGATGTTAATTTAAATTTAGTGATGTCAAGGACAATTTTGTTTACAATTAAATACTCTTAATCAACAACACATTTATTTGGATAAGGATTAATATGATGTTGATAAAACATTATGGGAAATAATTGGCAATAATGCATTAATTTCGACCAAATTTGATTACCATAAAAATGGTTATAGTGAGTCAATATTAAAAGATAGACATATACTGTCGCGGACATTTTTTTAGATCATTTAAAGAAGAATAATTCTTTGATACATTCTTTTTGGGTAACTTAAACCGTTTACACAGCACACACAACGGAAGCCTTAAAATATGAATAATTATCCCCGTTTTTGCAACATTTTTCGCTGATTCTTTGCTCCTATTGGTCGCAGCGTGATGATATTTAGCCTAAAACCTTCCTCAATAAATAGACTATCCAACACAAAAATAATTTTTCAATTTGATTCGGCAGTTCTTGAGATCCTAGCGTTCAAACAAACAAACTCTTCAGCTTTATAATATTAGTATAGATTAAAGGCATGTATTTAACGCGGCGACAAATTGATACTATTCCGGGTCGTAAAAAAACTGAAAATGGATAGTAAATAATCTACTTTGGCGACTAATTAGAGGTAGCATCTCAACTAGAAAGCGGCGGCCTTTTTAATGAGTTTTGAGGTTTTATTGAAATTTTATCTGGCCGTGATTTTCTTTTGTGGCAACTGAATTTCTTCTAAGGCGACAAATTATTGGTGGATAAAAAAGTTAAAATAGGCATTCATAAATTCTAAAATGGGGTTGTCTATAAACATGACCAAGGTCTTAAATAAATACAAACAAGATCTTAAAAAAATACTTTTGGCTACATTTGTAGAGATCTAAATTAACCAAATTGTGACATGCTATAAAACTATTCTTGGTCTATTTTATTAACATTCCCTCTTTTAAATGAACCTAACCTAACAGAAATTAAAAAGTGTTTTATCTAAAAATCCGGGATATATGACGATACAAAATATAGATAATTTGTTAAAAAATAAAGAAACAGAAGTTAAAGAATCAGTAAACAAAAAAACTTTACAAAACTTCAAAATGATGAACTTTTTGCCACTAACATCGGTAGAAGTTGAACGATCTTTTTCTTGCTTAAAATGGATATTTTCTAATAGGAGACAAAGCCTTACTCCCGTAAATATGGAACGAATCCAAGTTATTTACTACGAGTGTCACATACCAAACAAATGTCAATGTGAATAAAATATATGAATGTAAATATATAAAATATAAAATATTAATGTACCTACTTATCTATTTTATTATAATAATAAATAATAATAAAGACAACAGAGATTAATTTATTATCAATTACCCCATCACTAAAATCAGGTGCCACCAATGAGAGAAAAACAGACAACGGAAAAAAAATACTTGATGATTTTTCCTTCTCTACAAGTTATTTCATTTGTTTTTTTTTCAAATCCGAATTAGTTCTGGGTTGTATTATATTTTGTCATAGCGCCTTCTACTGGCTTTCCTTTTTGTAGATAAAATTTCTTCTCGGGGTTTTTTTAAATCATTTTGTAACTTTCCGAGAACAAATTATTAAAACTAGTTAATTAGGTAGGTTATCATATCAATAAGGACAAGTTATTATAATAATAAAGGCTACT
>OY755172.1:216997-448741 GCA_963576735.1 Bedellia somnulentella | reverse complement strand
AAAAGAAACAAACTTACCATACTCATTTTCCAACAGTTGAATTTCTTGTAATGGTTTACAATAGGAATGGTCACTTAGCTTCCTTTTTCTAGTTTCAAAGTAATCATGTTCCTTAGATATGGAAGAGTTTTCTAAAAAATTAAATATATGTAATAATAGAAGTTGTGGGGAAGAAACAAAGAAGTTCACTATAAACTGTTCAAGGGGAAGCTAGCATAAGTGAATGGCAGAATAAGGCACATAAAGTATACAAGATATGATGTACAACATGCAATGGTTGATATCTAGAAATAATGCCTAAGAACACAGATGAACAGTGAAACTTATTCAAACATATGTGTAGTCAATAGCCACCATAGGACCCAATTTGTTGCATGTATATTGTAATATATTTGAGGCTTTATTTTAAGTCATAGCACATAATTACAAACACATAGCAAGGCTTGTAAATTACATAAATATAAATTGTATGTTCCAGGCTCTTGGGTATTTTGATAATGTGCATCGACATAACGCCTGCAGAAAATGTAAAACATTACAATCATTTAGTCACATTGTTTAGACTCATAATTAAGCAGTAAAATTATATTACTATTAACCCTACCTACCTACGGGCTGTCTTTTCAGCAATGTTATCATAATCACAGTATGTATACACATCAAACATACGATTTATATTTATGTAAGCTACAAGCCTTGCTATGTGTCTGTAATTATGTGCTATGACTTAATATAAAGCCTCAAATATATTACAATATACATGCAACAAATAGGGTCCTATGGTGGCTATTAACTTCACGTAAGTTTGAATAACTTTCATGGTTCGGTAGCATAGTGTAGTGTTGAAATGTAATTACAAGTATTATTGTTACTCACCATCATTTTCAGTCTCTCTCTCGACTGTATTCCAGTACTTATTTCCTCATTGGAAAATAAGGTAGGATAAGCCGACTGTTTTAGGCGTGAACTAGATGTCACAAACCTTTTCTCAAAATGTTTGTGACACACAAACATGGTACGTAGACCTTTGAAGCTAAGCTTCGATAATTCCTCACACTTAATACTTCACTCGATCGATCGATCAAACTCAATAATGCAATGAAAGAAAATGAAATAAACACACACAACACAGGCAATGAACAAAATGGCGGCGGCGGGCGCCAGAAGAGCGGGGGCCTCTGACTGAAGCAAGGGAGGGAGAGGGAGACTTTTTTTCTAAACTAACGCGGTTGTCTGACCTTGAACGAAAATTTTTGTTCTAAGATTATAGCCTGTGCAGTCTTCCATATCTAAGGAACATGATTACTTTGAAACTAGAAAAAGGAAGCTAAGTGACCATTCCTATTGTAAACCATTACAAGAAATTCAACTGTTGGAAAATGAGTATGGTAAGTTTGTTTCTTTTAATTTATACAAAAAAATATATTCTACAAGACTTCAATTGTTGCTCATTCTGTAGAATGGTGTGCCATGCCAAAGTTTTTAAATAGCTATTGGCAGGATTCTATGATCAATAGACCTTACAGTGCATGTATCATGGTGTTATTCTACATTCAGTATTTCAAATATTTCTTTCTAACCATATACATGTTTACTCCTGTTTCCTGTTACTGCTAATAAAATACAGTATATTACACCACTTTAATAAAAGAAACACACATTTATGATAAATAAAATAGAACTTATACTATTCTTTTTATTTTATATACTCCAACCATTTGTAAAATATTTTGTAATATGATTAAAGAGTATTTGCTAATTATTTTAGGAATTGCGGTGCCATCCTCATCCCAAAGCACAAATATATATACTGATGACAGTCACTCTCTAAAAATTACAGGCAAGTTGTAATATAGTTTATTAATTAAAGTTGAGTTTAAAGTCTTCCATCACCTGGGGAACATAGACTTGTCTAGTGCCTTTATTTTTATATTTTATTACTGAGATACTCATGTTAATGATATAAAATATCCTTATTCTCTTTTTTATTTTAGATAAAACCATACCCACTTCATCTCAAGGGTTGAGTGCTACGTTGATCATTGATTGTGATGATAATATGGATCAACAACTAAGTGGTAATAAAATACTGTTAATGCCCTTATACGATCGATAGTCTCTGCCTACCCCAGTGGGAATTGATGGCGTGAGTATATGTATGTATGTATGTATGTGTGTACATACATATAGATGCTGTTAGTTTGCAAGTGGTACATATTATGTATGAGTGCTTGACCAATTAAATTGACCACCCTTATACCATGGGACCTACTTGAAAAAGGCATGGCAATGATTGCTACTTTTAAATCTTAATCATTTGGTGCTATTCCTAAATTTAATTATACGATTTTCACTGCCACCCCTTTCTACCCACGGGTGTCGACTTAAAGATGAAAGGGAATAGAGTATAATAAAAAAATAAAGATAATCCCAACCATTTACCACCACGTCAAGGCAATAAAACACGTGTTTCAAAATATAAAAATATCTATTGTAAAATTAAACTAGGCTCGTTTACAATGAGGTCTTTATCTATAAATAACAATGCGTCTATTAACTTGAATTGAAATGCAGATGTTCATTTCTTTTGGTCGGCTTTACTAACGTTTTTAAAATTACGGATAATAAATCTACAAGTTTTATAATTTGCACATAAGTTTTAATAATGCTAAGTTTGTGGCTAGTATTTTCGAAGGGTACAGAATATTTATTTCAGTTTGGAAATTCATCTGAAATACATTGTTGATTTTATGACGATCTTTTATTGTACTACCTCTGGTTGCGTTTTTTTTTATTGAACATATTTTTCAACACAAAATGAATTAACTTGTTTATTTGCACTACGGAGTGCTCAGATAGCTATATTTAACATTAACTTACAACTAGTGAATAAGAAACTAGTTCTGTACAATACACCAAGACTAAAATATTTACTTAAACTTATTTATTTAACACCTGATATATGTAGGCAGGTGTCCGAAGTGTGAAGAATAAAAGAGCATGATTGAGACGATTGATGGATGTGAACGAAGCCAGAGAGGTTTGCCAGGATCGTACAAAGTGGTGATCGATAGTCTCTGCCTGCCCCAATGGGAACTAACGGTGTGAGAATATGTATGTATGTACCTGATATATATATATATATATATATATATATGTCGGCGGCACCTAATATGGTTGCTCATTTGACTACATGTCGGCGGCACCTAATACAGTTACTGAATTGACTACGTGTCGGTAATACCTAATAGAGTTGCTGATTTGACTCAGTTGACTAAGTGGTAAGAAGCGGAAGGGTGTGGTCACGAGGTAATCGTGCGCCCTCTGATGGAGTTCGGGCAACGATCATTCTGACGATGGACAAAGAGTGGATCGGTTGTGCTCGGAACCGTCCTACGTTTCTAATCGGTGTTAACGCAATATAATTTGTACTTAGTTAATTTGTGAATAGTGGCGAAGTTGATTAAAGCTGTGATTATTTATTTCTGTGTCTGATTCATGATTGAGGAATCATGAATCTACGCCGATCTACCTAGCCGACGTTATCAGAAGCGGGATCTCCCCAACGCCGATTTCGTGAATCGTAATATAAAGAAAGTGACAATAAATGGAAAAGTTTATTTGAAGTGCAAAATCGAAATATGCCTTTATTGGAGCGTTAAAACCTCTTACAGTGTCCAGTGATAAAGTTACTCTACCGGAATTCAACTCCGAGCTCCTGATGTGCAACTACGGATTCTGTACAGATACGGTTCCATCCACTGCAGGATGGAAGCCTCGTCATGGCGATGAGCCGCGCGCTAAAAGGATCTGCATCCAATTGGTTATCACAGTGTTACAGCTGTGGAAAAGTTGGACACAAAGCCGATATATGTCGGTCTAAGATAAGACCTAAACATCGCTTCTAGTCTAAGCCAGTGAGCGGGAAAACTGCGACGTCATACTCTTTACTAGCCAGTTCATCAAGCTATTGGTGTGTTTCAATTGTGGAACGACGCGACACGTTGCGAGCCGGTGCAAGAGCGCCACCAGCGCCGGAGGTCAAGTCAGGTACCAGTACTCGCGTCGAGCAGAGTCGACTTTTGCAGTGTAACCACCTTCAGGTACACTGACTCATTCTGGTGAGCAGTTTATTTTTCATTATGATTCCGGTGCCGAATTCTCCTTAGTTAAAGAGAGCGTAGCGTTAAAGATTTGTGGAAACGCAAAAACAATGTTGTTAATTAACTGGAATAGGCTTGAGTAGTACGTTTAGCACTGTACAAATATAGCGTAAGGTGAAGATCTGTGATTTTAGATTTGTGTTTTTACTCCACGTTTTGCCAGATATGTACCTGCGTTGTAACATAATGTTAGGTAGATAAATTTTAGCGCTAGGCTTTGCCGTAAATATGTCTACCTCAAATTTCACGCTCGAAAGTTAAATGTTGAATATAGTTCTCAAGTAATCATAGCGTCTGAAATAAATTTAGCACAAGTTGATGCGATGTTAGTGTCGCTGCAAAAAGCGAGATGCTAGGTATTTTAAAAATAGAAAGTTATCTTAATGTAGGTTTTTCCACTATACGAGTTGATGAAAATCCGTTCACGCCGGATGAACGGCGGGTGATAAGAGCTAAGGTCAATGAACTTTTACAAGCTAACATAATTAGGCGAAGTGGTTCCCCATTTTTCTAGCCCTGCGTTATTAGTAAAGAAACGTAATGGTACCAATATGATGTGCGTGCGTAGACTATCACGAACTAAATAGTAATACAGTGCCCGATTAGTTTTCTGTACCTTTCATATCAGATTTAATTGCGTGATTAAACGGCGCGAATTTCTTTTTATTCTTTGATTGTACTAGTGGATTTCATTTGATTCCCGTTTCGAGTACCGATCAATCTATTGAGGGTTTTGATAAGCACAAGGCTAAATTCACTAGGTTTTCTGTCGGTGATTTTGTATTAATGCAAAAACGAAGAACGAATTCAGACAAAATTAAACGCATTATGTAAGGGTTCCTTTGGAGTAGTAGAAGTTTAAGAAGGAGATGGGTACACTTTAACGGCTTTGGACAGTTACAATAGGCTGTACAAATAGAGCCATGACATGATAGTTTTAGAAAAAGCCAGAGAGGTTTGACCCGTTGGGTTCTGAATCTTTATTGAATGAGTTGAGTTAAGTTTATAAATTTTCTTAGTTCTGATTGTAGGTATAATCTGTCTTTTGTAAGACATTTGATAAATTGTAGTGGTCACTGAGATGACCAAGTATGAATGTAGGGGCTTTAGGGTCACTGGGATGACCGCTGAAGATGTGTTTTGGGGTCACTGGGATGACCACTAAAGATGTGTTTCGGGGTCACTGGGATGACCGCTGAAGATGTGTTTTGGGGTCACTGGGATGACCACTAAAAATGTGTTTCGGGGTCACTGGGATGACCGCTGAAGATGTGTTTTGGGGTCACTGGGATGACCACTAAAGATGTGTTTCGGGGTCACTGGGATGACCGCTGAAGATGTGTTTTGGGGTCACTGGGATGACCAACTCTGATTTTTCGCTGTCACTGGGATGACCGTTAATGATATGAGTTAAGGTCACTGGGATGACCTGACTGTTTGATCACTGGGATGATCTGTTTGTTTGATCACTGGGATGATCTGTTTGTTTGATCACTGGGATGATCTGTTTGTTTGATCACTGGGATGATCTGTTTGTTTGATCACTGGGATGATCTGACTGTTTGATCACTGGGATGATCTGTTTGTTTGATCACTCTATGAACCATAAATGCGAACACTTATTAGTGACTTTTCTTTAGTGAGGATTGTTGTAATAACTTTTTGTGTGTGAGTTCCTGAAAAGCATTTAAGTAATAAATAAAGTATTTTTTGTTTTGAAATTGAACAATCCTCATTGAGGAAGTCAGTATTTTGGACAAGTGGTATTGCCATCTGATATTGTTTCAGATGCCGAGTAACACACGAGGACGTGTGTCTTGTCAGGATGGCCGTGTCGGCGGCACCTAATATGGTTGCTCATTTGACTACATGTCGGCGGCACCTAATACAGTTACTGAATTGACTACGTGTCGGTAATACCTAATAGAGTTGCTGATTTGACTCAGTTGACTAAGTGGTAAGAAGCGGAAGGGTGTGGTCACGAGGTAATCGTGCGCCCTCTGATGGAGTTCGGGCAACGATCATTCTGACGATGGACAAAGAGTGGATCGGTTGTGCTCGGAACCGTCCTACGTTTCTAATCGGTGTTAACGCAATATAATTTGTACTTAGTTAATTTGTGAATAGTGGCGAAGTTGATTAAAGCTGTGATTATTTATTTCTGTGTCTGATTCATGATTGAGGAATCATGAATCTACGCCGATCTACCTAGCCGACGTTATATATATATATATATATATATATATATATATATATATAAGACAAGTGTAAACTATAACTATATATATGTATTAAAATATTAACTATAACTATTATTCACACACACACACACACAAAAATTACATGTATTTCATGTTACACTATACTTAAACCTGGTGTAATCATTTGTTTTTACCCATAAAATTTGGTAATTATGTTTTTTTTCCTTTTAGATATAATTGTGCCCTCTTCATCTCAAATCATACCCACTGATGTGAAGATGAAGAAACCAATTACAGGTTAGTAATAAATTAGTTTTCACTTGTCTTATATGACTGGTGCTCTTAATTTTTTATAATAAGAATTAGTTTACTGTATTTCATAATTATTCATACAACAATAATACCATTATCATAGGCATACTGCCTGCCAAAGCTTGATGAAAACGACACAAAATAATTAGGTCTTTTTATTCAACTCCTACAACTCTCTTGGAAACAGCATAGTGTGTTAATAAATTTAAAATATTCTTAAGATTGCTTCATTTGTGTTTTACAGTTGCACGTAAACAGATTGCAAGAAAAATATGTTACATGAAAGCTGATACAAGACTGTATCAAGTTATACAAGATTTAGAGATAGAATATAAAAAATCTAAACGGCAGTTGAGATATGCTGTGAAGGCTAAAAGAGCTCTTAAATTTTCAAAAATGGACAGCTTTGAGAATTTAACAAAAAAATTAAATCCTTTAACAAGAAATTTTATATGGATGCAAATATCTCAATGCACCAAGCAAAGAAAAGGACGCCGATTTACTGAAGACCAGAAATTGATGGCTCTTTCAATTATGAAACAAAGCCCAAAAAGCTATAAGTTTCTAAGAAGAATTTTTATCCTTCCGTCAACCCGTAAAAAGTTAATAGAAAACTTTGAAATGACGGCTGGAATAAAAAAATCTGTATTTAATGCTATTAAAGAAGAGGTATTTCAACTTTTTTACTGATACATCTTATAATCCTTAAACCTATCTCAAAATCATAGTCTTTTTATGTCTATATCATCATTATTATTGTGATAAAGGTCTTACTGAAAACTAAATAAACTTTTTAATTTTGCAGGTTCAATACTGGAGGGAACGAAAAAAGTATTGTTCCATTATATTTGACGAAGTAGCATTAGAACTGGGTGTTACATATAATAAAAACAAAGATTGTTTACTAGGGTTTGCGGAACTAAATGAAAAAACCACCAATTTTGCTGACCATGCGTTAGTTTTTATGGCTCGTGGTGTAGTGGACAAATGGGCAACAGCCAATTTGTTTCTACTTCTGTGAGGGTTCGACTTCGGCGTATATTCTAAAGAATATACTCAAAGAAGTAGTCATTGAAGTTGCAAAAACAGGATTAGTTCCAATAGCGTTGGTATCCGACCAGGGGTCAGCATTTCAGTCGGCTCTTAATAAATTAAAAGAAGACTCTAGAAGAGAGTATAACAATTATGGTACGTTTAGTTCTATATGTATAGTGTAATGGAATTTACTAAAATTATTCAAGGTTTTAAAACTTTTTGTTTTATAACAGATGATACCATTATCATTGGAGAAAACCGCCTTAATGTTTTTTATGATCCACCCCACCTCATCAAGGGTGTTAGAAATAATTTTATAACTAAAAACATTAAACACGAGGGAAAAATTTCGAAATGGAGTGACATTATGGATGTTTATATGGTGGACCGCGAACTTGCAGATATGCGCATGCTGAAAAAACTAAATGATGATTACGTGATACCAGATAAAATAAAAAAAATGAAGGTTAGTAAAATAATAAAATTAATTTAAAATAATAAAAGGTTAAGGTTAATAAAAGGGAAACAAAGTGAAAAGTTTATAATTGTATTATTTTTTAACTTAAGTATCATCATTAGAACATCATTACAACATCATTACTTTTACTTGTAATAAATTAGTTTCCATATGATCCCTGATTAGTAAAATAGTTATGGAAGTGCTATTTAAACCTGATTGATATACAGTTGCAGTTTATATTTTTCCTGCCTAACTGATTAGATGTGTTTATATTTCAGGTCAAGAATTGTACTAAGGTTTTGAGTTCTACAGTTGCAAGTGCACTAACCTACACATCATTATTTCGTAAGTTATTTTATGTTTTTTTTTTATTATAATGAACAAACAGTGATGCTTAGTGTTTCACGTTTTAAGTATTCCCTATCTTTTCCCTTGGGTGTCGTGAGAGCCATGCAAGGGAGTTAAGAGCCATTAGTATTCAATTGGAGATCGGGTTAGCAACCAATTACCAGTGACTACTTGTTTTAACATCTGTTCCCCTTGAAACATCTATATATGGTTGAGATTCCTTAAAATCTTAACACTCTGATTACCCCAATTTGAGATAAAAGGCGTGAGCAATTTAGCTGAATAAGTAGTGACAAAATACTATCATGTATCACAAATTGTACTATTGAACAAACAGAGTATATGTACAATAGCTTGAGAACTATAGCAGTAGTGGGTGTATTAAATTCCAGTTTTTTTGTTACAGCCCTTTACCCAGATGGAAAACCCGTCAGCCCAACTTTAAAAAACACAGCTGATATTGTCACTTTCTTTGACAAATTATTTGACTCATGCAACGGAGCTGCAGCTGGAATTAAAAATATGGGGAAACCTCTACGACGGGCAGTCACGAAGAAGTCTGAACATCAAGAATTCTGGATAAAAAGTATAAAGACATTAGAAGAAATGAGGTTCCTGGACAAAGGAAAAGAAGTAATGGTGCCTTCACAAAAAAACTTTGTAACAACCCTGAAAAGTTTTATATGCCTGTGGGATTTTTTAAATAGTAAGGGCATAAATATTATGCGTGGTGCGATAACTGGTGTAACATCATAAATAGAATTTTGAGAGGAGTGGATCTGTTAAGACTGTCACATAAGGATTTGCCGAATATGCAAGCTAAAGCGTTAGCTAAATGTAAAAAAAGACTTAAGAATAAAAAGAAATAAATTATATGCTGTTTTTTTATTGAGACCCTTTTTACCAAAATGATAGACATTTGGCAAATAGTGAATAGTTTGTGGGATTTCAGTATATATGGGTGCGTGCCACCTACCCAAGCAAACCACATAATTTCAAATTTCCCGCCTACGTACGCGTACGTTTACCAATGAAAGAAAAATTGGCACAAAAGGTCTCGATACGTACCGTAAAGCCAATATAAAATAAAAGTAAAAACATGTCAAACTCTAAACTAACGTGCCTACTGTACCAAAAACGCTAGAGTAAGATTCCTATCTGATACGTAGTATCTATATTGTAATCTGTGCAGTCGCCTCGCGCCCGCCACAGCGAGCGGACATGCCAAAATTTTACATGCCTATGATTGCAAATTACGTACACAAAAAAAAGATAATAAAAGTTTTATAGCAGATATACATATGCTCACGCCATTAATTCCAGGGGTAGTAAGGTAGGTAGGGGTTCCATTTCATAGGGGTAGGCAGATATGTATAATTATATTCATACATACATACATATATTCACGCTATTATTTCCGATTGGGGTAGGTAAATACGTTTTATCACATACATGCAAATTATATTATATTATAAATACTCACGCCATTACTTCCCATCGGAGTAGGCAGATACGTTTAATTACATACATACGCACATATACTCACGCTTTTACTTCCGCTTGTGGTAAGCAGATAATTTTAATTACATACATACATACTTAAACTCCCGCCATTATTTCCGTTAGGGGTAGGCAGATAAGTATTGTTTCAAATATGCATACTTATACTCACGCCATCACTTCCCGTGGGGGTAGGCACAGGCGTATAATTACATACATGCATACTCACGCCATTATTTTCCATTGGGGTAAGCAAATACGTTTAATCACATATATGCATACATAAATTAACGCCATTATCTCTCATTGGATTAGGCAGATACGATTAATTACATACAAATACTCACGTCATTATTTCACATTGGGGTAGGCTGAAACTATCGATCGCCACTTCGTACGACCCCGGCAAACTTTTTAATAAATATGCTTTTATTTTTAAGTCAAATAGGAGTTCCCGCTTATTTAATATTTTGTGTGAAATATGACGTAAAAATATTTGGGAAATGGTTGTGTACATGAATAGGATATATGTAAGTATAGTAGCGAAAGAGATATATAGACGCAATGTGTCGTCGTTTATTAAATGAGAGTTTGATAGTCCATAAGAGAGTTTTAAAAAAAAGGCGGGAGCAATTTCGTACGACCACCCGCAAAAATCGCGCGCTCGCGAATGATTCAGAAACTGAAATCGGTGTAGTGGAATAACAAGCGTCTGCGGCCTTCTGCGGCAGTAACTGTGAAGGACCTCCGATTTCAGCAACGATAAAGTGTAATGGAATAAGCTCTTTACAGCTGGTAACGGTGTTGTAAATTCTGCTTTTTTTCTTGCTGATTGTTTTTAGATTGGGTTGTTTGTTGGTTTGTTTCTTTTGCCAAATTCATTTATTTGTTTGATTAAAATAGTAGATAGATAGTAAGCATAACATAACATAAACGTTCACGCCGAATATCCCCGAAGGGGTTGGCAGAGGTACTAATACTTTTGAACATCACGTGACTTTGTCATCTGGTGTTCAGAGTACCCACGTTTTGCATGGACAGTGTACTCACGTGATAGGGGGCAGGCCTATCGCCGTTTTGTACGAATACACTGTCACATGACTAAGTACAACTCAGCCATGTGGGTTTCCTAACGATGTTTTCCCTCACCGTTAACAACCATGATAAATTAACCACACATATGTCTTTAGAAAAGACAAATTGGTGTAGGCCCGACCCAGGATTTGAACACTAGTCGTTTGCACGATAACCGAGTGTTCTACCCACTGGGCTATCACGGTTGCTTAAATAGGCTGTCCTCGGTTTGTAAACAAGCGAGCGAAAGAAATTCTAAAAAAGAACGAGGATGATTCATCATTAAAAGCTGGTTTAGAAAATGTTATTACAATAAAAATAGGTGCACGGGTAATGTTACGCAGAAATATTGATGTGAGTAAAGGTCTAGTAAATGGGTCAATAGGAGTGATAGAAAAAATTCATTGGGATGTCGATAGAAATAATACTGCACGTAAAATCACAATAAAATTTAGTCATTTAATATATGAGCTAGAACGTATAAAGACAAAGTTTCAGATATAATGCATTCGTTCACCGGGAACTATTTCCAATTTGCATAGCTTATGCAATCACTATTCACAAATCACAAGGACTTAGTCTAGACAGCGCTCTTCTCGACATAGGCTCTTCGATATTTAGCAGAGGACAGGCTTATGTTGCGCTCTAGAGTTAAAACACTCGACGGAGTACATCTCATTAACCTCGATCCCAGTCAAATTAAGGCACAAGAAAGCTCCATAATAGAATATAATCGCCTTCGAACAATATACCGCCCTGACTTGCCGCATTTAAACATAAACAGAAAACGAGTAAAAAAAGTTACAGATACTGAATGGGCAATGCGTCTAAATATTTCTAATATCTAAGACGGTGAAGATCATTGTTCAAAAAATAAAATCAAACGCAGAAAAAAAAATACCAACTTATTTCTTTACAAAAAGTAATGATATCCCACCAAAAACATTTTAAATGTAAAAAATGTTAGCCAAGCAAATACAATACAAAAATTTATAATATGTTAACTAAAAGACTTCGCAGACAAAAGGATTGATATCTGAATGGTTGCCAAGCACTGCAGATAATCCTGAAATACAAAGTAGATACAAGTTAAATAAAAGTTTTGATTTAATTTGGCTAGTTTTCACCACAAAATCAAATTAAAATGTACCTAGTAGATAAGTTGATCATATCATGATAACTCGTATGTGGAAACGAGCAAAATTAAATCAAAACTTTTATTTAACTTGTATCTACTTTGTATTTCAGGATTATCTGCAGTGCTTGGCAACCATTCAGATATCAATCCTTTTGTCTGCGAAGTCTTTTAGTTAACATATTATAAATTTTTGTATTGTATTTGCTTGGCTAACATTTTTTACATTTAAAATGTTTTTGGTGGGATAGAATATACAATAATATTATTGAATGATGCATCAGCGGTTTAGGAGAATGCTAGCTAGACACGAGAATTGCTAATTCAAATCTTCGTGAGGGCGAAACTTAGTTCGTTCTTTTAATAAGCCATAAATTTTCGTTGATATTCGGCGTGAACTTTTGAGTTTACAGTCATGATTTTCCATATAGATATTAAAACATACTATATTATTACATTTACTTACTTATCTGTGCGGATGTGATTTTATTTCGAATGTGGTCGAATGACACTCTCCATTTCTGTAGTCAATCGCGTCAGAGTCTAATTATTTCCCTGTTTGTGTCATTATAAACAAACGAGACAAGTGATGTCCTTATGCCCTTAATCAAACTCATGAAATACAAATTCTATAGGAAAAACATGATTAAATCAATTAAAACAATTTTACTCTATAATTTTACAAGGTTGATATAATAATAATAATAAATGTAATTAAACAAAAAGTTATCAATAGTGCATCAGACTCCCCTTTTCAAATTATAAAACACAGACAAATGCTAATTACAGATAAGATTTTATTTTTTTATCCGACAAACACATACGTAATGATCTTATTTAAAGTAATTACTACATTAAGATATTTATCAGATCCTCGCAATCGGAAATTAAGTTATAAAACAATAAGTACCAACACAATAGCAAGGGCCTAACAATCCACAAAATCATTTTTGTTACAAAAATAACAGTAATCTTTAAGTATTTGTTTACTCAAACCGTTGTTTTAGCCCAATTATTTCTAAAAGTTCGGTAAGACCTCTTATAAAATACTGACAAAATCGGCCTTTTTTTTTTAAATATTTTCTATAGTAACCATAAGTCATTTCTTATCTATTTCTGAAATCCGGTCAATGTAAATTTATCTTTATTCCCGTTTTTATACATTTGCTGAAGAAAACGTCGAAGCGGGGTAATTTCTCATCTGATTTATTGGCAGAGACTGGGTTTTATGGAACGACGTAAGGAACTGTGAGGAATGGGAACTGTGAAGAGATTTCCGCTGATTTGGTTGCTATTTTGAGACAAACATAAAGATTCAGAGTATTTTTAATGAGGTGCCTACCAACTCAGTAATGGGACGGTAATTTTAAATGATACGAGTACTAGAATACTAAAACTTCCAAAAGAGGCTGAGGGATTTCTAATTCTGAAGCTCTGGCTACACCTTATCGTGTAGTGCCGGCTTAGAATGTCACTACCCCTTTCTACCCACGGGTGTCGTAAGAGGCGACTAAGGGCCAGTTTTTTGATCCGTAGTTAAAAATAACCATTTGTTACATTAACTATAGTTAAATGACTAACCAGTAGTTAAATCGTAAATCCATTTTTGATGTCTTTTTTAACTATAGTCAAACTTAACAATTGGTCAATTAGTTGCCTGTGCAATGAACAATGACCACTGATGTATAAGATATCATATACAAAGTATCTGAAATGCAAGATGAAATGAAGAAACTTTAAAGAAGAGTATTGCAGGTACAGATAAAATTTTGTAAAAAGGTATTTGGAATACAGGATACAAAATACCTATCTTTCAAATACTTTTAAAAAATAAAATAATTTTGTAAGGAAACTACATTTGATTAAACTTATTCGAGAATAACTGAGAGTGTGCATTTTAGGATTATTCCCAATTTCAGTAACAATGCAGAGTATTGCTTCCTTCGATAGGCGGTAACGATGACAAAAATCTACATCATCGCAGGTTTCTAACGGCGGATGGCGTGGCCTAAATATTTTTAACCTTCTCATCAACACACATTGTAATATAATATAATTGTCTTCTTCTTCAGAAGTATATGTAATGTAAGGCTGTGTGATAGAGTGAGAAATACTGTGATCCGTGAACGAGTAGGTTTGAAAGATGACGTAGTATGCAAGATAGAAAAAGGAATGTTGAGGTGGTTTGGGCACATAGAGAGGATGGATGAAAATAAAGTAGCGAAAGAGATATATAGAGCCAATGTGGATGGGAATGTTAGTAGAGGACGGCCTCGTAAAACATTTCTGGACCAGATAGAAAACGTTCTTATAAAGGCGGGGGTCAGAAGTGAGAAGAATAAAAGAGCATGTATGAGAAGGATAATGAATGTAAGGGAAGCAAGAGAGGTTTGTCAAGATCGTACTAAGTGGCGATCGATAGTCTCTGCCTACCCCAATGGGAATAATGGGCGTGAGTATAAGTAAGTTCTTCTGACGAACTTTCGACATAAAATTATCTAACTATATTCAAATTCATCTCAGATGTCTGACAAACAGCTGCTATTATACAAATAACCAGCGGTCATCTTGTTTAACCCTCCAATCCTGAGTAGTTAACTTTTTTAACTAATGGTTCGATATTTGACCATTAGTAACTCTAACCACGGGTCAAAAAATGCATTTTGCTGATATTTTTGCATTATGATTTTTAGAGGGGAAATTTAATAGATTCCTAAATCCTTTAATAAATTCATTCTTCTAAAAAATATCGTATAGGTGGATGTTATAGTTTTATTTTCCTATTTATGATGCCTAAAAACACTTTCTCGTTAATTATCGTAACTATTAGTTAAATATCAGCAAAATGCATTTTGCTGATATTTAACTAATAGTTACGATATTAAACAAATTGTTGAGTTAACCACGGATCAAAAAACTGGCCCTAAGGGTTTGGAGCGTTTTGTGCGTTTTTTTGGGCGACGCGGTTGGAGACAGATCACCAACGATACTTTATTTCTACCATCTTCTCCCCTTTCAACATCCAAATGTGGCTGAGGAGTTTCTAGCTACGAAGCTCTGGCTACCGCTTTTTGGGATATATGGCCATGAGTATATGAGCGACATGATATTCCAGTGGGTAGAACACCCGCCCGAAAAACAGAAGGGCGTGAGTTCCAATCCTGGGACGGGCCTACACCAATTTGTCTTTTCTAAAGTCATATGTGTGGTTAATTTATCATGATTGCTAACGGTGAGGGAAAACATCGT
Source organism: Bedellia somnulentella (assembly GCA_963576735.1). Taxonomy (NCBI): domain Eukaryota; kingdom Metazoa; phylum Arthropoda; class Insecta; order Lepidoptera; family Bedelliidae; genus Bedellia; species Bedellia somnulentella. Next base: position 433,264 of record OY755172.1, on the reverse strand, counting down.
GAGGAAACCCACATGGCTGAGTTGTACTTAGTCATGTGACAGTGTATTCGTACAAAACGGCGATAGGCCTGCCCCCTACCTATCACGTGAGTACACTGTCTAAGCAAAACGTGGGTACCTTCTCTGGAAACTAGATGGCGCTTGCCATGTGAGTTCAGGAGTATTGGTACCTCTGCCAACCCCTTCGGGGATAAACGGCGTGAACGTTTATGTTTATGTTATGAGTATATGTATGTTTGTATGCGATATTTTTTGCTATATTGAATAGATGGTTTCTCCCTCTCGCTTTATATAAGACGTTACCACGTTGAAAAACTCACCAAAACTTAAGTGACTACTTTGATCCGAAAGAAAACGAGTAATTAGAGACGCACTTTGAAAAGCATCTTTAAGTACAATTTTGGTAAATGGCAAGTAAGTGCTTATTGCTCTAGCTGAATAAAACCTTTTACTTAAAATTCCTTTCTAAGGGCGCCTTGTACCACAAAAGCTGTTTTTAGAATCACTATAAATGAGTAAAAAATTTACGAAAAATTCTGAAAAAAATATATGTTTCAGTCGAGAATTTTACAAAGTGCGATCATTTACGCATTACAGTTGCACAATCAGATAAACTTTGCTCGATAGAAAACAGGCTCAAAGTTGCCTCTTTTTATAAAATATTTTGCTTACTGTTCCTAAAATAACAAACTAATTAACCATATTTTTATACCAATCTTTAATAAACTCATTCTTCTAAAATATATCGTATAGGTGAATGTTATAGTTTTATTTTCCTATTTATGATGCCTAAAAACCCATAAAATCATAAGCGACACGCCACTCTCCGGGCTTCGTGGGCATCGTCAGTCGCCACAAACTATATAGAGATTACCATTACCATTACCAGTTGCGCGGTGGCGCCTATCGACGTCGGACTTGTGCCAGTGCTCTTCCCGTCCGGCGCGCGACGTGTGACGCGTAATCTCATCATGTGTTTTTTCTTTAAGGCGCCGTTGGTTCAGCGAAAAATATCATCTCAGGGGGTGCGGCCCCCGCGGGCGCGGGGAAGCGCCTGCGCGCCGATCGAGCGGCCGTCTCCGCGACGCGGCGCCGCGTGCGCGCGTTTTGAAAACATACAGTAGGGTAAGCAATACAGCTATTGTCAACTCGACAGTTTTAGCCACTCGCAAATATTTTCTATGGTATGGGTTCGGACATTTGTTTATGATTATTTACATTTTCTTTCTAAAATATTTACGAGTGGTTATAACAGTCAGGGTGACGAAAACTGTATCGCTTACCCTAGGTTATCAATTTCAAAAATAGTTTCTACCCTGGCCGTTTACAATATAAAATGTAATGATACGATAGATTTGTCTACCCCTGTCAGTTTATACAAAATTATTACAGTGATAATTTCATAACTTTCGCCGTGTCGTGTCGGCTTGGAATAACACTACCCCATTTCTACCCGTGATCGTAAGAGGCGACTAAGGGTATAGGGGCTATTTAAGTGATTTTTGGGCGATGTGGTTGGAGAACCGTCACCGAAATCATATATTATTACCATCTTTTCCCAAATCAACTTCCAAAAGTGGCTGAGGAATTTCTCATTCCAAAGCTCTGGCTATCCCGTTAAGGGATTTATAGCCGTGTGTATATGTATGTATATAATTTTCAGTTTACACCAGTCACTATTTAATATTATTAATTGAAATTAGAAGTTACTTTAACGGTTTTGTTCTTTTTCCCATTCCTAATAAATTAAACAATAAAATATAAAAATGAGTGCAATCTATGAATTGAATGAATTCTTTTATATTTGCTAATGCTAACCGTACGCACGGTCACTCTCACGCCTACATTAACGCGCATCGTACATAGATAGGTCACTCGCACACTAACGGCGCCGCACGCGCGTAAATTGTAAGATCTGTAACACAAGGCGCGCGCGACATAGGTCCATCCCCTAAAGCAGCTCGCCGAGCACTGAGCGGGCGGCGGGCGGCGCTCGGGCACGAGTAGGACTGCGAATATCGATGTTTTTAAAATATTTGTTTTATTGAATTTATTAAAAAAGAAAACTAATCGCCAATTATTATTAGAAATACAAATGCTCAAATTATGATGCAAGTTATATGTAAATAGGTAAAAGAAATAAAATATAAAACCATTTTAAAGAGTGTAATTAGAGGTATGTTCGCGATTTTATAGCAGAAAAGCCTCAAGATTTTGATGTATTTTTTTCAAAACCATATTGTTATAAACATACGTATTATAATGTTTCAAAAACTCTGTTCGCTGGACTAACGGCACCTTAAATGCTACATGGTTTATTAAATAAATTAAATGAGAATAAATATTTGTACACAATTTTGTTTGTTTTCACTTGTTATTTGTGTTATTTAGGTAGGTAGCTGTAAAGTGTCAGCTAGGAATAGCACTACCCCATTTCTTCCCGTGGGTGTTCGTATGGGGCGGCTAAGGGTATTTGGGAATTTTAAGTGATTTTTGGGTGATGTGGTGGTAGACCCGTCACCAACAACCTTTTATTTTGCAATCTTTTCCCCAGTCAAATTCTAAAAGTGGGTGAACAATTTCTTATTCTGAAGCTCTGGCCACCCTTTTTAGGCATTTATAGCAGTGAGTCTATGTATGTATGCATGTAGGTATCACAAACTCTAATATTATCTTCATTATCACCTCACTAATTCAAAAATTAAGTAAAAGTAATTTTCTTTGCAGTTAATACTAAAGGAATATAGTGCGAAGTTGTGGTAAATAATTAAAGCACTTTTAATTATAATCAGAGATTTATTGCAACGTGAACGAAAAACCAATAAGGGGGAAAACAGAACAGATGACATTAACAACAGTGGCGCCACACGCGCCTAAGAACTTAAACTTATGTGGTTGCGTTCCTATTCATACTAACACCCTCCCTTGGGACGCAACCCCATCTTCGTGCATACCCCTTTATGACAAGCCTGGCCTTATATCTCATGTTTCCAGTCTGATCTGTTTTTAATTTAAACACCCACTTATATGGAAGAGCCTTTTTACCTGGGGGCAAGTCAGTCAATGTCCATGTTTCATTTCTCATCAAGGAAGAGTATTCCTCGTCCATGGCCTTCTTCCATTCTGTAGCATGTGGGGATGTGAGTGCTTCCTCGACAGTCTGTGGGTCAGTTATATCAGTAAACAAACACATTAAGCTCATATTGTCCTCATTATGCTTTTTTTGTGGTTGTCTTGGCCTCAATGTTACATTACTGTCATAATCTTGTTGAATAGGATATGGAGGCTGGTAAGTTTCATCAGGGTCGTCAGTTTCATACTCACTTGAGTCCTCATTTTCAATTCGACTATGTAAATCTTTACGGTTCACAGATGCAAAAATGGGTGATTTCTCATTGTTCACTTTATCTTTCTGACTGCCCAAGCTTGTACACTCTTGTGAACCGGAGCTGGCAGTAGCTGCTGGACTGTCTTTTACTGGAACATAAGTTTCACAATTAATTGATACACTGCCAATCTTATCACAGTTTTCAATGAAGGCAACATCTCTGCTCTTGACAACTTTGTGTGATTTGGGATCCATAAAACGATATCCTTTTGTATTATCACAATAGCCCACAAATATCATTTTTACTGACTTCTTATCCCATTTTTGACGTTTTTCTTTTGGTTTAAGAACCATAGCTTCAGAGCCAAATATTTTCATATGAGATAAGTTAGGTTTCTTACCTTTCCACATTTCATATGGGGTGTTACCTTGTAGTGACTTTGTCGGGGAACGATTTACAATATATGCAGCTGTTGCCAGAGCTTCGGCCCAGTATTTCTTCTCTAGGTTAGCATAGAACAGCATACACCATGCTCGTTCAACTAAAGTCCTGTTCATTCTTTCCGCCATGCCATTCTGTTGTAGAGTATATGGAGTAGAGGTCTGATGAATTATTCCATGATTAGATAAGTACTTTTCAAAGTTTACATTGCAATATTCTGTGCCATTATCAGTACGAAGTTTTGTTATCTTTTGATTCAATTCATTCTCTACTTTCAACTTGAAATCTTTAAATGTCTCTAAAATATTTAACTTATCTTTCAGAAAATACACAAAGACCATTCGTGTGTAGTCATCAATATAAGTGATAAAGTATTTCATACCTCCAAATGAAGAATTCTCCATGGGGCCACACAAGTCGGAATGTATTAATTCCAGTGGTCTTGTAGCTCTGGTACCAACATTTGGGAATGGTGTCCTTGCTTGTCTACCTTCCATACAGTGAATGCATGTGACATTACTTTGTTCCTGAGTCAGAGTCACACCATCAGTACAATGGGGTAGCTTCTTCACATCTGGTATGTTCAAATGGCCCATTCGCAGGTGCCACAGGTAAGTCTTATTAATATTCGGAGAACTGGAGGCCAAGTGTGCAACTTCTTTATTGGTATCTATGACATATAACTTATTGATCAATGACGCAGTGCAAACAACCTCATCCTTTTCATTTAGAACTTCACAACTTTTGTTATTGAAAGTGACCTTGTGCCCCTTGCTCACTATAGTGCTAACTGAAAGTAAATTAGCTAGTCCTGGCACATACAAAACATTGTTAATTTGTATCACTTTATCTTGATGTGTATATATATTAACAGAACCAACTCCCTTTACAGCTAATGGCTCTCTGTTAGCAACAGTAACACTATTTATTGATGGCTCAGTTACATTGTAAATCCAGTCCTCTCTGCATGTCATGTGAATGGACGCACCTGAGTCAAGAAACCACTTATTATTACAGGTGTTCTCTTCAATGGTCACTGAAAAGGCTGCTACATAATTGGAGATCTCTCCTTTGTTTGCAGATTGTTTCTTGGGCTGTCTGCAATTTTTGGCGAAATGGCCAATCTTATTACAGTTATAACACCTTGGTCCCTTTGATTTCACCGACTGCGCATACTTATTAGTCATTTTGGTGTTCGTGTAGAAAGCAGTTGACTTTGATGTGTTAATCTCTTGAATAAGTTTTGATTTCACCGAGTCAGCACTTATTTGAATACCAGAACTCTCTAACCCCATTATTATTATTATTATTATTATTAGACGGGCGGTAAACGCCACGGGTTTCCGCACTGAGCCCGACATGGCGGACCATTGTACGTGGACCAAGTGGTCAACTAGCTCTCCCAGCCTAATTCCGTCCAGAAGGCAAGTAGCTTATCCAGGTCAGCTACCGCCCCTGGGAGCGACTTTATTGTTCCTATAGTGTTTTTTCGGATATCGGCCACTCCAGTGCATTCCTGGAGCACGTGAGCGACCGTCTCATCAGCCTTCATGCACGCACGGCATAGAGGGCTGTCGGTGATGCCTATAGTGTGTAAGTGTTTGTTTAATGTGGTATGTCCTGTGAGTATTCCCGCCACTGTCCGCAGGTTCTTCCTACTAAGTCGTAGTGCGCGCCCGGTCAGCTTTATGTCAAGGGTTGGCATAGTTTCCTTTGACTGTCTGCAGCCAGGCTCTTCCTGCCAGTGTGACTTGGAGAGAGAGTGTGTGCGTTCTCTTAGCCACGCACGCAGCTGACCAAAAGGCAGGGGGATAATCGGTTCAGGACCCTGCAGGTTCCTGGCCGACCCCGCCCTAGCCAGTTCGTCAGCCGCGTCGTTTCCCAATGAGCCGCTATGACCTTTAATCCATTGAAGGGTTATAATGTTTTTCCCGGCTACCTCCTCCAGAGCACCGTGGCACTCCAGGACTAGTCCTGAAGTGAACACACAACGATCCAGAGCCTGTAGCACAGATGCACTGTCCGAGATGATTTTGACATGCATATCGGACAGCGCACGGGCTTTGATTGCCATTGCCGCCTCAATTATTCCAAGACACTCCGCTTGGAATACCGTATTGTGGTGGCCTAGGCTTTTGGAGATTTTGATATTGAGGTCTTGTGAGTATACGCCCGCTCCAGTCCCTTGGTTGGTCTTGGAGCCATCTGTATACACACGCACCTCTTTAATATCGGAGTAGTCATGTTGTTCCTCTTCGAGTACAACAGTGTAATTGTGCTTGGTTATAATGGTTTTTGTTATCCTATCACATGGTGCAGTAAGTAAGGGCTGGTATTGGATGGCCGCTGTATAAATATTAGTGTGTAGGATTCTGGAGTCATTTTTGAGGTGTCCTGCCTTTTTCAGCCTAAGTGAGGACATCGCTGCCTCTTGCTGTATGTGTTAGTGTAAGGGCGGCAGATTCAGTAGCACCTGAAGAGCTGCCGTGGGTGCGGTTCTCATACAGCCCGTGATGGCCATACAGGCAAGCCGTTGCATTTTTTTTAGGTCGTTTTGGGCTGTTGTTAATCTAGTTCTCGACCACCAGACCAGTGAGCCGTAGGTTATCACAGGTCTAATAATGGTGGTATAAAGCCAGTGTACGATCTTAGGTTTTAATCCCCAGTTTTTACCTAGTATCCGCTTGCACTGCCATAGCATAGCGCTGGCTTTTTTTAAAGTGTTATCTAAATGTGGTTTCCAGCTCAGTTTGTCATCTAGGGTAATTCCTAGATATTTAACAGTCTTGGAAAGAGTGAGTTGGGTTCCAAAGAGTTTTGGAAGTTCAAAAGGGGGGAGTTTCCTTTTGTGAGTGAAAAGAATTAGTTCAGTCTTTTTAGGGTTTACTTTCAGGTCGTATTCGTTACACCATGTCTCCACTACTCTTAATGCTTGACCCATTTGATTGCAGAGCGTGTTTACATGATTTCCATTTAGTAGGATAGTGAGATCGTCCGCGTAGCCTACAGTAAAGTAGCCTCGGGCATTAAGCCTCCTAAGTAGAGAGTCGACCACCATGTTCCATAGGAGTGGGGAGAGGACCCCCCCTTGGGGGCATCCTCTTGTCACAATGGCTCTGGTGGTGTCTTTTAGGGTTACTTGGACCGCTCTGAGTCTCAACATGTTAACAACCCAACCCCTGAGTGTGGAGTTAACACGGAAGTCTTTCAGAGTTTTCTCGATACAGGGTATGTTAGTTTTATCGAAAGCACCTTCAATATCTATGAAGGTGCCTAGTGTGGATAGCTTGGTGCTGAGTGCACATTCAATTTTAGATATAACGTTGTGTAGTGCAGTCTCAGTTGATTTATCTTTAGTGAAAGCGTGTTGGTTTATATGGAGGGGTTTTTTCGCAAGTGATTTTTCTCTTATATGTCTGTCACAGAGTCTTTCCAGAGTTTTTAAGAGAAAGGATGTGAGGCTGATGGGTCTAAAGGACTTCGGGTCGGTATAGTCCGACTTACCGGGTTTCGGTATGAAAGTTACTTTGACTTCGCGCCATGGTATCGGTACATATCTGTAAGCGATGCATGATTGATATATTTTGACCAGCCAGGGGGATAGGATGTCTCTTGCCCACTGGAGCAAAGCAGGGAAGATTCCATCTAGGCCTGGTGATTTGAAGGGGTTGAAAGACCATTATCATTGGCTTGTATTCGTCTGGTAAGCCTGCCAACATCAAAGTACCAAGCCACTCATCATTGACATCAAAACCAATATTGCGCAGTTTGTGTGCAGTGTTCATAATCTTACTCACATAGTCTTCAACACTATTGCTAAACTCCAGTGTGGTATTTATGAGATCTTTGAGTAGACCTACTCTTCTAGTTAAGCCATTGTCGTCAAAAGCCTTCTGTAGATTCTCCCATACTTGTCTTGCAGTTTTGCATTCCTGGACATGTACGTAGTTCTGTGGGTCCAACAACAATATAAGCTTCGACTTTGCCTTAACATCTTTGGCGGAATCCACAGGTTTGTCACCGGGGCATTCGACACAGCACCACAAATCCTCGTGTTCCAAATATGTTTTCATACTGAACTTCCACGTTGCAAAGTTTTCTCTTCCGATCAGTTTCTCTAAATTAAACATATTGGAACCCATCTTGCTGGTTTTCTTCAACAAAATACAAAATTTCACCGCTATCGAAAATTTTCTTAACCTCGAATTGAAATTGCACCGACAACTTTTTACTGTTTGAAGTTAATTTATTCTCTGATACACTGTACCACAACGGAACCACGCTCTGCTACCATAAAGGAATATAGTGCGAAGTTGTGGTAAATAATTAAAGCACTTTTAATTATAATCAGAGATTTATTGCAACGTGAACGAAAAACCAATAAGGGGGAAAACAGAACAGATGACATTAACAACAGTGGCGCCACACGCGCCTAAGAACTTAAACTTATGTGGTTGCGTTCCTATTCATACTAACAAATACCAATACTATATCTATACGAGGAGATACTAAAAGAATAAAGTCAATAGAAAAAAATATATATTGTACAGATCTTGCAAACTACGAGCGCGCGTGGCCCTCATTTGGACTTGTATTGTAATAGTAAATACACATCTTTGTTAGTGTGCGTATAATTGTTCACGAAGTATGGTCAGCATGTCAAAACCCAGAAGTGAAAAAACAACGCCAAGTTATCCATAGCGAGGTAACTTGACATTTGATTGTAATAAAAATTCTAGTTCAGTGTATAGTAAAATTATTTTTTTGCAAGATCATGGTGCCAAAGTCATAAAACTTGAAGTATCGTCATGTTCTATCTCTCGGTGCGTAAAAAATGTACTATAAAAACAACTTATAGTAAAAGTACTATAAGACACCGTGATAGCTCAATGGGTAGAACACCGGTTATCCGGTGCAAACGACTAGTGTTCAAATCCTGGGTCTGGCCTACACCAATTTGTCTTTTCTAAAGACATATATGTGTGGTTAATTTATCATGGTTGTTAACGGTGAGGGAAAACATCTTGAGGAAACCCACGTGGTTGAGTTGCACCTAGTCATTTGACATTGTATTCGTACAAAACGGCGATAGACCTGCCCCCTATCACGTGAGTACACTGTCCATGCAAAACGTGGGTACTCTGAACACAAGGTGACAAAGTCACGTGATGTTCAGAGGTATTAGTACCTCTGCCAACCCCTTCGGGGATATTCGGCGTGAACGTTTATGTTATGTTATGTACTATAAGTTCCAATCCAATATCCCCTCTCAATTTATATTTTATTCTCAGGGCCGCGACATTATTGCTCACGTGTACCATTTTCTTAAACAGACACAGAAACACGACACTGAAGCTACAGAAATACACACTGATGCAGTGGCATATACTTCTATTAACCTTTTTATTTAATCTTCTTAAAATATTGGGAATCAGAAAAAACAAAACATATTTACAATTCACTGTCACCAAATGAGTTTTCCTTGGCGTGGTAGACGGTTTTCATAAAAGGTCTTCATAGTTATTTTAATGCCTAATCAGTAATATCAGAACGAATACGATTCTTTGAAATCATAGTGCTTTTGGACTTTGGTGTATATTTTTAATGTATTTTGTATTGATTTGATAGAAAGGATAATCCTAAAATTATATCTAAGTAGAAATGCCACAATTAATAATCTACGAACTGAAAGCACATGCATCTAGATATATGTTAGTGGTTGAGCAGCTATACAGGCATCACAACCTTAAGGCTCCCTGGGTGCGCTTTGCTTTGATAAATTGTGTTTTAGCTGCAACGCCCAGGCACATATGCATTATGAGATAATGCTTTCACTCAATACTTTGTTAATTTGTAGAAGTGTATTTGGATTGCCAACTTTTTTTAATGTTCTTAAATGATTTAATTATTATTTTTTAAATAACATACTGAACGTAGCTACACCAATTCAAATTATGTTCAAAATCTATATTTACGGCTTTCAGAAATGGAATATTCAGTACAACAACAATAAACTCAAATTCCAAACGTGGCTGAAGAATGTCTGATTCTGAAACTTTGGCTATCCCTCATGGGGATATTCAAAGCCGTTAGTAAATATTCGTAGTAGCAAAAAAAATAGTATAATTATCACTTAATACCTTGCATCGAATTTCATTCTATTTACACAAACGCTTACGTCATAAAACCAGATAAATAGCAAAATAACAAAAAAAGCGGCCAAGAGCGAGATGGACTCGCTAATGAAGGGTTCCGTAAAAGTAGATTTATGACGTTTAAAAATAGAACTACTGGCTAGATCTCATTCAAACCAATTTTCGTTAGTAGTTTTTATAGTAATACACATCATATATTTTTTTCAGTTTTATCATGCCCATATTTTAGAAGTTACGGGGGGGGACACATTTTACCACTTTGGAAAAGTCTCTCGCGCAAACTATTCAGTTTTGAAAAAAATGATATAAGAAACCTCAACATCATTTTCAAATACCTTTTGATAGATACCCCACATGTATAGGTTTGATGAAAAAAAAAATTTTGAGTTTCAGTTCTATGTATTAGTCTTAAAAATTTTGGTTTTTTTTTTCAGATTTTATTTTAAAATCTTAATGCGGTTTACAGAATACATCTACGCACCAATTTTCAATAATGTAGTTCTTATAATTTCGGAATAAACTGGCTGTGACATACGGACGGACGGACGGACAGACAGACAGACATGACGAATCTATAAGGGTCCCGTTTTTGCCATTTGGCTACGGAACCCTTAAAATTAAGGGTTACAGCAAAATACGAATTCTTCGCGATAAGTGTGATACTCGTTATTGGCACGTTATTATGTATTATTTATTTATTTTGGACAAACAACAGACACAGACTAAATACATTATTTCTAACTAAATTACATGGTGAAATCAGTCTGTATCCAGAACTGTTCATCACAGAATATTTTCTACGTTGCTGCCAATTACGCTGCAATTTTAATCGGAGGTCGTTTAGAGTTATATGACATTTCTTGGTGCGTTTGTCATATTTTAAATTACATAAGTGTTTCTATTTAGTATGTTTACATGCTATGCCATGCTCTTAAACAAATAAAAGCTCATGTAATTTTTTAAAATAATAATAAATTCCAGATATGCTGGCACAATGCCGATATTGGAAAAGCTATCAAGATAAACACCAGAAGGTATTATGGCACATACTAAAAGAGCTATAGAAAAGACACCGTTTTCGTAATCATAGGGCCGGCGCTGACTGCCGGCATGGCATGGCAAAGGATTTCGGTACAGATATAGCATTTTTAATCTTATTACCATGCGTATAGAATTCATTTTGACACAACGATGCCGAGGGAGGCCGCGGTAGGACAGAACGTCGGCATCGTTGTGTCAAAATAAAGTAAAATGAATTCTATACTTATGGTAATAAGATTAAAAATGCTATATCTGTACCGAAATCCTTTGCCATGCCATGCCGGCAGTCAGCGCCGGCCCTTACAAGCTGCAGGTCTTATATTAATATTGTTAGAAGAATTGAAAGTTGAACTGTGGCTTGGTGATAGCAAGAAAGTTGTAAATCTCTTAGGCTTGGAAAATATTTTAGTTAGAGTTATTTACGGTTTTTTCTTTTAACAATACGCTTTCCAAACCCGAAGTATTATAAAGCTATTATTGAAATTAAAGGACCAAAAACTTTTTCTAATGACTACTTTCACTTTATTTTCCATCTGAATGGATGAATACAAATAACTACTTAAATATTTCTACCGATATAACAGACAAAGGGTACTTTAAAAAAATCCACTAACAAGCAAATAGGACTTGAATATCCAGAAATGACTAGTGTCGAACTAAATTTGGTCACTAAGACATACACACCTTTCTAAGTAACCATCCAGATACATAAATAATAACAACACAGTCCATACACGTTCCTACGACTGGCCATCTCACTAGGAACATAAAGGGCTCTCACAGTAATTCACGCCTCCAATCTGTGCCAATCATGCCCTGCGGACCCTTCCCAAAACAAGGAAAACGACTCGACCCTGTCCTCCCGCATTTTCCTCTAGAACTGTTGTTTTCCTTAATAATATTTATATTTGGTACAATAGTGCTGTTATTATTGACATCACACTTATGATTAATGCTACTTATTTTACCATTAGGTTGTGAAGATTGTTGAGATTAAGAGGGAAAATTTAAGGTAAGAATATTCGATAGAATAGTAAAACCTACTCAATAGCCATATGTTATGAATAGAGTTATTAAGATCTCTAGGTCAATTTTAAAATTGTTCTGGCTTACTCCGGCGTAGCAGTTAAACTTGCGACTTAGAATTTAGAAGGTTTCAGGTTCGATTCCCGGGGGCTATTTCAGAAATTTTACGTAGTAAATCTCTCGGTTTGATTTCATGGAGGTCTTTGAAAATTAAGATGGTTCTGTGCTTTAGAAGGTACGCAAAGCCGACTATTCCGGTACTATACGGTGATAGTCTGCTAACTCTCATAGTCAAATTTGAGTGTTTAGAATAACGACGTGATAGCTCAGTGGGGAGAACACCGCTTATCGTGGAGACGAATAGTGTTAAATTTGACCAATTGTCTTTTCTTAACAAATTGGTGTTAACGGTGAGGGAAAACATCGTGAGGAAGCCCACATGACTTAGTTGTACTTAGTCATCTGACAGTATATTCGTACAAAACGGCGATAGGCCTGCCCCCTATCACGTGAGTACATTGTCCAAGCAAAACGTGGGTACCTACTCTGGACGTCACGTGATGTTCAGAAGTATTGGTACCTCTGCCGACCCCTTCGGGGATATTCGCCGTGGACGTTTGAGGTGAGGTAGAATAATCGATTTATCATAGTGTAGTATATATATATATAAATAAATAAATAAGCAAAATATCTTTTAATTAACCTGTTTGGCAATCAAAAAGATAGATAGAAATTACGATATATATTTCAAAATTCATCCTTAGATACCAATTAATATCGCTACCATACGACATAGTATCATATTATTTTCCTCCTCCGCCCGGTAAACTAACTAAACTAAAGCAAGTTTGTTTTACAGCTCGATAAAGGGGCCATTAAAAGCTACATATGTATATAAATAACGTGCGAAATCCTCTCGTAAAAACACGTCTCATGTTCCTAGTACGTGACTGAAACTCTATACTCTATCTTACACTTAGACTGCGGACACAGGAGAGCGTGCAGCGGGAGCGACTGACTGTTCATCTAGCGATAAAAACAAATTCAATTTACACAAATCATTGCAAAGGCAGGGTTTTGGGTCTTTAACCACCATCGTCTATAACCAATATTGTAGTCTGCGCGATGCGATTTAAAATGCTGTAATACAACCGTGATAACTCAGTGGGTAGAACACCGCGTATCATGCAAACGTTGAGGGTTCAAATCCTGGGTCGGGCCTAAACCAATTTGTCTTTATAAAGTCATATGTGTGGTTTATTAATTAAGGTTGTTAACGGTGAGGAGGAGGAGTTTAAAAACTTTTGGAAGCTGCCAACCCCTTCGGGAACATTTGACGTGAATGTTTGAGTTGAGAATAAGTAATCATTTACGGATCAAGGATTCATATCTACGGTCATCACTTTACAACAGTCTTTTTACCACTATGAAAATCACTGGAATTGAAAATATATATGAGTGGATATCGAATGGAAAACTAAATTAGAAAACTTTTATTCAATCGAAATCTATAATTAAAATGTTTTGAAAAACTTTAATTAGAATAATGAAATTGTTGATTCCAAATTTCTCAATAATACCTATTAACGCAAAGTTTTCGTTGCTCATTCATCCAAATGTTTTTATCAAATTTTCCGAAGTACTAAAAGTTTACCAATCATAGACAAAACACTTCAAGGGTTTGCTTTTGGGTGGAGCTTTGGAAAGTTTCAGCTCGGTTTGATTTTTTTATACATATATTGAGAACAATATCTATATTTTACTTTGAGTAACAATATATCGCTTCGTTTAATTAACGAAATCAAAAGATCATTGACCTCAACAACTGTGATAACTCAGTGCAGGGAACAACCAATTATTCAACATTTTAATACATACATGCATCACAGCTATAAATCCCTTATAGCCAGAGCTTCAGAATACGAAATTTCTCAGCCACTTTTGGAATTTGAATAGGGAAAAGATTACAAATATTAATAAGTTATTTTGCTTAATTCCGCTAAATACCTGCAGTCTTCATGCAACGTGCACTGTGCACCGTTGTATTGCTATTAATTTCCGCAAAGTAACGCCTGATTCAATCCAATAGGGAAAACATTTTTAAATAAAGGTTATTGATGATGGGTCTTCAGCCGTATCGCCCATCAACTTCTTCAATGCCCCAAAACCTTTAGTTACCTCTTACGCACACCCACCGGCAGAAATGGGGTAGCTTTTCTGAGGCGACGCTACACAGCTAAAAAATGAATAATTTTAAAGAATATCAATAATGCGATGAAACTTTTTGTTTTTCTATGCAACTATTTCCTGACGATAAGAAAGCTGAATCAAGAAAATAATGTTGTCTAAGAAGCTGGTTTACATGGAAAATTGAGAGCAATTAAGTCACTTTATAAGAATGTGTGAAGAAAAGTTATTTCTACATTTTTTTTTCATAAGCCTTAAGCAAAGATATTAAACTATACTTACTAGAACATAGATGAGACACTTCGTACTAAACCTGTAATCTTGGAAAGAAAAACGCCATCTAACGTCCACTGGAATAACTTATGCATTTTTGCATTTTACTAATATATAAAATAATTCAGCTTTTGTATGTTCGATGGCGTTAGTTGTATTAAGGTACTAGAAATGCTAGTGATGTCCATGGTTATCTAATTTTTTAAAAGAACTTGTTGAAAGTGGTAATAAAAAGTTTTTTTTTTATATTTTTATTTTTAACTTTACATTAACACTAATTTTACCAAATTAAAACTATAACTTACTAATAAAATAATATAAAACGATGGCAAAGGAATTAAACAAAACTTTTTTTAAGGGACTTGATTCAATGCAATCAAGTCCCTTGAAATAAAATAAGTTTTGTTAATTTTTGTCTTTTGGACTGGATGTGAACACCAGGGTCCAACTTTGCTATATAACGAAGTTTAATATTTGCGTACGATTCAATGACCGCTCGTATCAAATGTAATCTGTGATTGAGCATGGCAGGACTTTCGAGTGAATGAACACTTATTGTTGCCTTCGAAAACTTTCGAATTAATAAATTCTTTCAACACTTTATTTATTATAAATTGAATTTTGTGCCTTGAAGAAATTCCTTTTCCATCATTTTCATTACAAAGTTTTCTTATTAACATTTCCGTTGTTTTGCACAATTCAAAAACACTTTTAGTGGAAAAGCAGAGTCCACCCATATCCTTTATACTGATCAGTTTATGAAAATCTAATTTTTTATCGGAAAACAAACTTGAAACATAAATTTCACATTTAATTTTTTTGCTCAATAGTCGTGATACGTAACCAGATATGTACCCTACAATTTGTTGTGCACCAACGGATAACGAAGATTCGTTTAAAATAGTACTAAGTAATTGGCAATTTTCAATTACAACGAAATCTGTTTGAAATTCTTTTTGAAGGGTTTCATCTAGGTAACTATCATCAACGTCCTTTAATTTACAAGTATGATTAATTGTGTCTATTGAAGAACACGTCAATATTGAAAAATTATCCATTGGTGCACAGTTTCCAGAAAAAGAATCGCGTAATTCCAAATTGGTTAAAATTTTCTTGTATGCTGCTTTAAATTGCTTTACGTTTGGATTATTATTGTAGCCACCCTGTCTTCTAATGCAGCCAAAAAATAATTCAATAAGATCTTGACTCAATCGGTATGTTGATAAATATCTAATAGTGTTAGATTTCACAACTTCATCAAATAAAATCTGAACACTTATAATGTTAATTAGAAATCCCAGAAAGCCTGTTTTATTAACTGTCTTGACTAAACGCGTTTTTACTATTTTAAGAGTTATTCTATTAAGGCAGTTTCGGTGTTTAATTTCATGTCTGAATTTTATATATTGTTTTGAATTTAATATGTAGTTTTTGGCAAGTTTTAAAAATGTACAAACTGTGGAAATGTTATTAAGAGACAATGGCTGTTTAAAACCATAAGTGCCATATTTATTGCTATTCATTACATCAAAAAGATCATTCATAATTGTTATAAATTTAACCGTGCCAGAAACATCCTCAAATCCAGTTAGTAATTCATTGCATAATAATAACGCTTTACCTACACTTCTACTTAGCAACTGAGTTGCTAGACGAACTTTCATGATTTGATTACGGAAATATATATGTTTTTTTTTATACAAATTAAATTCGTCCACAAAATTCTATGTGTAAATACATTCGTCACAACTATAATTTTAAGGAGTGGATTATTTTGGTTATTGCAAATTCGTCATAGTCTTATTTTCTATATAGACAGTAGAATAATCAAACAATATTTAAATGAAAAACGTTATATTTTTTTATTAAAACATCAATTCAGTAATTTAATTTTATACCTAAATTTTAAATTATACTATTGCAATTTTTAAAAAACAGTAGAAATGCAACAACCCAAATTAAATAATATTCCCATCCCTATTCTTACACTGCTGAGCAGGGGTAGTAAACATTTGGCTGGTTCATAAATGCAAGTAGGTATACTAAATACATCTATACTACCATATTAAACAAATTTCTTTATGAAACCTACAAGAATTAGCTTTTTAAGTATAGCGACACGCGGAACAAGCAACGCGGATCGTTCAGTTTAAAACGATCGTAATGTTTATCAGTCATTCGAAATTGCGTTGCTCTGAAAATCGCATTCAACCAAACGACACGCTGTAAATACCGCTACATTAATACATAGTTTACTTGAAGAAATTACGAACTTTGGAACAACTGACTTTTTTTACATTTACGGGAGTTAAGTTAGATTGATTCACGAACTGAACAAGTTTAAAAATGTTTAAGTCACAGGTTTTTTTAATATGAAAAAGTGTTAGCTTGGCGTCGCTCGCTGGACTCTCGCTTGACCACAGTAGCTAAAGGTTTGACACCTCTGGATTAACTTTAAAGAATTAGTGAATCTACTCAACAATAGATGGCGCTGTTTTAAATTACAAAATATATTCTAGTAATTTCTAAGAAATATAAAATGAAACACTTAAAATAAATGATTAAAAATATAAATAGTTGCGAAAATAAACTGATTTGTTCTTCTGCTTGTACTCCATATTTGGATTTACAAAGACGTAACGCGCTCTTCGGCATATTCGTTTTCCTTTCGATAATTTAATTGATGTTGCCTATGACGTACTTCCTCGCGGACGACTTACCACAGACTGAACGACTTGTTACCTAAATGTAACAAGTCTTAGCGTACAAACTAAGTGTAATATGTCCGGTCTATAATATATAAGTTTAAAGTCTTTGGCCTTAAAGCAGATTATCTATATTAATAATTTCGTCACGGGGTACGGTAGACTTCGAAACCTTACCTTAATAATATAACATAAGAAAATAATAATTTTGAGTCGACAACGTCTATCCGCAAAATTTGGATTGTCGAGTATTCTGCTTAATTCTAATGGCGTTGACAGAAAAAATTCAGTCGCCATTATGACTGACACCCGATGACACAAACCTTTTGTCTATACTAATATTATAAAGAGGAAAGGTTTGATTTTTTGTTTGTTTGTTTGAATTGAATAGGGTCCAAAACTACTGGCCGGATTTGAAAAATTCTTTCACTGTTTTAATGCTACACTATTCCCGAGTGACATAGGCTATATTTCATTTTCAAAAAAATTAGGGATCCTTACGTAAACTTCAAAAATGTAACCCAAGGTGTTAAAGAAATACCAAAAAAAATCCTTACATCGCGTGCGCTGCGAAAACTATTGACAATAGAATAAAATTATGTACTACAATTTTATAGAACGCATCATTATCTAAAAAAAATACCCCGACAGCATGTCTCTAACTATTATAGTTATCTCACAACAAGCGTCATTATATAAAATTATTTAAAAATTAAATTAAAATCCTGCTTTAGAAAAGGCTCTTTATTTGTACCTATCTAATCCTTATAAAAAACGTATATATTATTTCAGACTACTTCAATACCCTTATATTACTTTTTGAATTATTCAATTCGAACATTCCATTCGAAAGTTATCTCGAATTAAAAAAATAGATAAAACTCCGCTCGATTAGCTATGCATAGTAAGTTGTTGCAGGCGTCACGAAGGGGTACGGGAGGCTGCTTATCAAAGAGTTAAAGCAAAATTTAATTGTAGCGACTATTATCACTGGCCCAGCAGCCGGTCAATTAGCTCATATACCGAGGATACCGATGATCCCAACTGATCTGCCAATTCCATTTAAACGGCTACAATTTCCGGTTAAAACATCTTTTGCTTTAACAATTAATAAGTTCCAAGGCCATACCTTCAAATTAGTAGGGATTGACCTGCGAAAGAATTGTTTTACTCACGGTCAACTGTACCTTGGCCTGTCGCGTGCCACTTCCAAAAGTGGCTGAGGAATTTCTAATTCCTTAGCTCTGGCTACCCCTTCTAGGGATTTATAGCCGTGAGTATATGTATGTATGTACTTTTGGAAGTTGTGTGGGGAAAAGATGGTGAAATAAAGGTTGTTGGTGATGGGTCACCAACCGCATCGCCCAAAAATCCCTCAAAAGCCCCAAAACCGTTAGTCGCCTCTTACGTACACCCACCGGAAGAAATGGGGTAGTGCTATTCTAAGCCGACACTACACAGCAAAAAAATATAACATAGCTTAAAACTTAAAATAAATATATTAAATAATAATACATGTAATAAAATAAAAAACAAAATGTTAATGATAATTCATGCCCGAGCGAAGCCGGGATGGGCTGCTAGTTTTTATAATATTTTTCAATCGTTTCGCATAGAACACTTTTTTAAAGGAGGTTTCGATCGAGTCTACCGTACTTCCTGACAAAATTATTATTATAGATCCTCTGTTCTTCAGTCGTTGACGTTTCTCGAAAATATTATTTTTGCCACTTTTTTATTCACTACTGTAGTGCATCACTTCATTGTAGTGCGCGGACTTCCAAACTACAATCAGCCTAACGCAAGTAGGAACTTTGAACACGTTTGTTCGAATTCAGTGGATAATTCATGACTGACTTATTTCTATTTCTTCTGCCTCTCTATCTGTAGTAATTTGTTCTGATTATACACATTATGCCGAAAATCACAAGTATATTATAAAATATTTCATTGGTCGTGTCTTTGTCTTTGTTTGTTGTTTGATGATACGTACTTTATCATTTTGCTAACAGCCGAATCTCAATGCATTTGGTAAACATTGTCACAATTGTGGAAAGTGGATGCAGCAAAGGGCTCTTCATATTTTGTATGTATGTAGGTAGTCAACCACACGTTAGGTGCCCTTTTTTTGATCGACAGTCCCCCTAAGGCCGCCCTATGCCTTGCCTACCTTTAATATTTCTTGAGAACCGATGACTACGGAAGTATCTACCTACATTTTGTATCTTGATGTGTAATATGAGTCACTCATACTTCACCCGTGCGAAGCCGGGTTTACATCTAGTATTGTAATAAGTTACGATGCAGTCCGGTCGTTGTGGAGATCTTTGGGAGAGGCCAGCACACGTCTATTAACTGATGATGATTGTGACGACGTTATAATAAAAATTGATTTTACATAAATTAATATGCGTGTTCCTGCAATTAATAATGTATGCCTGCTTTTTTAGATTTAAACTAGATTTAAATGTAACCGCACTTTTCGGGAATTCTAAACCTCGAGGAAATAATGAAGATTCTGATGACTGGTTTATGCAAAGTGGATTCGTGTTTTCCAATTTAGAAATACTCTTTCGTTGTCGTTTCCAGTAAAAATGTGATCAGTACCCTGTGTAAGACAGACATCAAAAATCGAGCAAAATTTAGTAATTGATACGTATACATACTCAAGCGTATACATCCCTAAAAGGGGTAGTTCGAGCTTTAGAATAGGAAAATTCTTCAGCCACTTTTGGAAGTTAAGTGGGGAAAAGATTGTAAAATTAACGTTTTTGGTGATGGGTCTCCAACTCTAATGCCCAAAAATCACTTAAAAAGTCCCGATACCCTTAGCCGCCTCTTACGATCACCCATGGGAAGAAATAGGTTTGTGCTATTCTTTGCCGATAGCAAAGCGGTCACTACACAGCAAGTTTTCATACTACGTTCATATTCAATCTAAAATGACTAGCAACAATTTGGGGTCAACTATTAAGCAATTGAAGGAGTAAAGATTATCTAATAAAGTATTTTGTATGGTTTTACATCATGTTAAATTCAAGTCTTCTTCTTATTTTAGTTCCTTGACTCGATAACCTCTCAAAGTTCTTTCTCCTCCATCTCCATTTATCTTTTGTTGTCTGTGTAGTGACGGCGATTAAGGCTTTTAAGTATTTTTTTACTATCAACATTTATTTTACTATCTTTTCCCCACTCAATTTCCAAAAGTGGCTGAGGAACTGCTTGTTCTAAAGCTCTATTGATCCCTTTGTAGGGATTTATAGCCGTGAATATATGTACGTTTGTTTCATATTGACTTCTCAAAGCAATTTAGTTGTGTATATTTTATTCAACACGACGAAATCTTTCGCAAAACTTTCACTACTACATAGCCTTCAATACCTTGCAGAGACGTTAACCTTTTTCCAAATCACCTTTGATGTTCCTCACATCGATCCTGTAATTCCCAATCCAGTTGGTTTATCGCGATTCAGAAAATCAAGTGTGAGATAGCAAATAATGTTTTATGAGATCAATAACACCCTACTGTGCAAAACGATGTCGCAAAAAGAGAATGTCTATAGGATTTATGGGAAACGTAATGATTTTTAGGATTCTATTGGAAAATTTAAGAACGTTTATAGCGTGACTTGAGTTATCTGTGAGATATAGCAGTATTCGATAGCTAAACGTGGGTTTCATATAAGGGGACTACGGGACTAAAGATTTTTAGTGTTTGGTGGGCAGTTTAGTTCTTTTAGTAGTATAAACTTTGTGCCACGTAGTGTCGGCTTAGAATAACACTACCCCATTTCTACCCGTGGATGACCGTAAGAGGCGACTAAGGGTATAGGGGCTTTTTAAGTGAATTTCGGGCGATGTGGTTGGAGACCCGTCACCAAAAACATTTATTATTACCACCTTTTCCCCAATCAACTTCCAAAAGTGGCTGAGGAATTTCTCATTCCATAGCTCTGGCTACTCCGTTAAGGGATTTATAGCCGTGAGTATATGTATGTATGTAAACTAATAGTAATAGTTGCAGGATACTTTAAATAGTAGTTCTACATTTTATCTCTCTTTATTATATTTTAGCAACCTGATAACTCAGTGGTTACAACACCGCTTTTCGTGCAGACGATCAGGGTTCATATCCCGGGTTCAGCCTACATCATTTTAGCTTTTCTAGGGATATGTGTATATTAAATTTATCATGGTCGTTAAAAGTGAGGAAAACATAGCGAAGAAACTAACATGGCTCAGCTGTACTTAGTCATACATACACATACGCACGGCTGTAAATCCCTAAAAGGGGTAGCCAGAGCTAAGGAATTAGAAATTCCTCAGCCACTTTTGGAAAGTTGAGTGGAGAAAAGATGGTAAAACAAGGGTTGTTGGTGATGGGTCTCCAACCGCATCGCCCAAAAATCCCTTAAAAGGCCCTATACCGTTAGTCGCCTCTTACGTACACCCACCGGAAAAAATGGGGTAGTGCTATTCTAAGCCGACACTACACAGCCAACTTAGTCATGTGGCAGTATATTCGTACAAAACGGCGATAGGCCTGCTATGGGTGTCTGAACATCAGGTGATAATGTCACCTGATGTTCAGAAGTATTAGTACCTCTGCCAACCCCTTGGGGATATACGTTTGAGTTCGAGTTTATTCTATTTTCAATCTACTCCTCTCGAACAACCTGAAAAAGCGATATGCAAGTTGAGGGTAACTCTTTTTAGGTTTGTGGGTATGAGTATGAGCTAGTTCGTCATTAATTATAAAAATACAAATTCATTTTAAAGTTTTATTTGTTATTAAAAAACTTCGAAATCTTTATAATTTATATAAACCAGTTAATTTAAGTCACATTTTTCTAACTATTTTTAAGCCAATGTTAAAACATAATTTTATTATCAAGTAACATATTTTCATTAATATCATTTAACAATACCACATAATACATACCAAATATTCGGTATAAAAACAGTTTTCAGGCAACTATCCGCTCCCTTCATTCCGGCTAGTCCGACCCGTACATGACCTTTTCTTTACAAGCAATATGAGTACGGAAAGGATCGAACGCCACTTAACAAGGTTACATCGTGAGGCTGCCGGCGTCTTACTGAACAAATTGTTATGATATGACAATGTTCCTCTGGTCAAATATCTTTGATTTTATTAAGAGTGCAACAACATATTTTAGGTTAGGGTATCTCCATTACTTTTATTAGGTTAATGCGATTGTATTTTCATAGATACATTATGCTTTATATCTATGATAAGTTCACGCTGCTCTACCGGGCACTCACGCCTTTAGTTTCCAAAGGGGTCCGAAGTGAGAAAAATAAAACAGGATGTATGAGAAGAATAATAAATGCAAGGTAAGAAAAATTGATTTGACAAGATCCTGCAAAGTGGCGATCGATAGTCTCTATCTACCCAAATAGGAATAATGGGCATGAGTATAAGTAAATAAGTTAGTATCCATTGAGGGCCTCTTAATTTTACTTGTTTGATACAGGATTTTCATTTATTTGCTTTAATATAGGTACCAATATTTTTACTATGTCTACCCCTTTTGGGCTCTACATTTTTTATTTCCTAGCTAAATGTCAAAAAACTAAACCCTTATGCTTGCATCATGTCTGTCTGCCTGTCCGTCCGCAACTTCCGGATCGAGTAGCTAGTCACCTATCCGCTCGACCACGAAGGTCGTCAACAATGACATACATACATACATATACTTACGGCTGTAAATCCCTAGAAGGAGTAGCCAGAGCTAAGGAATTAGAAATTCCTCAGCCACTTTGGAAATGTGAGTGGTAACAATGACATCTTATTAGTAAAAACCGTTCAATAACTTGATTAAACCGAAAACCGGACAAGTTCAAGTTGGGTACACGCATGAACTTCATGTCACAAAGGCTTCGGCACCAACATAAGTCATTTAATAGAAAATTAATTAATATATTGGAACCCCTTTATATATTTACTTTATATATATAAATTCCGATTCAAAAACTTGTTATTAAAGCTGCAACATTAATATGTAATCTTATAATAACAACTGGAATGTCATGGTTTATTGGACGCAGTCTGGTTAAAGACCGACAGAAAACTCAAAGTAATAGGATTCCCTAATCACCTTTAGGTACATACATACATATATATACTCTCGGCTATAAATCCCTTGAAAATACCTCTACCACCAGAGCAACATAACATAAACGTAAACATAACATAAACGTTCACGCCGTTTATCGCCGAAGGGGTTGGCAGAGGTACCAATACTCCTGAACTCACATGGCAAGCGCCATCTAGTTCCCAGAGAAGGTACCCACGTTTTGCTTAGACAGTGTACTCACGTGATAGGGGGCAGGCCTATCGCCGTTTTGTACGAATACACTGTCACATGACTAAGTATAACTCAGCCATGTGGGTTTCCTCACGATGTTTGCCCTCACCGTTAGCAACCATGATAAATTAACCACACATATGACTTTAGAAAAGACAAATTGGTGTAGGCCCGTCCCAGGATTGGAACTCACGCCCTTCTGTTTTTCGGGCGGGTGTTCTACCCACTGGACTATCATGTCGCTACCAGAGCTAGGGAATCAGAAATTCTTCAACCACTTTTGGAAGTGGCGTGGGGAAAAGATTGTGAAATAAACATAACATAACATAAACATAAACGTTCACGCCGAATATCCCCGAAGGGGTTGGCAGAGGTACTGATAATTCTGATCATGTGAAATAAAGTTGTCGTTAAATTAATATTATTTGATAATGTCTTGTACGACTTTAATGGTTTTGTCTGTTGTGTTAACTGCTGGTGTTCCTTATTTGAATAAATAAATAAAAATAAAGGTTGTTGGTGATGGGTCTCCAACTGCATCGTCCGAAAACCCCTTAAGAAGCCCCAATACCCTAAGTTGCCTCTTACTATCAACCATGGGCAGAAATGGGGTATGGCTATTCTAAGCCGGCAGATATAAAACACATGTGAGATTTTTCATCTTGACATCTTAATAATCTTTTTTTAAATATTCACACACTAACTCAGTTCAAATTAGAAACAAAACAAAATTTTCCAGAATGTTTGTGTGTGTATGTTGATATAAAATGTCACACACAACACAAACACGCAAAATCGTGACGGATAGTCAGTTGTGAATATTTCACACTCGTAACTTTGTTTCTGTTATTACGAGTACATTTTCTGTTCCGAATGAATCGATGGCTCACGCTTTGAGATAATCTCATTATTTTAAGGTTCTCTGTTCGCAAAAATAACTTGGTTAGTGAAAATATATCAAATTATTATCACTCAGCTTATCTACAACTAAAGGAATATATTTTCTTAATATCCTCTTAATTATATTAAAATATTCTCATACATTTTATATATGAAACATCATAGTTATTCGTAACAAAGCCTGCAGTTAAATATGGTTACTATATTTAAAAAATGCAATTGATGAAATTAATATTAGATTATTAGCAACCCCATAACAGGCCTACACCAGTTTGTCTCTTCTAAAGTCATATGAGCGGTAAATTTATCATGGTTGATAACAGTGAGGGAAAAGATCGTGAGGAAACCCACATGGCTTAGATGTTGTACTTATTCATGTACAGAGCATTCGTAGAAAGCGGCGATAAGCCTGCCCCCTATCACGTTAGTATACTGTCCAAACAAAACGTGGGTACTCTGAACATAAGTTAAGAATGTCAGTTGATGTTTAGAAGTATTAGTTCCTCTGCTAACCCCATCGGAGATACACAGCGTGAACGTGAGCCTTGAGTCTTGAGAATTTTAGGATCTTCACGAATGGCAGGATTTGTCGAAATAAGTTCTTCACAATAAATCCTTAATGTCATTTGAGATTTCTCTAAAATTACTTTTTATTTAGAAGATCTCTTTCTTTGCCGTGTAGTGCCGGCTTAGAATGTCGCTATCCCTTTCTACCCACCGGTGTGGTAAGAGGCGACTAAGGGTATTGGGGCTTTTTATTGGATTTTTTGGCGATGCAGTTGGAGACCCATCAACAAAAACCTTTATTTTACCATGGTTTCCTCACTCAACTTCCAAAAGTGGCTGAGATTTATAATTCCTTAGCTCTGGCTACCCCTTCTAGGGATTTATAGCCATATAGTATATGTATATATGTATCTCTCTCACTGTTTATATCTTCTTATACCAATATTATAAAGAGGAAAGGTTTGATTTTTTGTTTGTTTGTTTGTTTGTTTGAATTGAATAGGCTCCAAAACTACTGGACGGATTTGGAAAATTCTTTCACTGTTTTGATGCTACACTATTCCCGAGTGACATAGGCTATATTTCATTTTCAAAAAAATTAGAGATCCTTACGTAAACTTCAAAAATGTAACTCAAGGTGTTAAAGAAATACCAAAAAAAATCCTTACATCGCGTGCGCTGCGAAAACTATTGACAATAGAATAAAATTATGTACTACAATTTTATAGAACACATTATTATCTAAAAAAAATGCCCAGACAGCATGTCTCTAACTATTATAGTTATCTCACAACAAGCGTCATTTTATAAAATTATTTAAAAATTAAATTAAAATCCTGCTTTAGAAAAGGCTCTTTATTTGTACCTATCTAATCCTTATAAAAAAACGTATATATTATTTCAGACTACTTCAATACCCTTATCTAACTTTTCGAATTATTCGATTCGAACATTCCATTCGAAAGTTATCTCGAATTTAAAAAATAGATAAAACTCCGCTCGATTAGGTATGCATAGTAAGTTGTTGCAGGCGTCACGAAGGGGTACGTGAGGCTGCTTATCAAAGAGTTAAAGCAAAATTTAATTGTAGCGACTACTATCACTGGCCCAGCAGCCGGTCAATTAGCTCATATACCGAGGATACCGATGATCCCAACTGATCTGCCAATTCCATTTAAACGGCTACAATTTCCGGCTAAAACATCTTTTGCTTTAACAATTAATAAGTCCCAAGGCCAAACCTTCAAATTAGTAGGGATTGACCTGCGAAAGAATTATTTTACTCACGGTCAACTGTACGTTGGCCTGTCGCGGGTGGGAGCTCCTGAACATTAATTTATTTTGCTGTCCCAAAATACAACAACGTCAAATATTGTTTACAGGGAAGCTCTAACTCTATAAATTGAATGGCTTTTGATGTAATTACTCAGAGTACCCACGTTTTGCATGGACAGTGTACTCACGTGATAG
This sequence comes from Bedellia somnulentella, assembly GCA_963576735.1. Lineage (NCBI taxonomy): Eukaryota > Metazoa > Arthropoda > Insecta > Lepidoptera > Bedelliidae > Bedellia > Bedellia somnulentella. The sequence continues at coordinate 406,898 of OY755172.1, read as the reverse complement.
GGGTACTCTGAACACCATGTGACAAAGTCACGTGATGTTCAGAAGTATTAGTACCTCTGCCAACCCCTTCGGGGATATTCGGCGTGAACGTTCATGATATGTTATGTAATTACTCATTATGAAAAATTAAAAAAAATAAAAAAATATATCTAAATATAAACACAAAAAAATATAACATACACACATACATATACTCACGGCTATAAATCCCTAGAAGGGGTAGCCAGAGCTAAGGAATCAGAAATTCCTCAGCCACTTTTGGAAGTTGTGTGGGGAAAAGATGGTGAAATAAAGGTTGTTGGTGATGGGTCTCCAACCGCATCGCCCAAAAATCCCTCAAAAGCCCCAAAACCGTTAGTCGCCTCTTACGTACACCCACCGGAAGAAATGGGGTATTGCTTTTCTAAGCCGACACTACACAGTAAAAAAATATAACATAGCTTAAAACTTAAAAAAATAATATTAAAATAATTATACATGTAATAAAATAAAAAACAAAATGTTAATGATGATTTATGCCCGAGCGAAGCCGGGACGGGCTGCTAGTATATATATATATATATATTGTGTATCTTCAATCTTTACTTATTTACGTTCATCTATTTTATCCTTTTAAAAGAACGATTTAAAATTTGATACCCGGTTTCAAGAACATATTTTCAGACTTTCGTAGTCGACCAATAAATCATATAGTTTTACCATATCCATCTCCCTGTCTGTCTGGTATCTGTGTACTCCTCACCTTATATAATATTAAGATTGCACATTACTTAAAGACATAGCAGGGGGTAGTACGTTTTCGTACTGCACTACACACTCATGTAATGTTAATGCCATGCTAAGTGACAGAATACCTCTTTATTGATGGAGTAGTGTATTCACAGAAATACGTCAGCTAGATATCATATTACGAGGTGATTTTCAGATGAACAATAAATTAACTCTCACTCTTAGAAAACGAACGGCTTGAATCCTATTCAATTTGTTTTTTTTATATTTTCTTGTAATCTCTGAAGCCGCTGCAACAAGGCTTCGATCCTAAAGTATTGATTAGTTGTTACAATACATTCTTTGTGGACGACGTATTCTGATTTACGATACGGCGATATGGAGGCTTTGTTACAAGAGAAAGGCTGTGTGTTGGGGAAGGGAATTAGATGAATGAATGAATATTGAAAATCTCGTCTCATTTAAAATGAAAGTTTTTTCGATTATAACAAAACGTTTATTTTAAACTAACTCTAAGCAAAATACAAGCACTGAAACAATTTGAGAGGCTATACAATTTAATTTACATACATACATATACTCACGGCAATAAATCCCTTAACGGGGTAGCCAGAGCTTTGGAATGAGAAATTCCTCAGCCACTTTTAGAAGTTGATTGGGGAAAAGATGGTAATAATAAATGTTTTTGGTGACGGGTCTCCAACCACATCGCCCAAAAATCACTTAAAAAGCCCCTATACCCTTAGTCGCCTCTTACGATCACCCACGGGAAGAAATGGGGTAGTGTTATTCTAAGCCGACACTACACAATTTAATTTAGAAAGTTAAAAGTCACTTATATTTATTCTGCTTTTGGAGGCATAAAGACTTGGTCACACCACCCGCAAGAGAAACAGAATAATCCTAATTTAAATGTTTTTGTTCATGAAAACCCCATGTGGGGATTATTACTAATAAATAAATTTATACTTATAATAAATCTGTAGAGAGGTCAATTATGTACATGAAATATATTTTCAAAATAACTATCAGGTGGTGATTAGGGATCGATACTGATGCCAAAAATGCAATCAGTAAAATTTTTGTCTGTCTGTCTGTCTGTCGGTTTGTATGTGCCTTATGGAAACAAAAACTACTCGACGGATTTTAACGAAACTTGGTACAATTATTCTTCATACTCCTGGGCGGGTTTTCGTATACTTTTCAGCAGAGTAGTAAAGGGGAATTTTGGGAAATTTTGGGAAAACGGGAGAAGTTACTCCATTTTTTAAGCTTCCGTCGCGTGTGCAGCCTTAATGGTTAAACTTACATAGAAATCACGTACGACGGAAATATTCTTCATAAAATTATCTAAAAAAAAAATCCTCAACAGTTTATGTCTATCTTTTACGGTTGACTCACAATAACACGTGTAATTCCTGATAGCTTAGCAGTTCGGAACATTCTGATTATATTTGTTTACTCTTACGTTTGTCAACCTCTCACTCATCCCTAATTTAAAAAAGGTAACATTATTACCTATTCAATAAAAAAAGAATCATAGAAATCGGTAGAGAAACACCGAAATTATACATAAAATTTATACCATCGAAATATTACATATATATAAAACATATAAGGATTTATATGTTTTATATATATGTAATTATAAAGTTATTGACTATTTAATTGGTGTATAATATAACTTGTATTATCGAGAAAAAGTGAAAGTGAAATTAAATGTATTGGTTAAAAACCAAACGTCATCATTATACACCAATTAAATAGTCAATAATTTTATATAAATAATTTGGTAATGTAGTTTTCAAACTCTTTAAGTCTATACTATAATAGGACTGTACCGAGGTGAAAACTGTACATTGATGAAAAAAAATTAAAAACCGGTGGAGTATGTTTAATTTTCGATACTGAAGCCAAATTTTCGCTTTTTGAAAAAAATATCTGTCTGTCTGTCTGTCTGCATGTCCGGTCATCACGTTAATTCTACCAGACGGATCTTGATCAAATTTGGTATGAATGTAGCTTATACACCTGGCCAACATATAGGATATTATTTAACCCGTATTTCGCAAGGGTTCCTACAGATAAATAAAAAAAAACATTACTTTTATATGGCTGGCCCCATATTTACACGATTCATTTTTTCCATCGAATGACTTTATCAGACTCTTCATTAATAGTCTTTTTGGAAAAAATAAGGGTTTCATCCATTTTCATCAAAATAAATGTCCATTTCATTGTTTGTCAATAGTATGACTACTAGATATATAGCTTATCAAAATTTTGAAGTCAACTCTAACGTCTTCGTAGCGTAGCGGTATACCATTCGCTTAATACTAATCGAACGGAAGACCCAGGTTCGAATCTTAGGCATCGAATTTTTTTTGCACCGGTTCGCCAAACAGCTATCCATACATACATACTAAAGATATTCTCATTTTTGAACATAGAAACTTGGTACAAAATGGTTTGTTTCATGATTCGTATGAACAATTTAAAAGGTTTTTTGGAACTCACTCCCCAAGGGATTGAAATATAGTATACAGATTTTTGATCTATAAATATGCTGTATCTAGAAATTGGAAACTTGATGCGATTGACTGATATAACCACTACAAAAAGGAATATATGAAATTCATCCATCAATCAATCATGAGAATATACTAACGGCTATAAACACCAAAAAAGGGTAGCCATAGCTTCAGAGATAGTAATTCTTTATCCACTTTTGGAAGTTGAATGGGGAAAAGGTAGACAAAAATGGGTATGTAGTCAACTGCATCGCCCAATAATCACTTAAAAAGTCTCAATGTTCTTTATATCTATTACAACGCACACGGGAATAAAAATATAAAAAAAACATATATATATATATATACTCACGGCTATACATCCCTAGAAAGGGTAGCCAGAGCTAAGGAATTACAAATTCCTTAGCCACTTTTGGAAGTTGAGTGGGGAAAAGATGGTAGAATAAAGGTTGTTGGTGATGAGTCTCCAACCGCATCGCCCAAAAATCCCTTAAAAGCCCCAATACCGTTAGTCGCCTCTTACGTACACCCACCGGACGAAATAGGGTAGTGCTATTCTATGCCGACACTACACAGCATCACAAAAAACAGAATTTAAGATAGTGTTTTGGTATTTTGGATGTAAACCGGATGCAAAAAATCTAGTCCACGCGGACGTAGTCGCGGGCAAAAAGCTAGTATGTAATTAGAATAGAATAGAAACTTCATCATTGGACATCAAAAAAATAAGAAACATTTACAAATAAATGGAACTAAACAACAATAACAGTACAATTGGCGGACTTATCACTAAAAGCGATCTCTTCCAGACAACCTTTTAATGGTGAGGTCATAGTCATGGGAGATAGGAGTCCAACGACATGGTGAAACAGATAACTACGTAATGTTAAAAATGTTCCATTCAATATGTTTTGAATTCTTCAGTATAATTCTTACATACTCACACATAGTTTTGCAATACGTGTGACCAAACCCTAGAAGCAATTTCATGTACTACACAATTCCTACTACATCGACGGATACTGGTACTTTCAGCCTTAATCTTAACCTATTTATTATATTTATAGCCTAACATTATACTGAGCAGAATAAAATGGTTCTTTTAAATAAGGTTTCCTCGCACCAAATCCAATAACACTTTCTTTTGTTTGTTTTCGAGCCTTTTATAAAGAGAACCGTCGGGAATAATCGTATGTCTTAGCGCTATTAGGACAAATTATTGTTATCAGTTGGCGGAGTGTTCGTACCATGTAAGGTGTGTTTGTATCGAGTTCGAAACCGGGAGTTTCCGAAGTGTCCGGTGCAGAGATATCTGATGGGAGAAACTTTTGTTACTTTAATGTTTTAAATGTTTACTTTTTTTTGTGTTTGAATTGAACTTGTGATTTTCAGATGAACAATAAATTAAGTCTCACTCTTTGAAAACGAACGGCTTAGATTCTATTCAATTTGTTTTTTTTTTATATTTTCTTGTAATCTCTGAAACCGCTGCAACAAGGCTTTGATCCTGAAGTATTAATTAGTTGTTACAATACATTCTTTGTGAACGACGTATTCTGATTTACGATACGGAGGCTTTGTTACGAGAGAAAGGCTGTGTTGGGAAAGGAAATTATATGAATCAATGGATATTGAAAATCTCATCTCATTTAAAATGAAAGTTTTTTCGATTATAACAACACGTTTATTTTTAACTAACTCTAAGCAAAATACAAGCAGCGATACAATTTCAGAGGCAATACAATTTAATTTAAAAAGTTAAAAATCACTTATATTTATTCTGCTTTTGGAGGCATAAAGACTTGGTCACACCACCCGCAAGATAAACAGAATAATCCTAATTTAAATGTTTTTGTTCATGAAAACCCCATGAGGGGATTATTACTAATAAATAAATGATAAATAAAGGAAAGAAAAACACCGACAATTGACACTATAGCTCAATTTGCAGAGCGACGGGGCGTATACCCGGAGGTCACGGGTTCTATCCCCGCCGGGGTCAAAATTTTTCTTTCCTTTATTTATACCAATAATCCTAATCTAAACCTAGAGAAGTACAAATTTTCCCAAATATCGTTTAGGGTCAGGTTAAAATATCACTACGTCCAAAAGAGAACTAGAGTAAAAAATTTGGTAAAAGATAGTAATATAACGGATGGTTATGTTTAGTAACGATTCTCCAGTCAGATCGCCCAAATAATCACTTAGAAAGTACAAATACCCTTAGTCGTCTCTCACAAAACCAACGGGAAGCAAGGAGCTATTTATATTCTAAACCGACACTACACAGCATTCTCTAAAACTTCACCATAACCGCACAGACGAGTATGAACGAGACCTTATGTACTTTTTTCCCCTTAATTAATTAATGAGAACATTAAGTCATTGTAAAAAACAGGTGGAACATTTATTTTCTCAAGTACCAAAAAAACAAATAAAAAGCCCCTTTATTTCAAACAACTGAGGCTAGCATTATGAACCAATTAGTAAATTAGGAGTTGTTCAAATTGACTACCGTTTTAATCTATGCTAATATTGTAGAACGGAAGTATTTGTTTAGGTCACGTGGTAATCTGGTTTGAATTTTGGATTGTTCTATTGTCTAGTTATTCCGGAAGTGTTCTAGGTTTACATAAATACACATACTCACGTCTTTATTTCCCATTGGGGTAGGCAGAGACTATCGATCGTTGTACAATCCTGACAATCCTCTATAGCTTCGTTTACATCCATCAATTTTCTCATACATGCTCTTTTATTCTTCATACTTCGGACGCCAGCCTTTTCAAGCATACTCGCTATTAGGTCTTCTAGGTTTATATTACAAAAGGACCAATAGGCACCGAGGTACAAAACGAAATGTAAAAATAACGAGCCAAAAGCTTGTCAGGCCGCGCACAAAGTTCGAAAAAAAAACTTATTTTCCTTAACTCTTTTTTTTTATTTCTTTTAAGTCTTTAATTTACATATACTCACGGCTATAAATCCTAAGAAGGGGTAGCCAGAGCTAAGCCAGGACTAGAAGTTCCTCAGCCACTTTTGGAAAGTTAAGTGGGGAAAAGATGGCAAAATAAAGGTTGTTGGTGATGGGTCTCCAACCGCATCGCCCAAAAATCCCTTAAAAGCCCCAATACCGTTAGTCGCCTCTTACGTACACCCACCGGCAGAAAGGGGTAGTGTTATTCTAAGCCGTCACTACACAGCAATCTTTAATTAATTTATAGGAAAATTACAGTTATACAGTGGAATTTGGCAGATGTATTCGTTTGTAAAGTTAATCAATTGATTAAAAAGGGTTCTGTAGCTGCAATAGTTTTCCTTTTAGTTTCGCTTTATGTGCTACTATTACAAATATTTTCTGCACAGTTTGAAAATATATAGTTACTTACAGTGGAACTGAGTCTCAACTTTAACAAAAAAATGTTGAGAATGTATTGTAGTAAGTTGACAAAAAATCCATGAAAAGAACAACAACAAAAAGAAACATAAAAATGTTGTGACATGACTAATTAATAAACTCAAGTATGCAGCTTTTCTCACGATGTTTTCTCTCACTATTAACAACGGTTGCTGAAGGAACCTTTCTGAAGTTACAAAGAAAGTTCAAAAGAGGATTTATATGTTTTATTTATATATATATATGTCTTATAAAGTTATTGACTATTTAATTGGTGTATAATAGTAACTTTTATTATCGAGAAAAAGTGAAAGTGAAATTAAATCTATTAGTGAAAAATCAAACGTCATCATTATACACCAATTAAATAGTCAATAATTTTATATAAATAATTTGGTAATGTAGTTTTCAAACTCTTTAAGTCTATACTATAAAAGGACTGTACCGAGGTCGAAACTGTACATTGAAGAAAAAAAATTAAAAGCCAAATTTGCGCTTTTTGAAAAAAATGTCTGTCTGTCTGTCTGTATGTCCGGTCATCACGTTAATTCTACCAGACGGATCTTGATCAAATTTGGTATGAATGTAGCTTATACACCTGGCCAACATATAGGATATTATCTATCCCGGATTTTGCAAGGGTTCCTACAGGTAAATAAAAAAAAAATACTTTTATATGGCTGGCCCCATATTTACACGATTAATTTTTTCATAGAATGACTTTATCAGACTCTTCATTAATAGTCTTTTTTGATGAAGGGTTTCATCCATTTTCATCAAAATAAATGTCCATTTAATTGTTAGTCAATAGTATTACTACTAGATATATAGCTTATCAAAATTTTGAAGTCAACTCTAACGTCTTCGTGGCGTAGCGGTATACCATTCGCTTGAATCTTTTTGCGATTTTATTTTTTTCGCTTTTGTGTAAGCTGTGTTAATAGGGAGCACTATTCCTTCTCTTTCATATTCAACTATGCGAATATGTATGAATAAAGATAATTTAAAGTAGATTGTATGAATTTTGCGTATTCATTTGGTAGGTTTGAGAATATATGTATAACTTACGCATAAATTAATATTCTGTTTAAGCCTCAGAATGCATAGTTAGTAAATAATAGCACATATCTCAATCTAAATTTAGTACCGCCATCTATTGACCGATGACTGATTGGCTGCAATCTCTCACACATCACCAACAGTCAGTGTAGAATCCGCGGGCAGCACCGGGCAGCACCGGGTCGCCAAACTGCTATCCATACATACTTACACTTACACTTAAACTTGGTACAAAATGGTTTGTTGCATGATTGTTACGAACAATTAAAAAGGTTTTTTGGAACTCACTCCGCATGGGATTGAAATATAGTATACAGATTTTTGATCTATAAATATACTGTATCTAGAAATTTGAAACTTGATGCGATTGACTGATATAACCACTACAAAAAGGAATGTATGAAATTCATCCATCAATCAATCATGAGAATATACTAACGGCTATAAATACCAAGAAAGGGTAGCCATAGCTTCAGAGATAGTAATTCTTTATCCACTTTTGGAAGTTGAATGGGGAACAGGTAGTCAAATGGGTATTTAGCTAACTGCATTGCCCAATAATCACTTAAAAAGTCTCAATGTTCTTTATATCTATTACAACGCCCACGGGAATTAAAATATAAAAAAACTGAATTTAAGATAGTGTTTTGGTATTTTGGATGTAAACCGGATGCAAAAAAATTAGTCCACGCGGACGTAGTCGCGGGCAAAAGCTAGTATGTAATAAGAATAGAATAGAAATCTCATCATTAAACATCAAAAAAAGGAGAAACATTTACAAATAAACGGAATTAAATAACACACGTACAATTGGCGGACTTATCACTAAAAGCGATCTCTTCCAGACAACCTTTTAATGGTGAGGTCATAGTCATGGGAGATTGGTGTCCAACAACATGGTGAAACAGATAACTACGTAATGTTAAAAATGTTCCATTCAATATCTTTTGAATTCTTTAGTATAATTCTTACATACTCATACATAGTTTTGCAATACGTGTGACCAAATCCTAGAAGCAATTCCATGTACTACACAATTCCTACTACATCGACGGATACTGGTACTTTCAGCCTTAATCTTAACCTATTTATTATATTTATAGCCTAACATTATACTGAGCAGAATAAAATGATTCTTTTAAATAAGGTTTCCTCGTACCAAATCCAATAACACTTTCTTTTGTTTGTTTTCGAGCCTTTTATAAAGAGAACCGTCGGGAATAATCGTATGTCTTAGCGCTATTAGGACAAATTATTGTTATCAGTTGGCGGAGTGTTCGTAGTATGTGAGGTGTGTTTGTATCGAGTTCGAAACCGGGAGTTTCCGAAGTGTCCAGTGCAGAGATATCTGATGGGATAGTTTTGTTACTTTAATGTTTTAAATGTTTACTTTTTTTTAATTTGTGTTTGATATGAACTTGTGATTTCTGCTGGGATTATAAAATATTTATTTCCTTGCAGTTTTGGTATAAAAGGTTTATATTTGTTTTATTATTATAAATTAATGCGACATGATAGTCCAGTGGGTAGAACACCCGCCCGAAAAACAGAAGGGCGTGAGTTCCAATCCTGGGACGGGCCTACACCAATTTGTCTTTTCTAAAGTCATATGTGTGGTTAATTTATCATGGTTACTAACGGTGAGGGAAAACATCGTGAGGAAACCCACATGGCTGAGTTGTACTTAGTCATGTGACAGTGTATTCGTACAAAACGGCGATAGGCGCAGGCCCTATCACGTGAGTACACTGTCTAAGCAAAACGTGGGTACCTTCTCTGGTAACTAGATGGCGCTTGCCATGTGAGTTCAGGAGTATTGGTACCTCTGCCAACCCCTTCGGGCTAAACGGCGTGAACGTTTATGTTATGTTTTATGTTATTATAAATTAATCATATTTTTTAATGTTTTTATGGTCTGTACTGAAATGTCTGCCTATCAGCCGGCCCGTAGCTTCACTAGTATCAATTAGTTTTTTTTATAACTGAATACTTAGTTAGCTACTAATTGTGCTGTCCTTACTGACCCATTATTTACAAACGTTTCAAAAGTCCTTAGTATACGAGAATGAAGTAATATTTCCGTCCGTCGCTTATACATACATACATACATATACTCACGGCTATCAATCCTTTAACGGGGTAGCCAGAGCTTTGGAATGAGAAATTCCTTAGCCACTTTTGGAAGTTGATTGGGGAAAAGATGGTACTTAATACTAAATGTTTTTGGTGACGGGTCTCCAACCGCATCGCCCAAAAACCACTTAAAAAGCCCCTATACCCTTAGTCGCCTCTTACGATCACCCACGGTGTCGCGAAAGTAGTATCGCGATTCCTATTTTCGCTAGTTGAATGTTACGGGGAAGCCCTCAATAGTATGGACCTAGTGCAGAATGTAGTTCATATATTTTGGGGAATACCCTTGACACCCGTGCGTCCTACAATGCGATGTTATAAGGGACTTCCCGCTGGGGAATTTACGTTACCTGTCTTCGCCTCGCCACCGACACCGACCGAGCAGTCGACGAGTAGACGCTACGGAGTGAACTACGTAGTAATCTCTATATAGTTTGTGAGTGAACTTGCTTTCGTAAGAAATCAGGTGAGTTTTTATGAATCTTTTTACTTGAAACCTTTAATCATTGTATTTTTAATTTTGTGTTTTTATTGTGTGATAAAACAGTTTCACGTACTTACTTATTGTAAGCCCATACAATTTAAGTGTGATGTGTGTCTCGATTAATCTACTTATATCCTACAAATGATGGAAACGTATACATTGGTTCATTATTTACCTGAAAACTGTCATCTGATCAGCAAAGCCATATATCTCAGTTTATGTTACATTTAAGCCTCGTCTAATGCAATGTTTCCGAGTTGTTTTGCTCAGTGATTAACTCAGTGCTAAACTCAGTGATAGGCTCAGTGGTTGGCTCAGTAATTGGGTCAATGATTAACTCAGTGCTAAGCTCAGTGATAGGCTCAGTGGTTGGCTCAGTAATTGGGTCAATGATTAACTCAGTGATAGGCTCAGTGGATGGCTCAGTAATTGGGTCAGTGATTAGCTCAGTGCTAAGCTCAGTGATAGGCTCAGTGGTTGGCTCAGTAATTGGGTCAATAATTAACTCAGTGCTAAGCTCAGTGATAGGCTCAGTGGTTGGCTCAGTAATTGGGTCAGTGATTAACTCAGTGCTAGGCTCAGTGATTGGCTCAGTAATTTGCTCAGGCTCAGAGTTAGTGTTCTGCCAACACGTGCGTGGTACGGGGTCGCTATAAGGGGAGGTGGAGGCGACTGCTCAGCTCAGCTCAGCTCAGATCAGGCACTACGTAGCTATCAACTCAGTGCAAGTGTATACGCAGTTAATTACATGACAATTTATGATAAATTGTATGATCAACTGATCACAGTGAAGGCTATTTCTCAGTTTGGCTCAGTTTATGCATGGTACAACTCTCAGCTCAGTATAAGTATGTTCAAGTTAGCAAGCTGTAGCATTAGATAGCGATGGGAATGCATATAATTGTAAACTCGGTTAATGACGTTGTTTGTTTAGCTAATCAGTGCGTGATTGAATCTCACTAATTTCCAACTCGTTCTTAGATACGTACTGCCTACTTATTTAACGTTCAGTTCTATAGTATTCTCTGTTGAATACAACTATTAGTATCGTCTATACATAACACAGTGAATGTACCTATACCTATACACGCAACAGCGTGTCGTGCCTATCGTTCTTGGCACATTGAATATTTCGTTTCTCGTGCGATCACCGAAGTTAAGCAACGTCAGTTGTGTCTAGTACTCGGATGGGTGACCGCCTGGACTACTACGACTAATGATTTTTGTCTTTTCGCCACGTATGCAACATAGTTTGGCGACACACGGGTAGAAAGGGGTAGTGTTATTCTAAGCCGACACTACACGGCAATTTTAATCCACTATTTTTCCCAGCCGCAAGTGGTCGCATCCACTTTTCATATACAATTTCACACGTACCACATAATCTATTGGAAATAATATTTATAGCTAATTTCAAAGTATTTCAAATTCGTCGTCGGAATCATCAAACTGGCGATCCATGTCTTCCATTTCATCAAAGAAGCTAGCACTATTAGGTTCCCCATGGTTGAGAGGCTTATATATTTATTATTTCATTTAAGTGAATCCCTCAATTTTAGTTGTTTAGGAACTCTTACTAAATCTGTTCATATAAATTTATAATAAATACTTAAGTAAAGTCAAAATTCGCACGATGTGAGCAACAAGAACAAAAGATCTATTCTCTAGTTTGAGGCGGGATTACAAGGAGATTAAGGCTGTGGGAATTTACAGACGATATAGTTTACAACAATATTGCATTAAGATAACAGACATAAGACATAAACGTTCACGCTGAATATCCCCGAAGGTGTTGGCAGCGGTACTAATACTTCTAAACATCACGTGACTTTGTTACCTGGTGTTCAGATTACCCACGTTTTTCATGGACAGTGTACGCACGTGATAGAGGGCAGGCCTATCGCCGTTTTGTAAGAATACACTGTCACATGACTAAGTACTACACAGCCATGTGGGTTAAGATAACAGAGCTAAACAAAAATAATGAAAACGAAATAAATAACTAAAGAACCATGTACAACATGGCAACAATATACATATCAAACGTTTTTAAAAAGAGGGTTACTGAAAATTAAAATAAGTAAATTTTACTCATGATAGAGAGTGTTAGTAGTGACGCAAAGATGAAAAATATTTTTTAACAAAAAGAAAACCGACTTCATAGAAAAACAACCGAAAATAAACAATCTAGTACTAAAAAGTACGAAATAAGTTTATTAATTGAATATGAGTACTGTGATTGATACCTTAGCAATTTCTTTATTCCACACGCGTCAGTTCAACCTACCTAAATATTACAATTCTCTTAAATTAATTTGTGAGCCGGTGCCAGCCTCGATGATTATTGATAATAAGAAGTGTGTATTTCGCACTTCATATACATGTAAAATGTAGGGTACCTTGTAGTTGTAGGGTAAATTGATTTTTGTACGATATAATATTTTTTAGATTGTAATAATCGGAGATAGATAGCAGGGTGAATTTACTTTTGTTTGTCTGGCACCGACTCAAAAATTAATTTAAGAGAATTGTAATATTTAGGTAGGTTGAACTGACGCGTGTGGAATAAAGAAATTGCTAAGGTATCAATCACAGTACTCATATTCAATTAAAAAACTTATTTCGTACTTTTTAGTACTAGATTGTTTATTTTCGGTTGTTTTTCTATGAAGTCGGTTTTCTTTTTGTTAAAAATTATTTTATTTTACGAGTTTTAGAGATGGGTAGACCTGGCAAAGATGCCTCTCGGATGAGGAAGCGACAATTACTGTATTATTCTTCGTATTTCCGGTATTTCTACTATAGTACGATATTAAATAGGCTCAACCATATGTAACCTTACATTGTTCTTAAAATCCTTCGAAAGGCGATGGTCTTCAATTCTACATCTCAAGAAAGACTGAAACGCTCACGCCGAATATCCCTGAAGAGGTTAGCAGAGGTAGTAATACTTCTGAATATCACGTGACATTGTCACCTGTTGTTCAGAGTACCCACGATTTATTAGGCAGTGTTCTCACGTTATACAGGGCAGGCCTATCGGCGTTTTGAACAAATACACTGTCACATAATTGTGAGTTTCGACAGTCCCTCGATTTCCCGGGATGCCATCATCAGATCCTGGTCTCATGGTACTTTCTCGGTAACAATAACATAACAAAAGAAATGTTTAGTGAACCTGTACTTCTCTTCATAAAAGCTGCGAAGAGGAGTATAAATCTATATAGAATGTGGACAGAACTGTTTCCTAATACCTAGTTATTGAGGATCCACACCTTCTATCATCAGCTCAGCAGCATAACAATATGATTTTCAGAAGCAAATGCCAATATAAGTTCAAGAAATATGTAAAACGCGGTACATTTGCCTATAAAATTTGAGGGTTCCCCTCGATTTCTCCAGGATCCCATCATCAGACCCTGATATCCTCATCATGGTACCAATCCGGGAGTATCTTCTTTCAAATAAAAAAATAATAATCAAAATCGGTTCATAAATGGCGAAGTAAACGGCGAACAAACATAAAAAAAAAAAAAAAAAAAATATACCGGTCGAATTGAGAACACTCTTTTTTTTGAAGTCGGTTAAAAATGACGCTTGTGTTTTCAAGGTCACTATTTTTTTTTTTACATTTTCAAAAATAGGTTGTGAGTTCTGACTGCATCCAAACCGTGTCAGTATTTTGAATAGGTGACCATTTAGTGGTCACTTAACTTAACATTACCCCTGAATATCTAATGAGCTTAAATTTTTATTTATTTTTTCCATTTTTTACCCCTTCGTGCTGTCAACCCCGACTTGTAAGCCGGCAGATTAATACTTCTCGGTTACCGGAAGTACATAGGGCGTATACGATATTAATGTCTTACGCACTCGCGCACTTTTTAATTTTTTTTTCATTTTTGAAAATTAGTACCTATTTTATCATATGAACTTTTGTTCTTTTTAGTATCTTATCTTTACACACTGGGCACTAAAAGAGGTTGATAGAAGAATAGCTAGGGCGTGGAGCAAATATTGGTCATTGAAAGATATATTCAAATCACGAATACCACTTAAATTAAAAAAGAAAGCTTACGATACAATAGTCCTGCCTACTCTACTCTACGGATGCCAAACTTGGCCTCTCACAAAGACGATAACTAATAAGCTACAAGTTTTTCAACGGTCAACGGAAAGAAGCATGTTGGGGTTGAAGCTAAGCGACAGAGTTAGAACCACAGAATTAAGGCAAAAAACAAAGCTTATCGACGTTGTAGAGATGGCGTCCAGTCTTAAATGGAGATGGGCAGGTCACGTGACACGTGCTAGCGATGGGCGCTGGAGCGAGAGGGTGCTGCACTGGATAATAGAATAGGATAATAGGGTTGTTCTTGACAACATAAAACGATCAATTCCAGGAAATTGGACAATGACTTTTGTCCACCTAGCTTGTTCTACACGAATCACTGTGCGCTGGGTGGACGACATCGTGCCTCGCTGCTGACAGACACTGCCGGAAACGGATGGAGGAGGCCTACGTCCAACAATGGACGTCCCAAACATAGTATTGTATAATTATATCTATTGTAACATGCTTTGCGAATTGATTGGTGGGTTCATTTATAATAATTAATCTTGTATGTACTAACTATTCAAAAACGATTATTAAATAAAAAAATAATTAAAAAAATAGCATGAATTTAAAACCTACATAACCCTCAATATTATCTTGTATAACAATCTAAACATAGATGTAAGTTAAATTTTGTCATTAATTTACACTAATCGCTATCCGTGTGAAGCTGGGCCGATCAACTAGTAATCATAATAATCATTTATTTATTGAATCATAAAAAAGGGTACAAATGGGCTTATAAAACCTGCCTTACATTACTTATAAGTGAAGAAGTTACACAATAATAAATACGCCGTATGGAAAACTCTATTCCTTTTACTAGACTAAACCTGTAAGAAAGGGTCATAGGGAAGTACAACGGTTGCTTGTTTAACTTCGTAAAACTTATATGTCTGGTGATCAATTTCCAGCCAAAATCCTTTACAGAATACACCAGCCACCTTTTTCATTTATCAAAACATTACTTAGTTTTAAAGCGTAACCTATTCCAACCATCAAATTCAATCCCCGAGGTGTATAGCACGAGTGCTTTAGGAAGTCTGTAGCTCGGAGGATCACACAGCTATCAAGAGGTCACCACTCCCGAGAGATTCCAATAAAGACAACGAAACTTACTTCTGTAACTTGGTTTTTGTCTTATCTATGCAGTTTGAGTAGCAACGAGTAAAAGTGGTTAAAACATTGTTTAAATCTTTTTGTTCATGAAAACCTCATTGGGCTTTTAGCTCAATTGGCATAGCGACGGGGGCGTATACCCGAGGTGGCAGGTTCGATTCCCGCCTGCGTCGAAATTTTTCTTTCCTTTATTTATTCTTTACTAGTGGATCGGCCCCGCTTCGCACGGGTAGCGTAGTTTTAAAAATATTGGAGGTTTCTTCAATCACTGCTCAAGCGTTATGAAATTTAGCCTTTATTACAACTTACTATTATATTAAGCTAATTTTTAGGTTTTAATTGATGCAACTACTGGCGCCATCTAGTACGTAATATGTAAATTACTAAGGATTTGGTTTTGATCGCGTGCGACTATTATGTTGGGACTATTAATTTTGGTGTTTCTATACCGATTTCTATGATTCTTTTTTTATTGAGTAGGTAATAATGTTAACTTTCAAAATAAGGGTGATTGAGAGTATTATAAACGTAAGAGAAAACAAATATAATCAGAATGCGCCGAACTGCTAAGCTATCAGGAGTTACACGTGTTGTTGTGAGTCAACCATAAAAGATAGACATATACTGTTGCGGAATATTTTTTAGATAATTTTATGTAGAATATTTCCGTCATACGTGATTTCTATGTAACTTTGACCATTAAGGCTGCACACGCGAGGGAAGCTTAAAAAATGGAGTAACTTCTCCCGTTTTCCCAAAATTTCCCAAAATTCCCCTTTACTATTCTGCTGGAAAGTATACAAAAACCTGCCCAGGAGTATGAAGAATAATTGTACCAAGTTTCGTTAAAATCCGTCAAGTAGTTTTTGTTTCCATAAGGAACATACAAACCGACAGACAGACAGACAGACAGACAGACAGACAGACAGACAGACAAAAATTTTACTGATTGCATTTTTGGCATCAGTATCGATCCCTAATCACCCCCTGATAGTTATTTTGAAAATATATTCCATGTACAGAATTGACCTCTCTACAGATTTATTATAAGTATAGATTTACTAGATAATACATTGTGTCAAATTTTAACTCATAACATCTGTACATACATACATACTCGGGGCTATATGGTGGTGGAGGTGGAGGTGCTGGCATTACCACTATGTTAAAACTGGAACGAGCTCAAAGAGCGCTACTTAAAGTAGCCACAGCGCGCCCTTTCTATTTCCCTACTACCGAACTATATAAACAATGCAAAGTGCTAACTGTGCGCCAGCTCTTTATTCTATTCACTGTTCTAAAGCAGCATGCCAGCTTACACTTCAACCCTGATACACTAAACAGGAGGCGAAAGGATATAGTATGTTTGAATACTTATAGTGCAAAATTTTCCATTACAAATAGATTCTTTATATTTTTAGGTCCATACTTATATAATAAAATTAATAGATTACTAGTATTATATAACTTAAACAACTTTGAATGCAAGAAAAAACTTCAATCGTGGCTTTTAAATCTTACATACACGGAATCAGAGGAATTGCTTAATATAATAAGTTAATATAAGATGTTTTTATTTTTTTATCATAATAATACAATTAGTTAGATACAATCGAGTCTGATAATAATTTATACACTACTTACCAATACCATTATATGAAAACTGATAGTTTAAGCCTTTTTTGTTTATTGTTGCCTGAAATACAGGTAAATTACCTAGCTCAGGAACAGGAAAATGTTATATTTTGTACTTTAAATAACTTACTAGGTTAAGACAAATATTATGTACTTTTGAAAACTGAATAAATTTTTATTATTATTATTATTATAAATCCCGAATCAAGAGCTTTGGTGTTAAAAATTACTCGGCCACATTTGAAGGTCAAGTAGGAAACATACACATACATACATACTCATACGTACCTACATACAATACTCATGCCATTAAGTCCTATTGTAGTCGGCGAAAACTATCGATCGCCACTTTATACGATTCTGGCAAAACTCTCTAGCATCTTTCATACAAGTTTTTTTATTCTTCATACTGCGGAAATAATTGCAATATAACATAAGAGAGAGTAGTAATAATAAATAAGTATAAACATAGTACTATTTATTGACGTGGATGTTGTAAGAGGTAAATTAGGGTTCATGGCCTTTTAGTTTATTGTTGGTGATGCATAACACACCATTCTTCATATTACCTCTTTTATTCCTCTGTTAATTCCAAAAGCACTGGCTACGTCATTTTTGAGATTGGCAGTTGTGGGAGTAGGTTCCTGAATCAGGAATCACTTGGAAAGTAGCTTTTGTCATCAACTTTTAGTATTGTAACCAAGGTTATAATGTATGTTATCATTTTGGTTTGCTTATTTTCCGCGTGTATACCCGGAGTAGATCACATGGAAAGCTAAACTACGTTTGATTGAGTTTTTTTCTCTTAATTTTAATGTAATGTCCAACTGAAAAAAAAACAACAAGCGTAAATATATTAGCTGGAAAATTCTCAATCTTCTCGGATAAAGAATCGGCAATAAATTTTCAGATTTGCATACTACATGATCTACTTAAATTCGGTGTAATAATTTAGATTTTTCGTATTTTCCAAAGTGGCTATCATTTCCATACAGAATCCATTATCCACTTACAACTCCAAGTAAAAATATTTTTATTTTTGATCGCTGCACAAGTTTATAATTTATCGGCAATGAGCCGTCCTCTCTCGTTATGGCTGAGTGTGAGAAGCTAGTTGAGAACTCAGATCACATCTCAACTCGTATTCATCTTGGGAGCTGGAGTTTGCTTGAATTAAATTGAAGTTGATTTAATGGAAAAATGGAAATCTTAACATTTACTTGTCTTTAATAGACATAAAAAAGTTAACTGATCAAATGATCGCGCATTTGTTAGAAGGCAAATTTCTAGGTTTAGATGACACGGGTTCAATCACGATAAGTGCAGATGAATACGGACATATAATTGTTTCAGCAACCGTGATAGCCCAGTGGGTAGAACACTCGGTTATCGTGCAAACGACTAGTGTTCAGATCCTGGGTCGGGCCTACACCAATTTGTCTTTTCTAAAGACATATGTGTGGTTAATTTATCATGGTTGTTAACGGTGAGGGAAAACATCGTGAGGAAACCCACATGGCTGAGTTGTACTTAGTCATGTGACAGTGTATTCTAACAAAACGGCGATAGGCCTGCCCCCTATCACGTGAGTACACTGTCCATGCAAAACGTGGGTACTCTGAACACCAGGTGACAAAGTACCTCTGCCAACCCCTTCGGAGATATTCGGCGTGAACGTTTATGTTATGTTATGTTTATGTAATTGTTTCTTAGTTTGTGACTTTATTTGTTTGTATACTATATACTAAACTTACTTCCAAGTTGACGGCGTAAACCTCATAGGGGTGGCAGAGTTACTAATAAATAAAATGAATTATAAATATATACGTTCATATCATACATAGATCAAGTACAGAATATAACGTGACATATTGGTCAGCTAGTGTTCACTGTACCCACGTAATGTTTGGACAGTGAGAGCAGTCTTATACTCCTTCTGCCACACCCAACAATCACTACCATACACAAGTGTTGGAACTAGAGCAGCATCATGTCCTGCCAATCTGGTGTTTTAGCACCATACTTATAAATTACAAATGGAGATACGAAACTTGGACAGAAGCTGCCAGAAATACTTTCTAATCGTGCTATCATAACACTACTACCCTAATATAAGTTTATAAATAAGCAGATCACTTTTACCATCTCTATCACGTGAGTTCACTGCCCAAGCAAAACGTGGGTACTCTGAACACCAGGTGACAATGTAACGTGATGTTCAGAAGTATTCGTACTCTCTGCCTACCCCTTTGGGGATATTCGGCGTGAGAGTTTGAGTCTTTGAGTCAGATCACTTTTATTTCTTGGACAGCAAATTTTCAGCCATTTCAATTCAATTCAATTCATTTATTTGCATTCTTGTTTTACAGGTAAGATCTTAACATATCATAGTGTAGGACAAACAAGACGCCGTTGGGGCACAACAACAATACTTAATAACTAAATTCTTATTCTACAACACATAAGAAGAAAAATACAAAATTATTTACAAAATATGAAAAAAATACAATAAAACATAAAAAATATATCATTAAATTATTTAGTTATTGCAATATAATATAATAAAAATACTTCTTTAATTATTTACTAAAAATCCGATTATTTATTTGTCAGTAAAATACTCATTCAACGTATAGTAACACTTATCGACCAAAAAATTTATAAGTTGCGTTTTGAATGACTTTTGAGCATTTTTTATACTGTCCGGTAGCGCATTATATACTTTGACCGCCATCGAGAACGGACCGTTGTCAACCATCTTTAATTTAGTTTGAACTATGGCGAGCCTGGTTTGAGGTCTTAAGTTTGCTGGCCTCGAGTAAATGGGAAAGCTATTAATATTATTTTTTACATACATACATATTTCTAGGATATACAGTGATGCGAGAGTGAGTATACGATATTTCTTGAAATAGGTTCTACAACTTGCGTATACACTTCTTTTGGAGTATAAAAACTTTCCCAACATCAGTGCTGCTCCCCCACGGCATTACCCCATAGCGCAGCCAGGAATGCGCGTACGCGTAGTAAGCTGCAGAAGCGGTCTTTTGGTCGGTGGCTTTTTTTAATTCAAAGAGAGCGTATGTAAAACTACTTAATTTACTTGTTATCTTATTTATGTGAAATTTCCAGTTAAAATTGCTATCGACTGTTATTCCTAGAAGGTTATAATTATCTACCCATTCAATAGGAATATTTTTATATTTAAATTGTATGTCAAGTGGTGTTTTTTGATATGGTCGAAATTGCATTAACTTGGTTTTTGTAAAATTAATTCTTAAATTGTGATCCTCTAACCAGTTTGAAATTATATTTAAATTTGAATTGAGGCTTTGATTTAAATTTTGGGGATCATCACATGGTATGATCAATGAAATGTCATCCGCAAAAAGGTTGCATGGTACGTCTATAATACTAGGTAAATCATTAATATAAATAAGGAATAGTAAGCCATCAGTACTATTTATTTTTCTGAACACACTCCAAGCTAATATCAAGCACTTCAAACAACATTTATTGTTCTTCTGCCAGCTCCTTCAGGTATATGCAACACTTGCACAATAGATAACACCAAAATATTATTAAGTTTCTTTCGTTAAGCTAAAACATACATAACATAACATAAACGTTCACGCCGAATATCCCCGAAGGGGTTGGCAGAGGTACTAATACTTCTGAACATCACGTGACTTTGTCACCTGGTGTTCAGAGTACCCACGTTTTGCATGGACAGTGTACTCACGTGATATGGGGCAGGCCTATCGCCGTTTTGTACGAATACACTGTCACATGACTAAGTACAACTCAGCCATGTGGGTTTCCTCACGATGTTTTTCCCTCACCGTTAACAACCATGATAAATTAACCACACATATGTCTTTAGAAAAGACAAATTGGTGTAGGCCCGGCCCAGGATTTGAACACTAGTCGTTTGCACGATAACCGAGTGTTCTACCCACTCGGCTATCACGGTTGCTTAAGCTAAAACATTCTCACCGAATATCTTTTTTGTACCTAAAAACCGACCAAAACCCTTCGGAAACCCATCTTATCGTTTATCATTGAAATCGGTGAGAAAACGTTTCCCTGGGGTTCACCCTCTATCACTGATTTGTGAATTGTTGGCTATTTCAAGTGCTCGAGAGGTCCAGCCCAGCTAGCACGAGAGACCTTTTACCTAGATAACGCGTGGTATAAAACAGCCATCTCTTTCGCACTTACATAGTATCGTATATTTTTATCTCATTCTAACCAACAGCGTAACGGTTAAAGAATACTCGTGATGGGCCTTCGGATCTCGCGGATCCTCCGGAGCATTAACATAAACATGTATTAGTGTGACCGCGAGGGACACATCGTTTCCAAAATACTTCAGGAAGCTTTCAACATACTTTGGTTTTGTAAGGGTTAAACTTAAGTTGCCATGTGATAAATGTTCTATTCAACAGAAATGGATTATTTTTGACATAATTTTAAATTTTTCTTAAGAACAACTAAAGCCTGCAAGCTACTGAAACGTCTGTCCATATGGTACCTTTTTCAGAACTTCGGAATCTTATGAACATACATACATATACTCACGACCATAAATCCCAAAAAGGAGTAGCCAGAGCTTTAGAGCTAGAGACTCCTCAGCTACATTTGGATGTTGATAGGGGACAATATGGTAGAAATAAAGTATCGATGGTGATGGGTCTCCAACCGCATCGCCCAAAAACCACTTAAAACGCCTCATACTCTTAGTTTCCTCTTACGACACCCATGACTAGAAAGGGGTAGTGACATTCTAAGCTGAGACTACACGGCAATTTTGTATAAAAGACGTTAAAAACAAATTGTACCTCTATTGCATTAGTTTTTTGTGACAATAAGTTGTAATGTCAAGGCCAAGGTCGTAACTTTCTCAACTCGCCAAACAGACTTGGGCTTCGCAGAAATCCTCACGAGTAGATATAGCTAGATTCCCGTCATCATTCAACTGTCGTTTCGCTAATCGCGGCCATTTTGTACAAAGCGCTGGTACTTTACCCGGATTAAGGGATATTGTAACCCTTCACCACAACGATCAATAAACATACATGAAATCAAACGTATTTTATGCTATTAAAGAGGTAAAACCTTTTACAATCGAGATTTTGGAGACATAAGCGTATTTTATTATACTTAGCATAGGTAATACTTTAATATCTATCTATCTAAATTATTTAGCTGTGTAGTGTCGGCTTAGAATAGCACTACCCCATTTCTTCCGGTGGGTGTACGTAAGAGGCGACTAACGGTATTGGGGCTATTAAGGGATTTTTTGGGCGATGTGGTTGGAGACCCATCACCAACAACCTTTATTTTACCATCTTTTCCCCACACATCTTTCCAAAAGTGGCTGAGGAATTGCTAATTCCTTAGCTCTGGCTACCCCTTCTAGGGATTTATAGCCGTGAGTATATGTATGTATGTATGTATCTAACTATGATAGAATTAGCATGACAGTGCCATTTAAATAATGATAAGAAAATAAAAATAAGAACCGATTTGTTGGAAAGACTTAAGTAATCTTATAGTTCCAAGCTTCTTTCGTTTATTTTTTTTAACTTCACATAAAATATTTCAATAAAGAGTTTTTCCTAATTCATTTTTATTGATACTTTACTACCTTAATTCGCTCATTGTATTTTATCAGTACTAACAGTAAGCCTACCAGACCATAGCCCACCACGTTGGTCTAGTTCAGACGGCAAACTTTAACAACTACTGGAGTAATAGAGGCAAAGGGTGCTTAACCAGCACAACGCAAAACGGAATCATCTTCATTTTAGAAATATATGTGACTGATAAAAGAGAGATAATTTTAAGGACAGTATAATAAAAAATGATTCCTTGGCGTGAAATATCAATCAAATAATAATAACAAACCAAATTTTCACCAACCACCCTTTATTTAGATAAGAAGATCCGTGATTCCACTATAAAGATCCAAAGCTGAAGATGTTATATTTGTTAGCTTTTATTAATATTCGCATGTTTCTTCATTTTCTTGGTAATTTATATTCACCGTCAACTACGGTTCATCAAATATTCCATTGTGAGCCAATTTGAAGCATTTTCCGTTGTTCATTTTTCAGTGCTGTAAATGATTGGACATTTTCATTTTCTTTGGTACAAATGATTTGAACCTATTTTCGAATGAATACGTTTATAACTTTGCCTGGCTCAAATCATGTGGTAATTAAATCAAGCACCAGTTTGTCTGACAATACTCATAATACGAATAAAGAACTATTAGTTGCTGAATAAACTACGATGTTTAAAGTTCACGTATGCCGTACAAAATTTTTATTATATTGCCGTATTGGCGATATACAGTGTTCGTGTTCTTGTCTTATATTATTATATATAATAAGTTGCGCTTTTGTACAAATCACAGATAAAAAAGTAAACGAAGAGTTCATATGTATAATAATATAATAAATATTAATAAATAAAATCCTTTCCAATCGAGTTCATCTAAAGTGCTAACTGCCAAAAAATACAGTCTCTCAAACGGTTCCTAAATTTTCTCAAACAACTTTCGAATAAATTACCGGATCCGGATGTTCCAAGTTTTATAATTTAAACATGCCAGGTGTGCCTTCATCGACATAATTAATTATTAATATTTGACACATTTCACTTTTTAATTACTAACAGTGAGATCCGTCGTCTGTCGCATTTACTTTCTTCGTAAACCAAATTGTAAAAAACAAGTCGAGAGTAAAAAATATCAAATTTTACTGATAATTGAAATCTTTTGTGATACAATTTTGTTTCAGTATCTTCTGTAATTTTGAGAAAACTACCAACAACACATAATAAGATGTAGTTTAGCAAAAAGGACTTAACCCACAAAAAATTGATTTCGAGATATGAGCGCTTAAAGTTTGAATTTAGGTGCTTTTTTCATACGCACAGCTTAGGTTTGGTCTAAGTTGTACATAGTTATGTGACAGTGTATTCGTACGAAACAGCAATAGGCCTGCCCCCTATCACGTGAGTACACTGTCCAACGTGAGCACACTGTCTAAGCAAAACATGGGTACCCTGAACACTAGGTGACAATGTTCAGAAGTATATTTACCTCTGACCATCCCTTCAGGGATACACGTGTTGGACGTTGGGGTTGAGTTTGAGATATTTAATTAAATTTTAAATTTGATTGTATTACACTAAGGTCAATATAAATTGCTGTAACATTAATTATGTGTTCAAGTAGTTACAAATTAGCGCGGGTCCATCGTAAACATGTGCCTAAGTAAACTGACTGTTGATATTAAGGTAACAACTAAATCATTCATAACTTGAAAATTTGAAGATCTCACAAACATTCAAATTAATATTTTAAGAAGGTTGTGATATTTTAATATCCTGTTAATGAGTGTAATTGAATGTGGTTTATTGGCAACGGTATACAAATTTAATAGATAATGCCTTGAGAATCTGATATCATAACTTTTAAACGATTGTAATTTTAGCTATAGTCTTTTTCTTTATATTCAAATGAAACATACCACGGCTATAAATTCCAAAAAGGGGTAGCGAGAGCTTTGGAGCTAGAACCTCCTCAGCCACATTTGGAAATTGATAGCGGACAAGATGGTAGAAATAAAGTGTCTAATAAAACATAACGATAATTGCTATGGGAAAAGTGAAGCAATAAACTTTAAAAAAACTTAAAAGCATTGTATTGCCAATGTAGCGACGCGCTATCACACAAAGACGAGCAATAGCACAAATTCATTCTATCCCGCAGGTATCGTAGGAGGCGACATTATTTTACAATATTTTCACCATTCAACTTCAAAAGTGACTGAAAAATCTTCCAGTGTTCAATATAAATAACTGGTTTATATTTTTTGTTGATTCCCAAGACTGAATCTATGCTGCTACTATAAATTACCAATCAGAATAACCTTCACAGGTAAGTCTGTCTGGCACTTGTGCATTTTTTCCTAATTCACATTTAGGTACATCGTGACATTCACAATAATTGCTCTATTTCTCACTCTATCTTATAAGGTTAGATTTATATATACATAGATTTATATATACATATTAGATTATGTATACAAAATTACAAATCTATCGAACTAGACCCCAAAACATTGGTATTCGTTTTTAGTTCTTTTCGTTAGAACTTCCGTTTGCTATCAAAAGTCAAAAGAGGAAATATACATTTACATACATACATACATATACTCACGGCTATAAATCCCTTAAAGGGGTAGCCAGAGCTAGGGAAATAAAAATACCTCAGCCACTATTGGAAGTTGCGTGGGGAAAAGATGGTGAAATAAAGGTTGTCAGTGATGGGTCTCCAACCGCATCGCCCAAAAATCTCTTAAAACCCCCAATACCGTTAGTCGCCTCTTACGTAAACCCACCGGAAGAAATGGGGTGCTATTCTAAGCCGATACTACACAGCTACACATTTCTCACCATAATATAAGCAATCCCATGTGTCACTTTCCAAACTAAATCAGTACATTGTTGTTTAAGTAAAAAGTTCCGATATATTTAGGGCGAGTCCCGCCAACCAAGGAGGTCAAGACGTCACCCAAACTATGTAAATTCGCCGCCAAGATTTTGCTTCATTTGCATTTAATAACCCCTTGCTTATTTACGCTGACACGACTTACACTTTGTTAGAGATGATGTAATATTTATTGTACAAGTATAAATTATGATTTATTGAATGTAATTATCTAGTTATTTTATTACGGTTGTTAATGGTGAGGAATATATTTTTGTGAGAATTGTTATCGAACTTAAAAGATAGTAAACTATGATAATCAAGTCAATATTTTTATCAACTTTGTTTCTCCCGAGGGTATCGAATTGGACACCATTTTATTTAAAACTGTGTTATGTCAGCTTATAACAGCACTACCCAGTTTCTTCCAAGAGGCGACTAACGGTATTGGGGCTTTTAAAGGATTTTTGGGCGATGCGGTTCGTGACCCATCACCAACAACCTTTATTTTACCATCTTTTCCCCACTTAACTTCCAAAAGTGGAAAGCTTAGCTTGGCTCTGGCTACCACTACTAGGAATTTATTTATTGATGTGGCGGGAAACCCTTTATCATTTATACTTTAATTTGAATGTTTTTGACATGATCATGTCAAAAACATTCAAATTGTGTGATAGTGAGGCGTTTTCAACATTTGCATTCTATCTGAAAAGGTAGCCAAGTGGCAATTTGTAAAAACTTCGGAGGTAGGGAACGCAAACACTACTTACAAAGTGTAAAACAAACAAAGGATTAGTATTTCAGTAAATTCAGTAAAGCATCTCAGGCGATGATAAACTCCGCTTTGTTTTAATTAACGAGCCCATTCTTAGAACGTATCTGTAAATTAAATATTTGCAAATTAATAACTAATAATCTCTTATAAATAAAGAATAAACAAAGGAAAGAAAAATTTCGACACAGGCGGGAATCGAACCCGCGACCTCGGGTATACGCCCCCGTCGCTCTGCCAATTGAGCTACCGTGTCAATGGCTGTTAATGTTTATTTATTAGTAATAATCCCCACATGAGGTTTTCATGGACAAAAATATTTAAATTAATCATCTCTTGTTATAAATTTAACAAGTAACAATATAACTCATAATTTTTTAAAGCAATGGGCGTTGAGATATGATAAATGTGTAAGGCATGCAGTTTCTCATTACAGAACTTTTATAAAAACATAAATAAAGAGTTTCGTTTAAATAAGAAAAGTAGCCTCTTGGCATTAAATAGGATACATTTGAGCATCGAAAAACTTTGGCAGCCAAGTTTTTTCCATAGTTTTAAATGTCTGTGTAATGTTTCTAGACAGGAATAGTGCCAAAAATAATATTTTACGTCACAAATATGAGGTTTCTCTGCCAACGCACTGCGGACGTCTGTGATCTGTAATACAAATACTTCCGGATATCTCAGTTTCAAATATAGAACTCAAACACTTCCTCTAAATTTCTAGTCTAAGAGTTCTGGTTATCTCTCTTTGGAATTTACTACCGTGATGAACCGTAATTTATTACCGTAGATGAACAAATGAACGAATATGTGATTATGTATTCTTCAAAGTAGAAACTGAAATTAGTTCTTAATATCGAAACCTGGTTAGAATGTAGCGAACGCTTCTTTCCTGTCCCTTTCTAACATAGTTTTTGATTCTGTGTTATATATTTTGAAAACAAATGTAAATAAAATACTATTTCTCTGATACAGTAAAATAAGTGCAAAGTAACATACATACAAATATTCACGCCATTATTTCCCATTGGGGTAGGCAGAGACTATTGATCGCTTCGTTTGCATCCATCAATCTTTTCATACATGCTCTTTTATTCTTCATACTTTGGACGCCGACCTCTTTGAGCACACATTTTTTTTGGTCCAGGTATGTCCTCCGTGGTCGTCCTCTACTCACATTACCTTCCACATTGGCTTTATAGATCTCTTTCACCAATTTACTGTCATCCATACTCTTTATGTGCCCAAACCATCTCAACATTCCTTTTTCTATCTTTTTTACAACATCATCTTTCACAACAAAGTAACTCACCATACATAATCATAAATCATCAACATCCTCAGATTTTCAGCATGATAAATATTTATTTTATTCATAGAACATTTATTAAGTTGTATTAGATGATCAATGTAAATGGCCGTGTAGTGCCAGTTTAGAATATCACTACCCCTTCTACCCACAGGTGACGTAAGGAGGATTAAGGGTATGGGGCTTTTTTTAAGTGGTTTGGGGCTTTTAAAAACCACTTGCTTTATTACCTTGTACTGTAACTTCAGACAAATAATGAATATGTATCTCTTACATTACTTACTAATTATAATACGTGACAGGATTTGCGTCTACAATATATATGCTACGCCATCTTCTCGTAGTGTAATACTACGATTATCGTAGACAATACTATTCTACGCCGCGACGTACGTTCGTTGTAGTGATTCTTAACGAAGAAAATAAAGGAAGCTTACGATTAGATGACAATGAGGGATAATGAGGACACTTCATTCTTGAAGACAGATTAGTACTAGGAAGGAAATTCATTGAGTTAAGTATATTTATTTCGTTCCATCACTTATATACAATCCACTCCAATTTCTCTATCGAATCTTTCATGTATAAGTGTCTAGAAACGATGGTATAACTAAGTTCCATTTAATAGTAAACTGAATAAATCATAACAATATTACACATAGTATATTTACTTACAGTTATCCTCAATCACGAGCAATCAACTAAAATCCCAAAGAGGGTAGACCCAGGCCGGAATTATTTTTTTCTCAGGTTTATTCGGTACAATAAGAATATTTATTATGTTCCAAAGCTGTGTTGTGTCGGCTTAGAATAGCACTACCCCATTTCTTACAGTGGGTGTACGCAAGAGGCGACTAACGGTATTGGGGGCTTTTAAGGGATTTTTGGGCGAATCGGTTGGAGACCCATCACCAAGATCCTTTAGTTTACCATCTTTTCCCCACACAACTTACCAACAGTGGCTGAGGAATTTCTAATCCCTTAGCTCTGGCTACCCCTTCTAGGGATCTATAGCCGTGAGTAATGTATAAATATGATATAATATAATATGTATAATAATATAATATAATATAATAATATAATATGTATAAATATAATATAAATATTGATTAAATGATAGAGCACAGAACCAATTATAGAACTGCCATCAACCACTGACTAAATATTACTCTGAACATAAGGTGCAAAATGGGTCAAGTGTTGTTTAAAAGTACTATGACATGTTAAATGCCTAAAACCAATTTATCTAGCCGCTGAGGATAGAAGAGGTAAGAAATTGTTCACGATAAAAGCAAAACACTCAAGCACACATGACTAGACGAGTCAGCTGCTAATAGCTTGCGAAATGCCTGCGATATTTCATATTTTTCGATCATTTTTCATAGGCATTAATGTTGCTCTGACATCAAATTACTTTCGGTACTTCATACATGAATTATGACTTTACTATACGCTGAAAAATGATAACATTTCATTGGATAGTTGAAGCATGTATAATAGTTTCAACGCAAGATTGATTAACCCACGTGGTGTACTCCATCACCATCAAGGTATACTGTGTCGAAGTAACAGTCTTATATACTGATGCCCTTTGTTTCCTCATAATAAAAAATATATATCTTGTATACGATGTTAACAAAACGTTGAAGGTTAGCAGAGACTATTTGATAACATTTTTTTTATTATTCTGATCTTCATTATTACCAAATTTACAAAATATGTGGAATGCAAATAAATAATTTAGAATAAATAAATAATAACTTAAACCTAATTCTCTCACTAATTTCATATTCTTTTCTCTTCTGATACATTGACGACGTCTGTGGCCAAGAAGATAGGTGAGTAGCTTTTTGGTCCAGGGTTCGGCTCCCGTTTAAGGCATTTTTTAAATAAATGAGAATGGTTGTTTTTAGCCTTGGATATTGTTTATATTCCTAAAAGGAATAGCCAGAGCTTTAGAATGAGAAATTCTTCAGCCACTTTTGGAAGTTGGTGACGGGTCCCCAACCACATCGCCCGAAAATCACTTAAAAATCCCCTATACCCTCAGTCGCCTCTTACGATCACCCACGGGTAGAAATGGGTAGTGCTATTTTAAACATTCGTTGTGTTAGTATCCTATACCACAAGTCACATGGCCGTATATATTTAAATTTGTTATTATTATTATATACGGTTTTTTTTATTTCCTTGTATGAGGAAACATCCATAGTTAAACTCTCCTCTTTGTTGGTATTAAATCGTTAACATCAGGAGCAGGCACTATTTCTCAAAATCAAAGAGAATTGCTTGATATCATGAATTCGTTTGATAAATCAACTGGAACGACCATATCAACCTCTTTTTAATAATCGCGTCCCGACTCCAAACGAGTTGCCGATTCTCAATCTAGGACTAAAAAGCAGCCAGTAGTAGTCGGTCAGTCCATCAATCAGTATTGACAAATGGCTCGCCATACATTGATGTCCAGACCGCCAAATTGAGCCGTCAAAGTATCTATATTTAAAATACGATAAAATAGTATTTTATTTTCTCGTTCGTAAAATAATGGTATAAATTACATTCGCACATTTAGTTTTTAGTACTAATGATATTAAACCATAATTGGTACCATGTAAGCTTATCCCTAGTTTTTAAAAATAGATCTTCATGAGACATAACTTGGCACCATATTTTAAAGCAAAATATGTACGTAAATATCTCTTACAAAATAAATATGTTCGCTGCTTAGGTCAAATGATATCTTTTTTTAGTTCATATGTATTGTAGTCTAATTACCGACACACATCTGATCTCAACTTTAGTATTATATGGAGCATAATACTTAAGTTGAGATCAGATACTCAAAGTGTGTCTCGTGATTTTAAAACCTATTTGGCCGATTTTCTCTGTTCTGATCTGTGATCTCTTTTGCACAATACAGTCATTTCCAATTTTTCAAATCCAAAACAGTTTCATCAGCAATTAATCAGTGCAAATCTAATTTGGTACCGTACACAATGGTGAATATGTCAACCCGAGTTTAAGACCGGACATAAAAGCAATATTTTAAAATTTTTCCAACAATAAACCTTTTAAATTCAAGTAAACCCATCGTAAAAGCTCGCTGTTGTGACAAAGCACGTTTTATTGAGCTCGTGTGTGAGGAACCGGAATTAAACGATAATGATTTCATATTTAACACCCTCGTTTAACAGGATTTCTCACATATTTCAAAATGGTTTCATACTTGTACCCCATCTACGAGTTCAAATAACGTTTTTTAGTAATAGATGTTTTTTTTTTATATACAAGTACACTTTTACAATTATATCTTTTTGCCTAGGCCTTTACTAGTTATTGAGAATGATTATAATATCTAGAGCAACACCACGCCGTGTGGTAGGTATGTATTAGCACTTATTGCATTAAGCGATAAGACCGCCAATTGTACCTCACTGTAAACTGTTTGATCATATTATAATTTTTTGTAAATTTGTGTTTGATGTGCAATAAAGAGTTATTCTATTCTATTCTAAAGGGTCAAGGGTTATTACGGAGATATGTTGGCATCTGCAGTGGGTTACTCTTCACACAAGATACCTTCATTCAAGATAGCTTCAGAATTTTAAAATAAAACTGTTATTTTTCGAAGTAGAGTTGGGGGGGAAGGGTGGGTCTCCAACTGAATCGCTCAAAAATCGCTTTTACAGCCCCTAATACTCTAAGTCGACTCCTATAGACACTCACAAGAAGAAATGTGTTAGTGCTATTCATGTTGACACTAGACACAAGATAAACTTATGCATAACAAATAAAAAAAAAAGAAATTTATGAAAGACCATCGTTTATGGCATGTCTCATTAGACATATTTCATTTAACACAGTTGTTAACCAATAGGTGTATTCTTAAAAATCTGATAATTTAAAGTAATTACTTATATTATTGCCGGAACCAAATCTAAATTTTCTGTCATATTTAAGGATAACTTTTTGGGTACTAATGTTTTTGTCATAAACTTTATAACTTTATAACCTGTTTGAAATTCATTTTTATTTTTAACTCAAAAAAGCCTTTTTCCCTCCAATATAAGTTGTATTGTATACGGCTTCGATTTATCCTTCGTCACACCGAAGCAGAGCGGCTGTGACGGGCCGCGTATTTTCAGCTCACGTGATTGACAGGAAAAGGCTTATTTTAAGACCAGGAAATCTCTTTTTTATATAAATTTAGTCCAATATTATAAGCGGATATTAGAAATGTTGTTTGTTTGGACGCTGTAGAGCTGGATCCAATGAAAAGGGCTACTAGTGGTTGCATTTCCTTTGTTAAAAGGAGTACAAAGATTTTCGTATAAATAATTAAATTACAACATTAGTTTTAGATCTTTTTTTCTGAATACAAGATGGTTTTTACAAATATTTGATAGAAACGGACAATACTAATCATTTATTCTTCCAATCTAAATTATTTGAACAAAGTAGTAACATCACGATTTTAAGCTGTCAAATTTAGTGCAGTACATATGGAGATGATAACCAGTTTTATTATTTTTATGTATATTATTATTAAGAATGTAAAATATATAATAAAATTGCTTAGTAGTTTCGGCTTAGAATAATACCACCCCATCCCTACCTGTGGGTGTTTGTAAGAGGCGAGTAAGGGTATTGGGTCATACAAGTATTTATGGTTTAAAACACACTTCTACTGGACACGTGTTTATGTGCCCGAAACAGATGGCCTCTAGAGAACCTCACAATATTCATAGTTAGATCACCTACGTTAGTTTTACGATTGGCGCGGAATGGTGACGACTGGAAATGCCACAATTTAATGTTTACTAAAAGATATCTTTTTCTAGTCACAAATAAATGTGCACTAAACTACTTAAGCCATTTTAATAAACAAGGTTTCATAGATTATATAGACTATAGTATTCGTGAATTCAGGCACAGAGCAAGAAGTTCCGAAGTACCTGCATAAAAAATCTGTAGCTTGTATTTATTATTAAACAGAAACACTGCTTTCTTTCTTCAAACTAAAGCACTGTTGTAAGTTTGTTTTTTGTTTTAATTACTTAGATAGTAATATTAGGTTTTGCAGTATAACTAAGGTAGACATTTTAATGTGAGTAAATATAGACCCTAAACAAAAAGTTGTAAAATTGTTAATAAACAAAGTGTTTACACTAAAATGGCACCGACTCGGCAGATGTATGCGAGAGTCAAATATATTATTTATATCAATAATAATAATAATAATCTTTACTCTGCACTGGTTTTCAGTTGCGCCATGTATACTATATTAATATATTTACATGTTTTCATAATTAAATTAACACTAACGTTTTTGAATAAGCGACATTTAACCATAACAACTAAAAGCATTACTTTTTCACAATTACTAATAAGCCTTTTTGTTAATCCTTGACCGCGTCAACTTCTGAAATGGCAAATGAAATTTATATTTTCACTTCTGGCTATAGCTTAACCTCGAGACCACTAACTAGCTACTAAAACAATCGTTGCCTAGATAACAATTATTGCTTAAAATTATATTTTAATAAACAAATAATAAAAACAATGGGTAAAACGGCCGCCCGTCGATACAGACAAACGAGAATTGAAATCTCGGGTCGGGCCTACACCAATTTATCATGGTTGTTTAACGGTAAAGGAAACATCGTGAGGAAACCCATATGGCTAAGTTGTACTTAGTCACGTGACAGTATTCGTACCAGACGGCGCACAGTGGGCTGAAAATTGACTTTCATAGACTTAGGGACTTTAATTTTAGAATGCCGCTTTTTTTGTTGTAAACTGCTTCTACCAACCATTTCCATGCTCTTATATGCCAAAAAAGTTAATTTAGCGTACAAGCAAATAAGTTATTTATTTTTTTCGAAAATTTTGTATGAAGCTCATATGAAAAATCCGATTTTCTTTGGATCTGCAAGAGTAACCGTTATATCCTCACAGGGGGTTTTAGTACTAATTATTTGTGATTTTTTGGCATACCACGCATGACGGTCCCTGCTGCAGATTTTTTTTTAAAAATCAAAGAAATTTTAATATTTTTTTTCTTTTGAAGATGATTCATTTTATTCTTTAAATCAACGTACTAGGTACACACTAATTAGCTATTATTGTCTTCCTGGCTTAATTAAGTAAGGACTAGTATTCAACTACACAAATCATCAATTATTATCTTTTTCTAAAAAATTAGAAAGTAATTAGGATTATGAGTTCCAGTAAATACTTTATCGTCATTAGGGACTTTTTTCAGGAAAACTGATTAAAAAATTTAGTAATTTAGAAAAATTTATTTACTAATCACCCACATTTTTAGTTTCGGAGACATATAAATAAACTATTTTTCACTTAATAGTTCAGTGTATTCCAAACTTTCGGGCTACTACCATTACTCCGCGACCGTAAAATACTTACAATGGAAAGTCTACGTACGAATTTAGACTTGTTTGTTATTCTCAGAGGTGAAGGTACTTCGTTTCGTCATGAAGTATTATTCAGAGCAGTGGTGGATCGCCTAGGTAATCAAATTACTGACGAAGATCGTGTAACACTAGACGAGTTTTGTCGAAGATTTACCCGAGCTGCTTCACAAAGATGGCAGAAGTCTCATCGTATCCTTGATGAATTTAGAAAACAGTACGAAAACTGGCTCCAGGCTGATGTCGATTGGCCGAATTGCGTGTCAAGAAATTTAGTTTTGCCACAATCAATTGAAGAAGACCAGGTATCTAGCGGACATGTGAACAGACCAGAACCGTCGACGTCGTCTACTGGTACTATGACAAAAAGACCTAGAAAAGCATTCGAGGATCTAGGAAGCAAACAAAAGAAGAGAAGATCTGACGATTACAGGAAAAAAGAGTCAACTGAAATGGCACATTCAGCTGCCTTACTTTTGAAAGAAGACGGCCGTGAAGATATAGCATCAGTCATCCAATATATGCTGAAAAATCCAGAAGCAGCTACGAAAATTATGGAAACTCTTAAGAAGCCAGTTAAGATTACTATCTTTACACCAGAAAAGGCGCTAGGTTTGCTCCTTTCACTAAAGCTTTCGAAGTGGCAATTCATCATGCTGCGAGAGACGGCAATTCGAGAAGGTGCAAAAGATGTTTACCCGTCTTATTACAAAGTGCAACAAGCAAAGGAACAATGTTATCCTTCGAAGCAATCATTGACTGTAACGGATTCATCAGCAAGAATTACGCTTCAAGCATTAATCGACATAACAGTGAAGAGGATCCTTGAAAGTCTTCCGGAAAGTGTTCAAAATAAAGATTTGAAGCTCTTATCTAAGTATGGATTTGATGGTGCTTCCAACCAAAGCCGCTACAAACAGAAAATGGAGGGGCAACAAGAGGATTCCAGTATATTCATGACGTCCTTGGTGCCATTACTTCTGACTGCAGGAGATGAAAATATATGGACGAATCCAAAACCATGCTCAGTAGTACCAATTAGTACTAAGTAACTCTTGCAGATCCAAAGAAAATCGGATTTTTCATATGAGGTTCATACAAAATTTTCGAAAAAAATAAATAACTTATTCGCTTGTACGCTAAATTAACTTTTTTGGCATATTAGAGCATGGAAATGGTTGGTAGAAGCAGTTTACAACAAAAAAAGCGGCATTCTAAAATTAAAGTCCCTAAGTCTATGAAAGTCAATTTTCAGCCCACTGTGCGGCGATAGGATAGGGATATCACGTGAGTACACTGTCCAAGCAAAAATACCCACGGCAAACCCCTTTGGGGATTTACGGCGTGAACGTTTGAGTCTTGAGAAATAATAATAGCAATACAGTTTGTTCATTTTGAAACTATAAGGTTTTCTCGTTGGCCTCCGAACCCTAAAAAGCATTATCTTCCACAGTTCTTTGCTAACCCAGCCTTCATTTGAAATATAGTTAGAGCGGGAGCAGCGAGTGTTTGCCGGTTAATAGCTGTGTAAATTTACATGGAATCTAATATGACGCCGTTTCGTAGGCGGGTTTTCGAGTTGGCATAGAAAAATTACGCTTCAAATCTATGTAGCCTATTTTCACTTGTAACAGAACATACAATCCCACCAAAAACGTTTTGTAATAAACTAGCCAAGTCTCGATAGAGCTGCTTGTTTATCGCTAAAAAGTAACGAAATTTCTAAAATGAGTGGAGCCAAGTCTAAGGTTCCTTACTGCGAATTATTTATTATTATAGTTAATTTTACGTGACTTGAAAAGGATGGTACGGCAGTGTTTGCTTCGCGCTCGACTTGTCGGGGGCACTGCCGTGCCCCCAGATAATATTATTGAATGATGCATCAGCAGTCTAGAAGAATGCTAGGTAGACACGAGAGTTACTAATTCAAATCTTCGTGAGGGCGAAACTTAGTTCGTTCTTTTAATAAGCCATAAATTTTCGGTGATATTTATATCAATGACATCAATGAATCACACCTGATCATATATATATCATTACCTCTGATACTCCTTATATTCCTTATATACGGGTTGAACTTTTGTGTTTACAGTCATGATTTTCCAGTTAGATATTAAAACTTGCTACAGTTTTTTCAAAGAAATTTCGACGCGCCTTATCGAGAAATGCGGAAATCCAAGGGCTGGCGCATTCTTCGCCCAAAAAATTAGCTTAGCGATTCAAAGAGGTAATGCAGCCAGCCTTCTCGGAACCCTGCCACCAGGCGGCAGCGATTTCAAGAGCATTTTTATATAGTTTAATGTAGGTTAGGTATTTCGTATATTAATTTATTTTATTTTTTATACCTGTACGTATAGTTAAATGTGTACATATATTTTATTCATTGTTGGTAATTAATTTAAAAGACTACAGTGTTACATTTACTTACTTATCCATGCGGATGTTTATTAATTTCGAATGGGGTCGAATTACACTCTCCATTTCTGTACTCAATCGCGTCAGAGTCTGCTTATTTCCCTGTTTGTGTGACTATTTATAAACAAACGACACAGTTATTGTTCTTATGCCCTTAATCAAACTCGTGAAATACAAATTCTCTGTAGGGAAAACCTGATTAAATCCACACAAAATCTTTTGATAGTATTATTTAACAAAGTTGATATAATAATAAATTTAATTAAACAAAAAGTTAACGATAGTCCATCGGAACCCCCTTTTTAGTTATAAAACACAGACAAATCAGACAAATGCTGATTATAATCTTACGGTTTTTTTTTTATCTGACAAATACATACATTACGATCCTATTTTAAGTAATTACTACATACGTAATCATATTTATTAGATCCTAGCAAACGGAATTTTTATTCTAAGACAATAACAAGGGCCTAACAATCCACAAAATTATTTTTGTTATAAAAATAACAGTAATCTTTAAGTATTTATTTACTGAAACCGTTCTTTTAGCCCAATTACCTCGAAATGTTCGGTAAGATCTCTCAAAAAATACATGGCAAATTCCGCTATTTCTTTTTAATATTTTCTATAATAATCATAAGTCATTTCTTATCTATTTCTGAAATCCGGTCAATGTAAATTTATCTTTATTCCCGTTTTTATACATTTGCTGAAGAAAACGTCGAAGCGGGGTAATTTCTCATCTGATTTATTGGCAGGACCGGGTTTTATGGAGCGACGTGAGGAACTGTGAGGAATGGGCTGTTATGACGTATATTGGAGAGATTTCCGCTTATTTGGTTGCTATTTCGAGACAAATATAAAGACGCACAGTATTTGGTAGTAGAGTAGCTGTCTACCAAGTTGGTTTACATTGTTTCTGAAAGTTTTAATGTTATCAATTTAGAATCTGAAAAAATATAGTAAAAGAATTAACAAATATTTGAATTTCAATATTGCAGCAAAATTGGCCGCATCGGCCTATCGTGTCCTCTCGCTCGAAGAACATGACATTCTTATATGCATCCAACCGGCAGCGATATAATTTATTTGTAAAATATAACTGTAAATATAACTCACAACGATAATGCTGAGTCAACCGCCAGTTCATTTTAACGCAGGATACGGCTACATAGCTATTTTATTCACATGTTTTCAATTATTTTTGTTACTTGATTTTAAAGTTAGATTTATATGAACTTTATAACATAACATAACATAAACATAAACGTTCACGCCGAATATCCCCGAAGGGGTTGGCAGAGGTACTAATACTTCTGAACATCACGTGACTTTGTCACCTGGTGTTCAGAGTACCCACGTTTTGCATGGAAAGTGTACTCACGTGATAGGGGGCAGGCCTATCGCCGTTTTGTACGAATACACTGTCACATGACTAAGTACAACTCAGCCATGTGGGTTTCCTCACGATGTTTTCCCTCACCGTTAACAACCATGATAAATTAACCACGCATATGTCTTTTAGAAAAGACAAATTGGTGTAGGCCCGACCCAGGATTTGAACACTAGTCGTTTGCACGACAAGCGAGTGCTCTACCTAGCGTGCTATCACGGTTTTTGAACTTTATGTTTTTATAAATATATTATCGTTTATTTTGCGAAACTTTCGTGATCCCAAAATTATATATTGTGTTTTTGTTTTATTTAGTTTTTTACTCTGTATGCTATATTTATTGCTATAATGAATAGATGATTTCTCCTTCTTGTTTTATATAAGACATTATCACATTGAAAAACTCACCAAAACTTAAGTGACTACTTTGATCCGCAAGAAGACGAGTAATTAGAGACGCACTTTGAAAAACATCTTTAAGTACAATTTTGGTAACTGGCAAGTAAGTGCTTAATGCTCTAGCTGAATAAAACCTTTTACTTAAATTAGTTTTTAAATTATTTTATTACTTTGAATATTTCTTGTAATTAGCATTGCTTATGTATAAATGAAGATCTTTGGGGGGGGCCTATGTCGAGCAGTGGACGTCTGTTGGGTGATGATGATGATGGTTTTATTAATATGTTTATATCATCCTCTTAAAAAAATGAGATCCAGAAAAAGTGGAAAATAACATCAAGTTTCTATTCACTGTCTCCAAATGGGTTTTTCTTGTCTAAAAGTTTTAACGCAAAATCAGTAATATCTAACTTGTAAGATAGTTCGAAATCTTAGTGCTTTTAGACGAAGCTTGTTTTGTACTTTAGTGACTGTTTTTGTATAGTTTGTTCTGATTTGGTAGAAGAGACAAAACTATAACATGATATCTAGATAGGCATACCACAATGTATAATCTAACTACTGTAATTGTATGTAAAAAAAGAAAGAAAGAAAGAGAAAGAGAGACATTTATTCACTGCACAGATGAGCAAGAGACAGATTCATCATGTAGACCATTTACATGCAGATATAGGTAACTTGTTATACATATATGGATCCTAACCTTAAGGACGGCTCTGCACTCTACTTTGATAAATTGTGTTTCAGCTGCACCGCCCCAGGCACATATGCAATATGGGATAATCCTTACACACACTTCTTTGTTGATTTGTAGAAGTATCTTCGGAGTGTCCAATCCTTAATACATATTACTTTCTCGTTCGAGAAATAACTACTAACTAAATGTAGCGATGCCAAATTTCAATTTGTCAAAATTAAACTCAGATTTGATTTTTACATACATGCATATTACTTACAATCTATACTAATATTATAAAGCTGAAGACTTTGTTTGTTTGAACGCTAGGATCTCAGGAACTTCCCAATCAAATTGAAAAATTATTTTTGTGTTGGATAGTCCATTTATTGAGGAAGGTTTTAGGCTATATATCTTCACGCGGTGACCCACAGGAGCAAACTATCAGCGAGTAATGTTACGAAAACGGGCATAATTATTCATATTTTGAGGCTTCCGTGGTGTGCGCTGCGTAAAAGGTTTAACTTACCCAAAAAAATGTACTTAAGAATTATTTTTCTTTAAATGATCTAAAACACTGTCCCCTACAGTATATGTCTACCCTTTAAGATTGACTCACTATAACCATTTTTATGGTAAACAAATTTGGTCGAATTTAATGCATTATTGCCAATTATTTGCCATAATGTTTTATCAACAAAATATTAATCCTTATCCAAACTAATATGTTGTTGATTAAGAGTATTTAATTGCGAACAAAATTGTACTTGCCATCAATAAATTTAAATTAACAACTTAGGAGATAATACAATTTTAAAATTACTCCGTGACAAAATTGACACGCGTGAATGAAGCGCAAGACAAGACGCTGCGCTGGCCGGCGAGCGAGGTGACCCGCGCGAGAAGCTTATGTTTAAGCCTTATCCTGTAAATATTATAAATATGAAAGTTTAGATGTTTGTGGGTTTGTAGCTAAATGAAGCCTAATTCACAGAACGTATTTAAAATTAAACTTAGAGGAAGCTAGGTAATGATCCCAATTAACACAATAGGACACTTTTTATCCCAGAAAAATTAAGAGATCAATAAATTTTCTTCAAAAATGCCCAAACTGACTGACTGACTTAGAATTAATGCTCAGCCGAAACTACTATACTTATAAACTTAAAATTTATAAAGTGTGAAAAATGCGAGGACACTTTGAAAAACACCTTTTTTTC
The DNA here is from genome assembly GCA_963576735.1 of Bedellia somnulentella. Classification (NCBI taxonomy): domain Eukaryota; kingdom Metazoa; phylum Arthropoda; class Insecta; order Lepidoptera; family Bedelliidae; genus Bedellia; species Bedellia somnulentella. The sequence continues at coordinate 366,570 of OY755172.1, read as the reverse complement.
TCATCGCATGACAGACCCTCAACGGGTCAGGTAAATATTTCAGTTTGACGTCGTCAATGTCTTCACTTTTGACAGTACGAAGTCTGTGGGGTCAGCTAGTGAATTATAAATTCCTCAGCCACTTTTGGAAAGTTTGATTTTTAGTATTGATAAATTATTTTATAATAATATATTGTCAGAAGAAATAGAAGTAGAAATGTCGATTTTCCAAATTGTAATCTCTTATAAGAGTTAATTACGGATTTTTCTTTTAACAATACACTTCCTGAACCTGAAGTATTATAAAGCTATTATTGAAATTAAAGACTAGGGACTTTTTCTTTACGATTCATTTTACTTTATTTCATCTCCGAGGGGAGGTAATACAAACGAAGGAGGAGGTACTTTTTGTATCACCGATATAATTGATAAAACGTTCTTTAGAACATTTGCACCAAAATACAAAAAAAAAAAATACTATGCGATAGGCCTGCCTCCTATCACGTGAGTACACTGTCTAAGCAAAACGTTGGTACTCTGACCTCAAGGTGACGATGTCACACGATGTTCGGAAGTATTAGTAACTCTGATTACTGTAGATTTACGGCGCTAACGTTTGATTCTTTGAGAGTCTTGAATCGACATAACTGACTTGTGTAGTTTGAATTCAGTCACCTATAAGTTTGCAAGTATTACACATTTTGCAAGTAACTAGCCATCAATGAGGGTGAGGGAAAACATCGTGAGGAAACCCACATGGCTGAGTTATACTTAGTCATGTGACAGTGTATTCGTACAAAACGGCGATAGGCCTGCCCCCTATCACGTGAGTACACTGTCTAAGCAAAACGTGGGTACCTCCTCTGGAAACTAGATGGCGCTTGCCATGTGAGTTCAGGAGTATTGGTACCTCTGCCAACCCCTTCGGGGATAAACGGCGTGAACGTTTATGTTTATATGTTATGTAGCCATCAATACATAAATAATAACAACACGGTACATACACATTCATACGACGGGCCATCTCACCAGGACCATAAAGGGCACTCACAGTAATTCAGCGTCTCCAATCTGTGCCAATCATGCCCTGCGGACCCTTCCCGAAACAAGGAAAACGACTCGACCCTGTCCTCCCGCATTTTCCTCAAGTACTGTTATTTTCCTTAATAATATTTGTATTTGTTACAATAGTGCTGTTATTTTTGACATCACACTTATGATTAATGCTATTTACTATTAGGTTGAGGATATTATTAAGCTAAAGCGAGAACTTATGTTAAAAATGGGGTTATTACGATATCTGAAGCATTTTTACAATTGGACTGGCTTAACGCGGTCTGGCGGTACAAAGTTCGGCTTAGAATACAGAGGTCTCAGGTTCAATCCCCGAGGGCTAACTCTCGAAGTCAGTTTGAGAAATGTTAACCAGTTTAGCTTAAATCTCTCGGTTTGATTTTATTGAGGTCTACCTATAATTTCCCAAGTTAAAAAATCGAAAATTAAGATTGTTCCGTGTTTTTGTGGGTACAGAAGCCGACTATCCCGGCTACTATATGGTGATAGTCTGCCAAACCTCATACAGTCAAATTTTAATCTTTATAATAATCGATTTGTTATGGTGTATTGATTGCTGAATATGTTGTAGTTTTTTCAGGTAACGTAAATCAGCTAAACTTCTTTTAATTAACCTGTTTGACTTCTAACATGATTACTATATGAAGATATAGAGTAGAAATACTATATATGAAACTCAGACTTAAAGACCAATGAATGTCATCTCAACTATAAGACATTGTATAAGATTATTTTCCTCCTCCGCCTGGAAAAATAACTAAACTAAAGCAAGTTTGTTTTACAGCTCGATAAAGGGGTCATTAAAAGCTACATATGTATATAAATAACGTGCGAAATCCTCTCGTAAAAACACGTCTCATGTTCCTAGTACGTGACTGAAACTCTATACTCTATCTTACACTTAGACTGCGGACACAGGAGAGCGGGCAGCGGGAGCGACTGCTGTCCGTACATACATATACTCACGGCTATATTTCCCCAGAAGGGGTAGCCAGAGCTAAGGAATTATAAATTCCTCAGCCACTTTTGGAAGTTGAGTGGGGAAAAGATGTTTTATAATATGTTATGCTGTCCGTCTAGCGATAAAATCAAATTCAAGGTTCACAAATCATTGTAAAGTTAGGGTTTTGGGTCGTTTAAAATGCTGCGTATTTTTAATTACAAAGTTGTATTCAACCGTGATAGCTCAGTGGGTAGAACACCGTTTATCGTGCATACGTTGAGGGTTTAAATCCTGGGTCGGGCCTAAACCAATTTGTCTTTTCTAAAGTCATATGCTTGGTTAATTTAACATGATTGTTAACGGTGAGGAAAAACATCGTGAGCAAACTAACATGACTGAGTTTTACTAAGTCATGTAACAGTGTATTCGTGCAAAAACGACGTAAGGCCTGCCCCCTGAGCACACTGTTTCAGCAAAACGTGGGTACTCTGAACACCAGGTGACAAAGTCACTTGATGTTCAGAAGTATTAGTACCTATACCAACCCTTCGAAGATATTCGGCGTGAGCGTTTATGTTATGTATATATACATACATACATACATACATATACTCACGGCTATAAATCCCAAGAAGGGGTAGCCAGAGCTAAGGAACTAGAAGTTCAGCCCTTTTAGTACCTCTGCCAACCCCTTCGAAAACATACGGCATGAACGTTTGAGTTGACTTTTTGAGTATTTGTAACCAAACATTACGCTGTCTGCTTAATAAACTCTCTAAGACTTATTTATTATTACTAAACAACTTTTAATAGACTACTTTTGAGCTATTTTTTTCGGGATTTGTAGCCTTAATCACTGGTGAAATTATTTCTAAGTAATATTGAATATCAAAACAAACTTTTGGAAATAACAGTGGTTAAAATGATTAAATTTTGTGTTACGATGTACGCGAAAAGAAATGTGTACCACAAAAAAACTGTATCATGTAAAACATATATATAAACAAAAAAATATAAACGTTCACGCCGTTTATCCCCGAAGGGGTTGGAAGAGGTACCAATACTTCTGAACTCACATGGCAGCGCCATCTAGTGTCCAGAGAAGGTACCCACGTTTTGCTTAGACAGTGTACTCACGTGATAGGGGGCAGGCCTATCGCCGTTTTATACGAATACACTGTCACATGACTAAGTACAACTCAGCCATGTGGGTTTCCTCACGATGTTTTCCTTCACCGTTAACAACCATGATAAATTAACCACACATATGACTTTAGAAAAGACAACTCTCACCCTTCGTTTTCGGGCGGGTGTTCTACCCACTGGACTATCATGTCGCTAACAAAACATATGTAACATAAAAAACAACCCCAAACTTTTAACTTCAATCAAGTTGAGCATAATTGGAGAAGACATATTCTTAATAGAATTCTCAATGGGTTCATATCTACGGTCATCACTTCACTACAGTCTTTTTACCCCTATGTAAATCACTGAAATTTATTTATTTGTTTTAGTTCCATCACACAACAGGCAGTTAACATTACATGTTTAAACAACATTTCTTTATATAAAATATATGAAAGCCACCCTACTAGGTGTGTTGAAAACTTGCACAATTAGCTAGCATCTTCTTTTTACATATCACTTAACATAGTAAAGAAAATACATACAAAAAGCATACATACATACATTATTACAATATTATGTATGTATGCTTTTTGTATGTTATATGTCGGCTATAATTCCCTAGAAGGGGTAGCCAGAGCTAAGGTATTATAAATTCCTCAGCCACTTTTGGAAGTTGAGGGGGGAAAAGATCGTATAATAAAGGTTTTTGGTGATGGGTCTCCAACCGCATCGCCCAAAATCCAATAAAAAGCCCCAATACCCTTAGTCGCCTCTTACGACACCCGTGGGTAGAATAGGGTAGCGACATTCTAAGCCGGCACTACACGGCAAACATACATTATTGTACAAATAATATACACATACATATACTGACGGTTATAAATGCCTTGCAGGGGTAGCCAGAGCCAACGAATTAGAAATTCGTCAGCCACTTTTGGAAGTTGCGTGGGGAAAACATGCTAGAATAAAGGTTGTTGGTAAAATAAAGATCCATCGATCTCCAACCGCATCGCCGAACAATCCCTTACGAGCTCCAATTCCGTTAGTCGCCTCTTACGTACACCCACCGGAAGAAATAGGGTAGTGATATTCTAAGCCGACACTACACAGCAATGTATACATAATAATTATAATATATAGTAAATAATAAATTATTAATCGTACGAGATATGTTTAAGATTATGTTTGAATTGAAATGAACTGAAAATCAATGTTATATTGAATGAAAAACTAAATTACAAAACTTTTATTCAGTTTAGTTTCTAAACATAAAATGTTTAAAAGAGCTTAAATAAGTATAATAAAATTGTTGATTTTCTCAATAAAACCTATTGGCGCAAAAATTTCGTTGCTCATTCATCCAAATGTTTTTATCAAACTTTCCGAAGTACTAAAAGTTTATCAATCATAGACAAAACAGTTCAAGAGTTTGCTTTCAGGTGGAGCTTTCAAAAGTTTCAGCTCGGTTTGATTTCTTTATAAATTGAGAACAATATGAACAATATCTTTATAGCAATTTGACTTAATGTAAAAAATATATTGCTTCGTTTAAATCTTTTTGTTCATGAAAACCTCATGTGGGGATTATTACTAATAAATAAAGAATAAATAAAGGAAAGAAAAATTTCGACACAGGCGGGATTCGAACCCGCGACTTCCGAATTAGTAAATAATTCGGAGGTAGGAAACGCAAAACACTACTAAAACGTGTAAAAAGAAATAAAGGATAGAAGAATTTCGCGCTGGCAGCCATTGACACGGTAGCTCAATTGGCAAGAGCGACGGGGGCGTATACCCGAGGTCGCGGGTTCGAATCCCGCCTGTGTCAAAATTTTTCTTTCCTTTATTTATTCTTTATTTATATTGCTTCGGTTAATTAACGAAATTGAAAGACCATTAATTTACTATTCGGTCCGGAGGTTGCGGGTTCGATCCCAGCTGAGAGCAACATTTATGTGATGAGCAAAAATGATTGTTTCTTAGTTTTGGATGCTAGTAATATATGTATTATGGAATATTAAATACATCGTTGAGTTATTATCCCATAATACAAGTTTTACTTAGTCTAGTGCTAACTTGATCTGTGTATAATATGTCCGTATATATTTATTAATCAATCAATCATACATAACTTTATTACTTACATACATACATATACATATACTCACAGCCATAAATCCCTAGAAGAGGGTAGCCAGAACTAAGGAATTTGTAATTCCTCAGCCACTTTTGGAAGGTTGAGTGGGGAAAGGATGGTAAAATAAAGGTTGTTGGTGATAGGTCTCCAACCGCATCGCCCAAAAATCCCTTAAAAGCCGCAATACCGTTATTCGCCTCTAACGTACACCCACCGGAAGAAATGGGGTAGTGCTATTCTAAGCCGACACTACACAGCATAACTTTATTGAATATCGATAATGCGATAAAGCTTATTTATTTTTTCTGTGTAAGCCTTACCTGATGAGAAGGAAGCTGAATCAAGAAAATCAGTTAATATACGAGTACTACATGGAAACCCGGCTCCGCTTGGGTGAAATATGACTCATAATACACATCTACGTACAAAATGTAGGTAGATACTTCTGTAGTCATCGGTTCTCAAGGAATATCAAAGGTAAGCAAGGCGTAGATTCGTATACTTACATACCTACTAAATGTACCATCTTTACGAAGAGCACTTCGCTGCATTGTTAACGAAATGATATAGTGGGTATTATCAAACATGAAAAGAGACCAAGATACGCCCAATGTAAGATTTTATGAAATAATTTCGATTTTCGGCATAATGTGTATAATCAGAACAAATTAATACAATGGGCTATTTGACAGGTTTTTAAAATCCATTTTATATGATGTAGTAGAGTTTAAAGAACCCAGTAAAAGTTATATTCTTTAAATCTGGTGCACATTTGCTGAAAAATACCAAATTAAAAATTAAATATTCAAATAGCGCGTCAAAACACTATTTTGACAATATGGCGCTGCAAACGGGTCAGTGACGTCACTTGCCTGTATTTGGTCTGTGGCAACAAACGAGCCACGAGGTTTCTTTACAGGCATGTGCCGTCATCATAAACTCGACCATTCAACTTAGATAAAAACAATAAGAAGAAGATGCGTCAACCTCTGCCCGCGCGCGGTCCTACTAAACTGAGTACAATGTACTTGGTTTGCTTCAGTCGAGTTTAGTCCGCTACGATACTTCGACTCGACGAGCTGACATAATCTTTGACATCGAAATTAAAATTTTCATACAATTTGCGCTTAAAATGCCTGGCTGTGCCTTTATTCAGTGCACAAATCATTCAAGGCGTAAAAACAAATCACAGGGAATCACGTTTCATGCGTAAATACACCAAAAATATATTTACAAGCAAAATATTATTAATTTCGGCCATTTTATCCTTGAAATCTGACATGTTTAAGTGACAGAGACAGACTATACGAAACCTGTGAGTGAGTGACACGATACGATATATACCTGCGTGTGTGTTCGTATCAGTTCGTATGGATGTAGTGCGGTGTGGTGATAAACCGATAAGGCCCATATTTAGTTGACAATAGGGAATATGCATAAAATTTTAAATGCCCTAAAACTTTTTTTCATGAATACTTATTATCGCAATATTATAATGAAAAGGTTTTTTCTTAATTTACTTATTATTTAAACCCCTAAAATAATATTCAAAAAGTGCAAAATAAGGGAGCGAAATTCAGACTTCCAAAACGCGCCACCATCGGTTTAACGAAATGTGACGTCATCTGACACGAAATTGTATTCAAAAGCGTCGAAAACACTAAGGTAAACACCCACTGGACGTGTCATGTGACGTCACGTATAGCGCGCGTAAATTTTTTAAAAGTTTTAAATTTCAATTTTAAAAATATCTAGAGGATTTTGAAGCCCAGTAATATTTTTTTCTACGTTATAAAATAGTAAACTATTAATTTAAGACAAAAAAGAAAAACATGAACATTCCCTATTTGTACGCTCACGCCGCATCTTCTTCTTTTATTTTTATCTAAGCCATTCAAGAACGTTTTGTGTCACGTGACAAACGTTTAAAAATTTGCATTTTTATGTATGGATTTTTAAAGAAATCAATTATTATTTTCAACTTACGTTAATAAATAACCATTTTTAAACTCTTAATTTATACTGATGACAGCAATTGACACTTTATTTCTCGCATTGTCAAATAGCCCATTAAAGCAAAAAAAAAGGCCATTACTGTCCGGAATAGATATAAGTCAGTCATGAATTATCCACTGATTTCGAAAAAACGTGTAAAAGTTCCTGCTTGCGCTAGGCTGATGTAGTTTAGAAGTCCGCGCACTACACTGAGGATCACCTCAGTAGTCTTAGAAGTAGTCTTGATATAATCAATGACTACAGAGGATAAAAAGTGGCAAAAAATATATTATCGCAAAACGTCTACGACTGAAGAAAAGTGTATCAATAATAATAATTTCATCAAGGAGTACGGTAGACTCGATTGAAACCTCCCTTAAAAAAGTGTCCTTTGCGAAACGTTTGAAAAATATTATGAAACAAAAAGTTTATGTCATCGGGTGTCAGTCAAAATGGTGACTGAGTTTTTCCTGTCAGCACCATTAGAATTTAGCAAAATACTCGACAATCCGAATTTTGCGGATAGATAAAAAATCGATCGACTTAAAATCGTTATTTTTTTATGCTTTATTATTCAGGTAAGGTTTCGATCGAGTCTACCGTACCCCGTGACGAAATTATTAATATAGATACACACTTGGCCTATAAGCTGGTTTACACGCCCAAATTGAGGACAATAAAAGTCACTGTATGAGCAAGTGACTTTTATTTTTATCTAAGCCATTCAAGAACGTTTTGTGTCACGTGACAAACGTTTAAAAATTTGCATTTTTATGTATGGATTTTTAAAGAAATCAATTATTATTTTCAACTTACGTTAATAAATAACCATTTTTAAACTCTTAATTTATACTGATGACAGCAATTGACACTTTATTTCTCGCATTGTCAAATAGCCCATTAAAGCAAAGAAACGGCCATTACTGTCCGGAATAGATATAAGTCAGTCATGAATTATCCACTGATTTCGAAAAAACGTGTAAAAGTTCCTGCTTGCGCTAGGCTGATGTAGTTTAGAAGTCCGCGCACTACACTGAGGATCACCTCAGTAGTCTTAGAAGTAGTCTTGATATAATCAATGACTACAGAGGATAAAAAGTGGCAAAAAATATATTATCGCAAAACGTCTACGACTGAAGAAAAGTGTATCAATAATAATAATTTCATCAAGGAGTACGGTAGACTCGATTGAAACCTCCCTTAAAAAAGTGTCCTTTGCGAAACGTTTGAAAAATATTATGAAACAAAAAGTTTATGTCATCGGGTGTCAGTCAAAATGGTGACTGAGTTTTTCCTGTCAGCACCATTAGAATTTAGCAAAATACTCGACAATCCGAATTTTGCGGATAGATAAAAAATCGATCGACTTAAAATCGTTATTTTTTTATGCTTTATTATTCAGGTAAGGTTTCGATCGAGTCTACCGTACCCCGTGACGAAATTATTAATATAGATACACACTTGGCCTATAAGCTGGTTTACACGCCCAAATTGAGGACAATAAAAGTCACTGTATGAGCAAGTGTGTTGAAAAGTGATTTCTACTCTATTTATTTCTCTTTCCCCGATGAGAACGACGGGCGTGAGTATAAGTAAGTTTTTTTTATAAGTCTTAATGATTATATAGGTAACAATAAAAAAAACTTGGATTTTTTCAATTTGGAAGATTGTAATGTAATACGTTGTAATAAAAAATAGTCTTAATTTAATAACGCTTAATTAATCAATTAATTTGTAAGCGTGCCCCAGCAATTAATCATGTATGCCAGCTTTTTTAGATTTAAACTAAGTGTAGATAAACGCACTTTTTGGGAATTCTAAAATAGGAGGAAAGTTTTAATGAAAATTCCGATGACTGGTTTATGCAAAGTGGATTCGTATTTTCCAATTTAGAAATACTCTTAAATTGTCGTTTCCAATAAAAATGTGATCAGTACCCTCTGTAAGCCAACGATCGAAGATCGAGCAAAAAATTTAGTTTTTCATTTTTTTTCAAATATATATATACTCACTACCGACCGTGATAGCCCAGTGGGTAGAACACTCTGTTATCGTGCAAACGACTAGTGTTCAAATCCTGGGTCGGGCCTACACCAATTTGTCTTTTCTAAAGACATATATGTGGTTAATTTATCATGGTTGTTAACGGTGAGGGAAAACATCGTGAGGAAACCCACATGGCTGAGTTGTACTTAGTCATGTGACAGTGTATTCGTACAAAACGGCGATAGGCCTGCCCCCTATCACGTGAGTACACTGTCCATGCAAAACGTGGGTACTCTGAACACCAGGTGACAAAGTCACGTGATGTTCAGAAGTATTAGTACCTCTGCCAACCCCTTCGTGGATATTCGGCGTGAAAGTTTATGTTATGTTATTATATACTCACTACTATAAATCCCTAAAAGAGGTAGCCAGAGCTACAGAATCGCATAATTCTTCAGCTACAGGGAAAAGATTGTAATATAAATGATTATGGTGATTCGACTTATTCTGCTTTTCGAAGCCGCGCTGCAAGAAAATGTTCTTACTTATTTTAAAAAGTCTTTAATGTGTGTGTATGTTATTAATTATTATAATTATTGTTTAAATTTATCTTAAGAATGTTGTGTATTTACTTTGTCTATTTATGTTTGTTGTGGTTGTTATCCTTTTTCATATTTTATTTCTGTTTTTCTGTAATGATAACTTTTTTTGTATTGATTGTTTTTGTTATCTATCTGTGAGAAAAGTTGAGGAGATACCAAAATTTATTTACTTATGTTCTATATGTTGTTATTTTATATTCTTTTTGCTATTTCTGATTTTTCTCCTTAATAAATAAATAAATAAATGGATCGCCAACCGCATCGCCCAAAAATAACTTAAAAAGCCCCGATACCCTTAGTCGCTTTTTTCGATCACCCATGGGAATAAATGGATTAGTGCTATTCTTAGCCGACACTACACAGCAAAGCCGACACTACACAGCAAGTTTTCATACTACGTTCATATTCAATCCAAAACAGACTAGCAACAATTTGGGATCGTAAAGTGTTCGCGCCAGATTATTAAGTGCTTGTTTTCTGGCAGTGTACGCGCGGCTTTAGCATATTCTATATATTGAGTCTGTGATTGATAAATGGATGGAGGGTAACTTTTGACTTGTCTTGACTAAATTTTTGATGGCGATTTTGTATTGTAATTAATTTTGTATAAAGTTTGAGTATTGTGATAATAATAGAAAGGGGCTGTGAATATATTTGATTGTTTATGTTGTGAATCGGTGGGATTGTGGACCATATAAAAGTGATCTCGGTTGAAACAAAACTTTGATGTGCATGCGGTGCACGCGTTGAATCAGAAATCATCTGATGAAGATATTCGTGGAATACAAAGAAAGCAAGGAAATATTCACTAATTACGATATCCTTTGGCCAGGGAATCGTATTTTCATCAAAGACTGGATGCATTCAGATCTGAACAAAATAGTGAGAAGTGAAACCTCTTCAGCAATTCTGGGAGATCGAAGAGCAACACCCAAGGAACTCAAATAAGTTTTTATTAAAGGTAGCAGAGCGTTATACACGAACTATGATTTATCTAATAAAGTATTTTCTATGGTTTTACAACATCTTAATTTCAAGTCTTTTTATCCTAGTTCCTTTACTCGATAATCTCTTAAAGCAATGTGTATGATTCTATTTTATTCGCCTATTCAATAACCTATCGTAGACGACAAAAACTGAAACTTACAAAACTAAGCTGTGAAGTGTCTACTTAGAGTTGCACTACCTTGTTTTTTCACGTGATTGTTTGTAGGCGACTAAGGCTCTTTAAGTAATTTTTCACTATCAACATTATTTTTACTATCTTTTCCCCACTCAATTTCCAAAAGTAGCTTAGTAACTTCTTATTCTGAAGCTCTGGCCTTCCCTTCCTAAGGATTTATAGCCGTGAATATATGTACGTATGTTACTCATCAACCTCTCAAAACGATGTAGTTATGCTATTACATACATAACATAACATAAACGTTCACGCCGAATATCCCCGAAGGGGTTAGCAGAGGTACTGATACTTCTTAACATCACGTGACTTTGTCACCTGGTGTTCAGAGTACCCACGTTTTGCATGGACAGTGTACTCACGTGATAGGGGGCAGGCCTATCGCCGTTTTGTAAGAATACACTGTCACATGACTAAGTACAACTCAGTCATGTTGTCTTTAGAAAAGACAAATTGGTGTAGGCCCGTCCGGGATTTGAACACTAGTCGCTTCCACGTTAACCGGTGTCCTACCCATTGAGCTATCACGTCGTTTTTTATGCTATTACATTTTATTAAACATAGCAAAACCTAAACTTTGGAATTAAATCACTACTTCATAGCCTTCAATACTTCCCAGCGAAGTTAACCTGACTCTAAATCACCTTTGATGTTCCTCACATCGATCCTGCGATTCCCAATCCAGTTGGTTTCTCGCGATTCAGAAAATCAAGTGTTAGACAGCAAATAATGTTTTATGAGATCAATAACACCCTACTGTGCAAAACGATGTCGCAAAAAGAGAATGTCTATAGGATTTATGGGAAACGTAATCATTTTAGGGTTCTATTGGAAAATTTAAGAATGTTTGTAGCGTGACTTGAGTTATCTGTGAAATATTGCAATATTCCATAGCTAAAAGTGGGTTTGATATAAGATGACTGTGGATTTAAGGGTCTTCTTGTGTTTGGTGGGTGGTTTTTTTTTTAGTAATTCTACATTTTATATCTTTTCATTATATTTTCATGCTACTCCCCAGAATATTTTTATGTATAAGTATGAGGTTGTTCGTCATTTATCATAGAAACACGAATTGTTATCAACTTTTATATGATTAGCTGTGTAGTGTCGGCTTAGAATAGCACTACCCCATTTCTTCCGCTGGGTGTACGTAAGAGGTGACTAACGGTTTTGGGGCTTTCTAAGGGATTTTCGGGCGATGCGGTTGGAGACCTATCACCAACAACCTTTATTTTACCATCTTTTCCCCACGCAACTTCCAAAAGAGGCCGAGGAATTTCTAATTCCATAGCTCTGGCTACCCCTTCTAGGATTTTATAGCTGTGAGTATATGTATGTATAGGGTGATGAAAAGGGTGACCCATGTAGCTATCGTCCAATTTCTATCCTACCAGTAGTCTCTAAAATGTTTGAAAAAATAATATCAATAAGGCTGGTCGACTATTTGAATAAATATAATTTGATTACGAATTTGGTTTAAATTGGGTTTAGACAAGGATTGTCCACTGAAGATGCTGGAATAGAATTAAGTTCATATATTTCAAAACAGGTTGACAAAAAGAGAATTCTCAATTGGCAGAGCGTCGGGGCGTATACCCGAGGTCGCGGGTTCGATTCCCGCCTGTGTCGAAATTTTTCTTTCCTTTATTTATTCTTTATTTATTAGTAATAATCCCCACATGAGGTTTTTATGAACAAAAAGATTTAAATTATGTGATAGTAAGGCGTTTTCAACATTTGCATTCTATCTGAAAAGATAGACAAGTGACCTTCCGAATTAGTAAAAATTCGGAGGTAGGAAACGCAAACACTACTTAAACGTGTAAAAGAAATAAAGGATAGAAGAATTTCGCGCTGGCAGCCATTGACACGGTGGCTCAATTGGCAGAGCGTCGGGGCGTATACCCGAGGTCGCGGGTTCGATTCCCGCCTATGTCGAAATTTTTCCTTCCTTTATTTATTCTTTATTTATTAGTAAAAAGAGAAAATGACTTACCATTTTTTTGGACATAAAAATAGCATTCGATACTGTATCGCTTCCTATTCTCCTCCAAAAACTTGAAGACATAGGCATTAGAGATGTCCCATTAAGGTTGTTTACTGACTATCTTGAAAATAGGGCACAGTGCGTAAAGATTGGAGACTGAATTAGTCAGGAATCAGGAATCCCCTATGGAGTGCCCCAAGGTTCAGTCCTGGGCCCCATTTTAACATTAACACACTTTGTAATATGAACATAGTTGATGTACAAGTTTTCCCGTATGCAGATAATACTGCTTTAGTCTTACACGGAGATAACTGGGCAGCGTTGAAAAATTCCGCTGAGCATACCCTGGCAAGGGTGATAACGTAGCTAACTCAAAATTGCCTTTCGTTAAATACAATCAAAGTAATTATACTACTCTGTGTAAAAAGTATCGGGAATATGTCAATAAAAAGACCCGCGTAAAAGAGGTCGTTCAAATTTTTTTACTGCATGTTAGTAGCACTGTACTGATTTAGCGCGCAAAATTTGAGCGGGATCTGTCATTTAACTACATTTTTTGTTATTTTGTATAGTTTTAGTGATAGTAGTTCTAATGATAACAGCTCACAAACCGATGACAGTTTTAAATTGAAAACACATTCATGTTATTATATCCTCAGTTCTCAAGCATTTGTACCTAGTTGCCACTGCGATACTATTGTCAGAGTAAAAACAACAAAATATTTGGGGATCATTATTGACCAACGTCTAACATGGCATTCTCATATAGACATGGTGCTGGAAAGGGTTAGAAAGTTAATGTGGATATTTAAATCTCTTCGCCAAGTTGCGTCACAATCCCTTATCACCCAGATTTATACTGCGCTTGCCCAATCAGTCATTAGTTACTGTATTCCGGCTTGGGGAGGAGCTACGAAAGTAAAATTCCTAGAAATAGAGAGAGCACAACGTTCATTACTGAAAGTTATGTTCTGTAAACCATATCAATTCCCTACTAATGATCTTTATGCCCCCTGCAGGCTACTATCGGTTAGACGTTCATATAATAGTTCATAGAAATATTCCCTATACTCCACAGACAACTACCACCAGAAAGGCAAGAATGGCTATAAAAGTAGATCGAGTAAGAACCGCATATGCAGGCAGGCAATATTCCTGGCAGTCATCACACTTGTAAAACACAATTAATAAGGAATTGAACATCCTCCCTAAATCTATTAATGAATGTAAGAAAATAGTTACCGACTGGCTAGTAAAACAAACTTACGACTGCACTGAGCAATTGTTCAAGAATATAAACTAAGTTAAATAGTTAGCAAATAATATGTATTGTTCATTATTACATTTCAATTAAATATAATATGGAACTAATTAATTAATTTAAATATAAATTTATTCAATTTTTTTTTATGATTTTTTTTGTTTAAGAACAACTTTTACTCTTACATTAGAGAAAAAATCTCATGTTGCAAATATAAATGTGGATGAGAAAAGTTACTTAAAATGTAAACCTAATAATAAATAGTTTTAGTCTTCTTTTGGAATGTTGCATGCATAAATGATTATAAAAAAAAATTAAAGGTTTGATTGAATAATTTAATGTAATAATATTTAAATTTTGATATTGTTTTGAATACAAAATAATAACAATGTTCTGGATTATATAGTTTTATCGACAATTAATAAAAAAAATATATATATTACTCAACAATAATTAGAATTCAAATGTATTGGATTATGTAGTTTCATCGATATTGTATTATTTGCAATCGGAGGAGCGGGGTCCCCTGGCACAGGTATTTATTTACTTAACACGTTCAACGCGGACCGAGATCTTTTAGTTCTCGTTTGTGACGTTCAAGCATCACGCAAGAGAAATCTTATGTCCATCCCGTTTTGGCAAATGATATTTCTGTATGTTTTTTTACTGATAGGGTAAGATAAATATATTTTCTGACATTAGCCTACATCGGTAGTAATATTTTTATGAATGAAAACGAACGAGATCTAATAGTTCTCGTTGCGACCAAATAGTAAAATTTTGCATCTAGTGCGAAACGAGAACCAAGGGATCCCGTTGCAATCTCGTGCGAAGCTTGATAAGAAACTAATTAGTGCCGTGTCAACTTTCGATGAGTGCATGTCAATCACGCTATAATCAGAATGACGAATCGCAAACGCAGTAGAAAATATTAGAACTTTCTTTTAGTTCTTCTGAAGAACCGGTAAATGAAAGTAATGGATCCTGGAGTGTGCAGTGAAAAGACAAAACAGGTTAAGGGTTTTTGTGTGAAATGTAATAAAACTTTATGTCTTCCTTGTTTTAATGAAAAACATTAAAAAAAATAATTAAGAAGTTTGTAATGCCTTACCTGCTAGTTCTTATCTAATATATGATTCAGTATCGATAATTTTGTTTTTCTTATTGTTTCCCATCACTACTTTTTCATCGATACTATGCAATATCGGCGAAGCGAGATCTAAGAGTACTCGCAATTTTTAGCTATCTAGTGCGGAACGAGACCCAAAAGTTCTCGTTTTTTTTATTTTGAAATTTTTCCAGTATTTTTTTAGATAACTCGAGGCGAAGAAAACTTACTGAAAGGTATGTTTATCCACTACCTAAACATACAAAAAAATATTATTTTTTTCCAAATTTCATAGAAATATTGAGGTTTGAAGTGACCAAGTCGTACGAGATCTATTGGATCTCGTTGCGTCATTCCTCGTGGATCACAACGAGAACTTTAAGATCTCGTTGTGCCACATTGACTAGATGCAAAAATGGGCTTCCGCGATGAGCGTGTTAAAAGGGGGCCCCAAGTTTATACTTCTGTAAATAACAATGAAACTGAATAAAGATTTTTGTATATTTTTTTTTGTATTTGTATGTATGTATTTTATATAATATTTACTAACTTAAAAAATCTTTATTTATAACTGATTTAATCAGTTAATTTAAGCCGAAAAACAAAATATTCTATGCTTCACCTATTTGGTCTTTTTTTCTATCACTTACGTATAAGCGGATCCTTCTCACTTTTTCTAAGCTAATGTTTAAACATTATAATAAAATAATTTAAAAAAAAACAGGTTCAGGCAACTATCAGCGCCCTTCATTCCGGCTAGCCGACCCGTACTTGACGTTTTCTTTACAAGCAATATAAGTACGGGAAGGATCGAACGCCACTTAAAAAGGTTACATCGTGAGGCTGCCGGGGTCTTACTGAACAAATTGTTCTGACAATTTTTCTCTGGTCAAACATCTTTGATTTTATTAAGGATGCAACAACACATTTTAGGTTAGGGTCTCACCATCACATTTACGAGTCTGAGGTTAATACGATGTGAGGAAAAGTATGGTAAGGAAATCCTTAGTTTAGTAACATTTAAATCATGTGACAGTGTATTCGTACAAAACGTTATAAATAACTACAACATAAATATGTATAGTGTAAAAAAACAACTGTATTGTTTACAGCCTGGCGATGGACAGACAGCAAAGTCATAGTAATAGGAGTCTCTAATTAACTTTTGTTACGGCATTAAAAAAAATGAATTTTGTTTACCAGTGTAACTAATGGAAAGTTAAAAAGGGTTTCTGTTTCATAAGGTTCACAGATCAAATCTTATGATAAAAAATACATACATACATACATATACTCACGGCTACTAACCCCTAAAAGGGGTAGCCAGAGCTTCGGAATATAAAAGTCTTTAGGCACTTTTGGGAGGTTGGGGAAAAGATTGTAAAATAAAGGTTCTTGGTGATCGGTCTCTAGCCGCATCGCCCAAAAATCTCTGAAAAAGCCCTACCCTTAATAGCTTCCTACGAACACATACATACATACATACATATACTCACGGCTATAAATCCCTTAACGGGGTAGCCAGAGCTTCGGAATGAAAAATTCCTCATCCACTTTTGGAAGTTGATTGGGGAAAAGATGGTAATAATAAATGTTTTTGGTGACGGGTCTCCAACCACATCGCCCAAAAATCACTTAATAAGCCCCTATACCCTTAGTCGCCTCTTACGATCACCCACGGGTAGAAATGGGGTAGTATTATTCTAAGCCGACACTACACGGCAAACACCACGGTCAGAAATGGGTAAGTGTTAATCGCATATGAGATTTTTCAACTTGCCATCTCTATACTCTTTTAAAAATTCCACACTAACTCAGTTCATATTAGAAGCAAAACTAAACTTTTTCCAGTACGTTTGTGTGTGTATGTTGATATTAAATGCAATGTGTCACACACAACACGAACACGCAAAATTGTGACGGATAGTCTGTTGTGAATATTTCACACTCGTAACTTTGTTTCTGTTATTAGATTTTCTGTTCCGAATGTTTTCGATGGCTCACGTTTTAAGATAATCTCATTATTTTAAGGTTCTCTGTTCGCAAAAATAACTTGCTTAATAAAAATATATCAAATTATTATAATTGAGCTTATCTACAAATAAAGGGATATTTTGGTACTATCTCGTTAATTATATGGTAATGTAATTGTAATACTAGCTTACCCAACAGACTTCTTTCTGTCAAAAATAATTGTCATTCACATGATGGATAGCATCAAATTTCCATATTTACGAACCGGAGAGGATCTCTATCATACGATGATTGAAAACATGGTTTTAATATTATACTCACTATTTTTCCACTTTTTCTATAGCTAAGAACCTTCTCTCAATTTTAAGTAACAGTTTACAAAAAAAAACAGTTGGATCGGTTTTGGTTTTCCGAGTTTTGCGCTCAGCATCAAATTTCGCGATTCATTTTTATTATATAGATATATAGGCCTAATTTGAACCTAAGCATAATAGGCGATTTTTCACCAAAATAAACTTTAAAATATATATTCGCATACAATATACATCCAACTATCGGACGACTAGGACGAGCTGAGGCAGGTCGATAAGTTCCGTTATCTGGGGAGCACTTTAACATCCAAGTGCGACATGGAATCCGAAGTTAACAGCAGGATCGGAGCTGCAGCTGCAGCCTTCGGTAAGCTAGATTCCAAGGTCTTCTGCTCGCATGATCTGAAGATAGCGACAAAAGTCTCAGTGTACATGGCGGTTGTGTTACCGACAATCCTTTATGCTGCGGAAACATGGACCGTTTACCGCCGCCACATACGCATGCTAGACCGTTTCCACCTCAGATGTCTGCGGAAGATCC
This sequence comes from Bedellia somnulentella, assembly GCA_963576735.1. NCBI lineage: Eukaryota > Metazoa > Arthropoda > Insecta > Lepidoptera > Bedelliidae > Bedellia > Bedellia somnulentella. Next base: position 348,361 of record OY755172.1, on the reverse strand, counting down.
TAAAAATAAAATGGTCTGATCGCGTGCGTAACACTGAGGTGTTGCGTCGAGCAAAAGTTGATGGCATTGAGGTTTACCTCATGCGACGACAGCTTCGGTGGTGCGGACACGTTTCAAGGATGGCAGAACAGAGGGTCGCCAAGCACATCTTTTATTCGGAACTTGAGGAGAGCAAGCGTAAGCATGGCGGACAACTCCTCAGGTATAAAGATGTGCTGAAGCGACACATGAAGAAGTGCGGCATCAAGAGCTCTCAGTGGGAAAAACAAGCCTCCATAAGACCGGAGTGGAGGACTTTGGTTCATTTCATACCAAAGTCCGTGACTTTGAAACTCTTCGGCGCGCTGAGAGTGATGCCAAACGCGACGAATTAAAAGCCCGACCACCTGCGCTAATACTCTATAATTATAATAATGGAGCGACATGATAGTCCAGTGGGTAGAACACCCGCCCGAAAAACAGAAGGGCGTGAGTTCCAATCCTGGGACGGGCCTACACCAATTTGTCTTTTCTAAAGTCATATGTGTGGTTAATTTATCATGGTTGCTAACTGTGAGGGAAAAAATCGTGAGGAAACCCACATGGCTGAGTTGTACTTAGTCATGTGACAGTGTATTCGTACAAAACGGCGATAGGCCTGCCCCCTATCACGTGAGTACACTGTCTAAGCAAAACGTGGGTACCTTCTCTGGAAACTAGATGGCGCTTGCCATGTGAGTTCAGGAGTATTGGTACCTCTGCCAACCCCTTCGGGGATAAACGGCGTGAACGTTTATGTTATGTTTATGTTATAATAATGGGGTGCTCACATGCCCGCAGTGCGCGAAGATCTTCACAAAGAAGATTGGCTATGTCAGCCACATGCGAGACCACGACCGGCGTCCATAGAGGACACGTTGAAGCGGTCGCCGTGACCGAAATCCGTTGGACCACATCATCATCACATCCAACTATCTAAATTCACAAATATTCTCATAATTGTATGAGAAAAAGATCTTAAAATAAAGATGGTTAGTGATGGGTCTCTATCTAAAATAATAACTGAAGTAGATGGATAGCACTTGCTTTTTCAAGCTAACACTACAACAAAAATAAAACTCTCAATAAAAAATCATTTAAAAAAGTGAGTCACATCCTTGGGATTTGAACCCGGGACCTGTTGATTAATCAATAGTCAAAATTAGAAAACTGTCAAATTTCGTCTCAAAGGGGTAAGCAGAGACTATCGATCGCCACTTGGTTCGATCCAGTTTGACAAGTCGAGCATAATTTGCATTCATCAATTCTTTCATATGTATTTTATTCTTTTGCTGTGTAGTGTCGGCTTAGAATAGCACTACCCCATTTCTTCCGGTGGGTGTACGTAAGAGGCGACTAAGGGTATAGGGGCTTTTTAAGTGATTTTTGGGCGATGTGGTTGGTGACCCATCACCAACAACCTTTTACTTTGCCATCTTTTCCCCACGCAACTTACAAAAGTGGCTGAGGAATTTCTAATTCCTTAGCTCTGGCTACCCCTCCAAGGGATTTATAGCTGTGAGTATATGTATGTATGTATGTTTTATTCTTTACAATTTGTCTCCTGCGTTAATCGACCTTTACAAAGTGACGTTCCAATTGGAGTAGGTAGAGACCATAGATCGCCACTTTCGATTCTTTAAAGATCTCCTTCACTTATTTACGTTCTATCTTTAAAAAGAACGTTTCGTAGTCGACAAATAAAATCTTATAGTTTTGCAAAATCGATATCCCTACCTTTCTGGTATCTCTGTACTCCTGACCTTATATAATCTTTTAAGATTGCAAATAACACAAGGAAATAGCAGGGGGTAATATGTGCTCATACTGCACTACACACTCATGTGATGCTATTTACACGCTAAGAAAGAATAGAATAATCATTTATTTGCCAGAATAAGAATATACAGAGATATCAACAGTTACAAAAATGTCCTTGCTTATTCTACTAACAAGATTAGCGTGCAAATATTTACATCAAAATTATCTTCCTATAGAAAGATAATTTGAAATTAAGAATAAAATTAACATTATAGCACCATAGACAATTTCCATAATATTATAAGAAGTAGTTGGGCACATTGAGAGGATTGATGACAGTAAATTGGTGGAAGAGATCTAATAGAGCCAATGTGGAAGGTAATGTTAGTAGAGGACGACCTCGGCGGACACATTTGGACCAAATAGCGAGTGTACTCAAAAAGGCAGTATCCGAAGTATGAAGAATAAAAGAGCATGTATGAAAAGATTGATGAATGTGGCGATCGATAGTCTCTACCAACCCCATTGGGAACTAACGGCCGGCGTGAGTATATGTATTATGTACATATGTAGTGGTTTCAGTATCCACATAAATATGTCAGCTAAATATCATATGAGGTGATTTTAGGATAAACAATAAATTAACCCTCACTCTTTGAAAATGGCCTAAATGCTATTCAGAAATTGGATTTTTTTATATTTCCTTGTTATCTCTGAAACCGCTGCAACAAGGCTTCGATCCTAAAGTATTGATTAGTTGTTACAATACATTCTATGTGAACGACGTATTCTGATTTACGATACGGCGATATGGAGGCTTTGTTACGAGAGAAAGGCTGTGTTGGGAAAGGAAATTAGATGAATGAATGGATATTGAAAATCTCATCACATTTAAAATGAAAGCTTTTGGATTATATGAACACGTTTATTTTTAACTTAGCAAAATACAAGCACCGATACAATTTCAGAGGCAATACAATTTAATTTAAAAAGTTAAAAGTCACTTATATTTATTCTGTTTTTTCGGAGGCATAAAGACTTGGTCACACTTACCGCAAGATGAACAGAAAAAACATTATCTGCACCTAGCAGAGTGCAAATTTTCTTAATAATCGTTTAGGGTCAGGTTAGAATATCAATATCTCGTCTCTTCTGATAATAAATGAATAAGATAGCATTCTTGTATTTATTAATTAATTTTAAGAAAGTCACCATGTTGCTAATAAATATAATATATATTGTTTATTTATTTTTCTCTTTTTTATTTTAATATCTTTACAAACTATCTAAATCTGGTACAAAAGTTAATGTATACTGTTATACGTATTTCCAGGTTATGCTTTTACATACATACATACATACATATACTCACGGCTATAAATCCCTAGAAGGGGTAGTCAGAGCTAAGGAATCAGAAATTCCTCAGCTACTATTGGAAGTTGCGTGGGGAAAAGTTGCTAAAATAAAGGTTGTTGGTGATGGGTCTCCAACCGCATCGCCCAAAAATCCCTTTAAAGCCCCAATACCGTTAGTCGCCTCTTACGTACACCCACCGGAAGAAATGGGGTAGTGCTATTCTATGCCGACACTACACAGCAGTTATGGTTTTACCCTGGTAAAATTCAATTAATAAAAGTAGATGACTCTCTCATACGACCGTCGAAGTCTAAATACATAAATAAAAATCACCATAATAAATTCCAATAAAAGAGAACCAAAGATTCAGAATTAGATTTTCTTCAGGCATTTTTGGAAATTGAGTGGGTAAAAGATTGTAATATAACGGATGGTTAGTAATTATTCTCCAGCCACATCGCCCAAATAATCACTTAGAAAGCACTAATACCCTTAGGTAAGTTAAAGGGGAAGTGACATTCTAAGCCGGCACTGCCAGCAATCTAACCTTAAACCTAAACGCACAGATGAGTGTGAAATTCAAATTCAAATATATTTATTGCAAGTCACATTGTGGGATTAGGTGGTAATGAGTTGATTAGATACAAATGTGAGACCCTGTAAGGGCGCAGCAACGTAAGAGGCTTAAAATTACTTAAGTATTCTATAAATTAACATGCATAAAATTAGAATTACATTGTAACAATTTTATACAAAAATAAAAATTCAAAATTAATACAAAATAATCATCGTACATTATTAAACATTATCAGATAAAATTATTATGAAATTTAAATTAAAATTTAGGCAGGCACCAATTAATTGTTAAAGATTGTATATTTTATTTACCATTATCATTAAAAAAAAGTCTGTTATTGTGTAGTAGCTCTTTTCAATAAGGAATGTCTTTAAGGATGTGATGAACATTCCGTACGTCTCTGAATTTTTGATTACATTTGGAACTAAATTATAAATCTTGATAGACATGGTGAACGAGCCCTTATGTACCTTTTTGCCGCTTAATTAATTAATGAGAACATTAAGTCATTGTTAATAACAGGTGGAGCATTTATTGTCTCAAGTACCAAAAAAACAAATAAAAAGCCCCTTTATTTCAAACAACTGAGGCTAGCATTATGAACCAATTAGTAAATTAGGAGTTGTTCAAATTGACTACCTTTTCAATCATCTTTGCTAATATTACAAAACGGAAGTGTTTGTTTAGGTTCACATGGTAATCTGGTTTGAATTGTGGGTTGTTCTATTGTCTAGTTATTCCGGAAGTCTTCTAGGTTTACAAATATATTTATATATAAATATACTCACGCCAGTAGTTCCCGTTGTGGTAGGCGGAGACTATCGATCGCCACTTTGTACAATCCTGACAAACCTCTCTAGCTTCGTTTCCATCCATCAATATTCTCAAACATGCTCTTTTATTCTTCATACTTCGGATGCCTTGTTGAGCACGCTTGCTATTAGTTTTCTAGTATTATATTACGAAATTACTAATAGGCACCGAGCAACAAAATTAAACGTAAAAAAATCACGCACAAAGTTTGGTAAACTACCCTTTTAAGTCTCTAATTAATTTATAGGAAAAGTACAGTTATGGAAAGTTCATCAACTGATTAAAACGGCCACTATAGCTGCAATAGTTTTCCTTTTAGTTTCGCTGTAAGTATGTGCTACTATTGCAAATATTTTCTGTACAGTTTAAAAATATATACTTACCTACATGGGAACTGACTCTCAACTTTAACAAAAATGTTAAGCATTTTTACAGTATATTAACAAAAATCCATGAAAACAGCAATAAAAAAAGAAATATAAAAAATGTTGTGACGTGACTATTGAATAAACTCAAGTATGCAGCTTTTCTCACGATGTTTTCCCTCACTATTAACAACGGTTGCTAAAAGAACCTTTTTGAAGTTACAAAGAAAGTTCAAAAGAGGATTTTCTGGCAGAATAGCTCGAGATAATGGAAAATTGCTAAATGAAATGTCGCCATTTTGGCGGCAATAAAACACCGCGTCTTTTGTTCAGGTTAAAAGAGATCAGAAATGATTTACTCCGCGGTAAATCTAGCTTACTAGAATTATTATTTATAGTGGGTGGTACTCTTTTGTGAGAAATCACTTGTTGTTATCCTCCGTTTTGTATTGTCACATTTCATTGTATATTTGCTATCAACTTGCTAATAGAATTTTCAGACTATTAGTAGGGTATTTTATTTTTTTATATTTTGCAATTGGCCAGCGTGGTGGACTAAGGTCATATCACACTATATAGGGTAGGCTCGAGCCCCTTGATGGGGACATGTATAGGCTGTGAGGAGAAGAGTATTTTAATCTAAATCTTGAATGGAATGCATACTTGCATGTCTTTTCTTAATCCTTAATCTGTGATTTTGATGAGTGATTTTTAATTTAAACCGGTATGAAATTTAATGTTTTTTATATATAGTTCATCTTTGTTAACAAATTCCCATCTTAAATAATCTAAAATATTCAACATGAAAAAGAAAATATTGCTACATGATGTTTCCGTAAAACAGATTTGCCTAAATAATTCAATCAGGCGTCCCAATTTTGTCACCCAGGGTTGGGGCTGGGGACTGTAGATAAACGAGACGTCAGTAAGTCAGATGGGATGCATCAAGGGGCACTCACTGTCTGCCGATATGTTCCCTCTAATAAGATAACGTGACAAGGGTCAACTTATCTACCAGGCAGCGTTGCTGACTTTTTATCTACATAATATTTTTACGCAATTTTTTGTCTTCTTGTTGAATCTACATTTGGTACTTATCATACACTAACGATCTGACCCAGACATTGCGCGGATGGAAAGAAAGGCTTTTGATAATAATTGACTAGTTTGAGACAGTGATGTAAATCTGTATACGTGAAAGAAATTTTAATGGATTAGAAATGCCCCTATAAACTCAAAACATTCGTCTCTTTGTAATATTTAAAAGTATGTAAGACAGAGGAACTGAAATGTTACATTTTTCAACACTCTCCAAGAGGAAAACGGTCGCACTGTTTATCCCCGAATGGTTGGCAGAGGTACTAATACTTCTGAACATAACTTGACATTGTCACCTGGTGCTCAGAGTACCCTCGTTTTGCTTGGACAATGTACTCACGAGATAGGGGGCAGGCCTATCGCTGTTTTGTACGAATACACTGTCGCATGACTTAGTACAACTCAGCCATATCGGTTTCCTCGCTTAGTTTCCCTTACCATTAACAACCATGATAAATAACCACCCATTATGACTTCAGAAATGACACATTGGTGTACACATTTTTTATACTTAATAAATAAATAAAATAAATCATTTATTTGCAGGCAACAAGGTCATTTTTCGTTAAGTAAAGTTAAGTTTTAAAAGGTTTATAAAGAGCCAATCCTATTTTCAATAAAAAGTGAGTTAATAAGACGAGGGTTGTAGGTTGATAATACATCTGTTTTGATTGAGAGGCCTAGAATGCAATAATATTTGGGATGGGATTGGTTCACTTAATTATTCTTTATTCACTGTTTTAACACAAAATTTAATGCACACTCTTTGTTCAACTATATTTTCCATTGTGAAAATCGCCGAGGACTCAAAATTATGACCAACAAAAAAATTAGTTTAAAACAAATTAAATGACAGATCCCGCTCAAATTTTGCGCGCTAAATCAGAACAGTGCTACCAACATGCAATAAAAACATTTGAACGACCTCTTTTACGCGGGTCTTTTTATTGACATATTCCCGATACTTTTTACACAGAGTAGTATTAAGGATAAAAAAACATACATGGCTACTCATGGCTATAAATCCCTAAAAGGTATAGCCAGAGCTTCAGAATACGAAATTCCTCAGCCAATCTTGGAAATTAAATGGAGAAAGATTGTAAAACAAAGGTTCTCCAACCGCATCGACCAAAAATCACTTAAAAAGCCTTTGGGCTTTAAGGATGTTTGCATCCTTAGTCATCTCTTACGAACACCCACGGGTAGTAATGTTTTAATTTTAAAAAAAATTGTGTGCAAAGTCATAAAGTAAAGTAACAAACAATAATTTAACATAAAAATGTCAAAGAACACAGACATAAGAAAGTCGGCTGTTTTTTGAAACGTATTCAATTTCAGTCTAAAATTTTGGAGAATAACTTAATGATAAGCAACTTACATCCGCAGTACATTCAATAAATTTTATCGGCTTAGGTTTTAAGCAATCACCAGAAATAATAAAATATAACGCAGCAAATAACATAAGTACTTACTAGAGTTTCATGCCTATTTTAATATGAAATGGTCACCAACAAACGTAAAGGCTAATAATCTAAACAAGGTAAGTATAACATAATAATAATATAAACGTTCACACCGAATATCCCCGAAGGGGTTGGCAGAGGTACTAATACTTCTGAACATCACGTGACATTGTCACCTGGTGTTCAGATTACCCACGTTTTGCATGGACAGTGTACTCACGTGATAGGGGGCAGGCCTATCGCCGTTTTTGTACGAATACACTGTCACATGACTAAGTACAACTCAGCCATGTGGGTTTCCTCACGATGTTTTCCCTCACCGTTAACAACCGTGATAAATTAACCACACATATGTCTTTAGAAAAGACAAATTGGTGTAGGCCCGACCCGGGATTTGAACACTAGTCGCTTGCACGTCAACCGGTGTTCTACCCACTGAGCTATCACGTCGTTTTTATCAAGTATCTTCGGTATAATCGCTGAGTTTTTTTTTTTTTAGTAATTATCGTTTATAAAATTGTTATTGATTTTGATGGGGTTTAATGCTACATATCCTACACAAAGAGATATTAGATTTTAGTAACGTAGCTTGAGAGCTAGCAAGTAGTAGGTTTAAAATATATCGCCCACTATTCCATTACTACGAACAAAAAGAGATCGCCGTGAAGTGTCGGCTTAGAATAGCACTACCCCGTTTCTACCGATGGGTGTACGTAAGGGGCGACTAACGGTATTGGGGCTTTTAAGGGATTATTGGGCGATGCGGTTGGAGACCCATCACCAAAAACCTTTATTTTTACCATCTTTTCCCCACCCACATTTCCAAAAGTGGCTGAGGAATTTCTGATTCCTTAGCTCTGGCCACCCATTCTAGGGATTTACAGCCGTGAGTATATGTATGTATGTACAAAAAGAGATTGAATATTAATACTATAAGACGTCAAGACTACATGGGAGTAAACCAGTTAAGGGAGCTATGAGGTGAGTAAGAGCGATCAGTCACGTGAGAAGTGAGATACTGATAGATTTTGAATGAATAAGTATCTCTCAGTAATCGGCCAGTAATGTTATATACATAGAGACGAATCGTAATACATTAAATGATGGAATGCATAAAATAATATAATATAGAGATTTGATGAAATGGCTCTAGACTTTCGAAATGAGGGGATCAATGTGTAATTAATGTTTTAAAAGGTATATAGTGCCACTAACTTAACCAATAAAAAGATGTTGCTACATTTTATAAAGATAACTTATGTCTGTTTTAATCACTCATAACTCCAATGAAAAGTTTTAATTTAAATACGTTTTCTTTTATTGCAATCTCTGTAAGTGTAAGAAAATATTGTGAATGGTTTCTTTGAAAAATATATTTTTAAAGTATATTTTTATGAATTGTGATTCCTTAGGGTTCCAGTGCATGTGTAAGAATAAACGGAGAAAACACGGACTGGTTTGAAATCTCTAGGGGTGTACGTCAGGGTTGTGTAGCTTCTCCGTGGCTTTTCAATCTGTTCATGGATGACTGTTTGAAAGAACTACGCGAAAGTGATTATGGTCTGAGAATGGAAGGATTCATCATTAAATGCCTCTTATACGCTGACGATCAAGTATTACTTGCATCAACGGTAAATGAGTTGCAAGAGATGGTGAATATTGCGTGTAAGTCTTTTGAAAGAAAGGGCATGCGAGTGAATGTGGACAAAACCAAGACAATGGTTTTCCAGAGAGAGGAAAGTATGACAGAATGTGAGATTACAATAGGTGGCAAGAAAGTGGAACAAGTGAAAGAGTTTGTATATCTGGGAAGTTTGTTTACAAGGGACGGAAAATGCGAGGAAGATATTGAAAGGAGAGTAAAAAAGGGAAATGCGGTAAATGGAGCCATAAACAGTCTAATGTCGAGCCAGTTCCTGTCTGAAAAGGCGCGAATGGCAGTTCACAATGCTGTACTGGTTCCTACGCTGATGTATGGTAGTGAATGTTGGGCATGGCAAAAGAGGCATGAAAGTAGAGTGAATGCAGTGGAAATGAGATCCCTCAGAAGTATATGTAATGTAAGGTTGTGCGACAGAGTGAGAAATAGTGTAATTCGTGAACGTTTAGGTGTGAAAGATGACGTAGTGTGCAAGATAGAGAAAGGAATGTTAAGGTGGTTTGGGCACATAGAGAGGATGAATGACAGTAAATTGGTGAAAGAGATCTATAGAGCCAACGTGGAAGGTAATGTGAGTAGAGGACGACCACGGAGAACACACTTGGACCAAATTGAGAGTGTGCTCAAAAAGGCTGGCGTCCGAAGTATGAAGAATAAAAGAGCATGTATGAAAAGATTGATGGATGTAAACGAAGCTAGAGAGGTTTGTCAGGATCGTACAAAGTGGCGATCGATAGTCTCTGCCTACCCCAATGGGAACAATGGGCGTGAGTATAAGTAAGTAAGTAAGTAAGTGATTCCTTAATAATAAAAATCCCCAATTGGTAGTTTTTTAAAGGACAAGGATTATTCGACAGATTTAGCGGAAAAGAAAAATAAACTAGCACCCTTGGCCTTGATGGCAGCTCTATGTTACATTTAAAATTTCTTTTTGTTAAAATATCTATACATGATTCTTTGTTGTTAAGATATATATACAAAACGAAGATGTGTTACGCTAATGTGCATGTTTTGGACGAAGTTTAGCGGTCAAGACGCCAAGACACGTTTCAGTTTAATAAATAAATGACTTACATAGAAAAGGGTAACCACTAAACAAGCTTACAATTACTTTACAATGATATGCAATATATGAGGTGGTGTGTTGTCTCCTCTCTTATTCGCTATATTTATTAACTCCATTTCTCATAAACTTACTTCTTCCTACCACCTTTATGCAGATGATCTTCAGATTTACACACAGGCTAATTTTGACCAAATAAATATGTCCATAAGCTTAATTAATAATGATTTAATGCAAATTTTGAAATGGAGTGAAGCATATGGATTGAAAGTTAATCCGAATAAAACGCAAATAATTATAGTTGGTAGCTCACGAATTGTTTCCAAGATTGACTATAAATCACTACCGCCTGTTTTATTTGATGGCACATCCATTCCTTTCAGCGCTGCTGTAAAAAACCTTGGTGTGATGATAGATAGCACCTTATCTTGGGTGCCGCAACTGGAATTAGTAAGCCGGAGGCTGTTTGCGTCAGCAGGGTCCCTCAGGAGGCTACGTAACTTTCTCCCTACTGCTACCAAAACTGCGTTAGCCCAATCTCTTCTACTACCTATTCTTGATTATGCTGACACCTGCTATCTCGATCTAACTGAAGATCAACTGAACAAACTTGAGCGCTTACAAAACTTATGTATTAGGTTTATTTTCGGACTGCGTAAATATGACCATGTCTCTGCGTATCGCAATAAACTTCAGTGGCTTCCAATTCGTCTCCGCCGGAATGCACATACTCTGTCTCTCCTGTACTCTATCTTGTTTAATCCTGCCACCCCCTCCTACCTTAAAGAGCGTTTCCAATTCCTTCACTCTTCACATGACCTCAATCTGCGTGCTTACCACAATCTTTTGTTGAGTACCCCTTCCCATTCCACCAATTTTTACAGTTCCTCCTTTACCGTCCAGGCTGTAAAACTATGGAACGGTCTTCCTGTAGAGGTGCGATTAGCCAAGTCTCTCCCTATTTTCAAGAAAATGGTAAAAAAACACTTCCTCTCCGAAACATTATAATATTATTTGTGTTGCATACAAAAGTTTATATATTCTATTATATATAATGTCGTAAAATGTATATATGTATTTTATTTAAAAATCTTTATATATATTGCATATGTATTGTATTTATTGAATATTATTTATTTTATGGAAAACTATCTGTATCTGTAAGTGTATTAGAACTTAATAAATATTTAGTAATACTTAAAATAGATAGATAATAGTTTGATGAATAATTTTAGTTTTTAAGCAAATCAGTTTAATTTATTGGACATCTACCGAACATGTTTTTAATCCAGCAAATCTTTCCATTAATGGGTTGTCTGGAAGAGATCGCTCTTAGTGATAAGACCGCCAGTTGTACTTTGGCTTTTATACCGATCTTTTTTGTAATTGTTGTTTTTATTTTGTAATGTGCAATAAAGAGTTTTATTATTTTTTATTATTATTATTATATGCAAAGTTTTTTTTTTGTATTTATTAATTATTTTAATTCGATAGCAAACACAAAAATAAAAGACTAGTTTGAATATTTTTCATATCAAATGACTAATTGTAAAGTTATGATTTTTTAAAGATGGTTCAACTTTTTCTCTTTATGACGTCATCGATCACAACAATCACGTAGCGACATGCAAATGAAGCGAAATATTTAATAAAAATGTTATTGATTGCAAAACGTTTCATGAACTGATGATCTCAAATGATAGTATCACGATATTATATTAAATAAACCTATGATTTCGCTATTTTATTAATAAACTGCAAAAACTAATATCTCTGAAATAACACTGAAGATCAAACACTGTTACAGTTTTATTGATAAAATAAAGGTCATCATAGCTTTGTTTGATTGAATTTCAAGAAAATATTGTTAATAAACATAATATCTCGAAATGGTTTTGTAATCAGCATCACTTTTGTAAAACTTTGCATACCGGATTCAAAAGTTGTAAAATAAACGATAATTTATGATGAGTTTTCTCTTCACTCTTCAGAATCCCTTAAAAACCTCAAAATCACATCTTACTACACCAACGTAGACAAATAAGTTGGTACTAGATAATCGACACTCTATAGCTAAAAGAGTTAGTAAGCACAAGCAAGCAGTTAGTAAGGTATGTCATCATTTAATTTAGTACGCTTGTTATTTTCAGGATGCCATTTTAAATCAATAACAAACTTTTGTAAGAACCGCATCATAGATTAAATTATCTGCAATAATGGTGAGTGATAAATATAAAAAAAAACACCGTTGTCTCTACAATTTTCATACAGACATATAGACTACATATTCATTACAGACAAAGAAACACTCAAATAAATCTAATCTTTTCTATCTATAATAAGTATAGATAAAGCGCAATACACGTCGGCTTAGAATAGCACTACCCCATTTCTTCCGGTGGGTGTACGTAAGCGGCGACTAACGGTATTGGGGCTTTTTAAGTGATTGTTGGGCGATGCGGTTGGAGACCATCACCAACAACCTTTATTTTACCAACTTTTCCTCAGTTAGCTTACAAAAGTGGCTGAGGAATTTCTAATTCCTTAGCTCTGGCTACCCCTTCTAGGGATTTATAGTCGTGAGTATAAGTATGTATGTACACTGAGCCCGCCGGGCCGCCGACTTTGATCTGTATCGAAAGAGTCATGTCTATTTTTTGTAAAATTTCATTATTTAACTTCTTATTAAATACAAAATTTCAAATGTTTTGGTATTATCACTTTATTTTTTAATTATTTTTTTAATTTTTTTTTTTTTTTTTGTTTGTTATTAACTATTAATGTTGGGATTTTTTATTAATTTTAGTTTTATTTTATTATAGTTATTAATCAATTTTTTTAGTTATATCTTTAAGTTAAAATATTGTCAATGCTGTGTGCACTGTTGTTGGCATTATAACTGACCAAGACTTTAAAATGAATGTGAATGCAATCTATGTTATAATGCTGTTGGTGTGCCTTGAATAAATAAATAAATAAATAATTGGAGCGAAGCGAGCGTAGCGAGCGAAGCTCCATTTACCCCCGACTTTTGCATTTCGTTGTGATCGTACTCCTCCCAAACGGCTCAACTCAGAACCCTGAAATTTTTCACGGTGGTCAAGGACCATGTCTAGATGGTTTATGTCAATTTTGATAAAAATCGGATGTACCACGGAGGAATAATCACCATTAAAAAATTACAATGTCAGTCTATGGAAAAATTACGTAAAAATGCCAGCGCGTGAAAATAGAATTTATATAAACGCATATGTATATGTTTTTTTCAACAATAAAAATTGTTAACAATTTAAGTTTTCCAAAATCAGGACTCTAACTCCTTTGCAGTTTTTTGTAGAATCAATCACGCGTTTAGGTAAACCAACAGGTATATTTAAAGAATCATAACAAATTGCACAGCAACGTGTGTTGAGATATTTGTAGAATAAATCGTTCAACGATAAGTAATATCTGAGAATCAGGCAATTGCTCGCTTCGGTCCTTTTATTGGCATCCGACGGTCCCATGCCAACCTAGTAACTACACCACCGACGAAAAGTCACCGACATATGTCGGCAGCCCGGCGGGCTCAGTGTGTGTTGCGCTTAAAGATGGCTAAGAATAAGAACTATCAATGATAATGATAAATGCAAATATCTTTTTCGTTTCTGTGAATGGCTGTATGATTTTATCCAGAGCCGATCGATGGATATGAGTAAGAAAACTTCTGCGTGTGTCAAATGTATGTCAATGTTTCTGACAGAGAAACGGACTGCGACCGAACGGATATAAATTGTATTATTATCTCGCTCGTTTCGCTCATCTCCCTCCTCTCCCCCCTTGCTCTTGTCATTTTCGTTCATTCACAATCGTAAAGTGACAGCTAGAGTGTGCGGTTGTGTCGGTTTTTAAATTTTGGAGAAATAATAGGAATTAGTTTGAAATACAACTTTATATTTAACTTGCTGACTGATAAAGTCTTAAACCGTAGCGTGGATAAAGTATTAAAGCATTATCAATTCATCTAAACGTGTCTAACTTGCGTGATATCTGATTTGTTTCATGAACTTCTCTTCCGTATCAATGGATATCAACAGTTTGTAGTCGACATTTTATGTATTGTTTATTGGTCAAACGTACATGGATTCTAACTAGGTAAGATGATATTGAAATACATACGTTTTTGCACTCTATGTTGCTTTATTTTACTTTTCTATATTATTGGTTCAATGCACATTCTTGACTTACTTTTATATTCGAGGGTCGTCATATAGTGCACTAATAAACTGCATTAAGTAGTGTAAAAAGCATAGTATGATACACTCGTTTCCGTTATTATCGCATTTATTTGGTTTTGTTGTGGTATGTAATCAATTTGGTTATTTTGCGATTGATGTATTACTTCTAGTTGTTGAAAAATTTATAATGAAGTAAATGACTCAATAGATTTTCAAAATTAATCCCATGTAATACAATCCATAAATGAGTATTTCCAGAAATTCTAGTCTGATTAAGGACAATATTATTTAATTATTGCTACTGTTGTATTACATACCCTATCTCCATATTATCTTTCTAAGCTTTGATTTCTTATGCCTTCCCACAGTTGACAGGCACAGCCACTCTTGAGACAATCAGGTTACCTGATGTTCATAAGCATTAGTACTCTGCTACCCCTTGGGTTATATGCAGTGTGTATGTTGAGTTTAAAAAAAGAATGTTTTATGAATTTACTTATAATTGATACCCACATGAGCCCAATGCTGTTTGTCTATGTCATTTGACTAGCAATGACACAGCTTTGTAGGTTTCCTCACAATTTTTTCCCTCATTTCTTATTTCACTAAAGAAAAATCTGGAAGATCTCTTAGCTTAACTTCAAAGCAATAATTCTCTAAACAAAAAATGTATTCAATATAAATGAAATGTATCAGAGCATAGACAATGTATGTAATTAATTAAGAAGTGCTAAACTAATTCCAATTAGAATGTGACCATTAGAGCTGTATTGTGTTAATGTGGTAACTTGATGTCTGAATGTGGAGTAGAACCTAGAAATTCAGATGAGCAAACTAATAGGCTTATTTAGGTTTTATTTATAACATTTTAACCTTTTTGCAATGTATGATTTTTCAGATTAAATTTACATAACAATTAAAGTACTTCTATTTAATACTTAGTTTTTAAGTTATATGCCATAAAGTTGTCCTAAATCACAAAATGACTTAAAATCTTTAGTCATTTCTGTTTATACACCAAAATCATACAATATCCAGAGTTTCTAGCAATAAAAAAATATCAAGTGTAAATTAGAAATCACTTTGAGTGTAGTGCATGTTATATTTAATAATTTTGGAGTAAAACAACATAACTGCATTTGTACATGTGCTTTAGTTTCTATTAGGGTTGGCAAAGACAAATGATTGCCACTTTGTACTGAGCTGCATAGCTGGTACGAGCAACCTTTTAACTAGATAAAACAACTATCTCTTATGCACTTACTTAGTAATTTATACATCTCATTCTAACCAATAATGTGACAATAAAATAGCTCTCTTGCTAGGCCTCCTGGTAAATGTCTATAGTTTTACCTGCATTAATCAATTTCATACATGCTCTTTTATTCTTTATACTACAGTGACATCACTTTTTGATTCTAGTTAATCACTACTTAATTGTGTATGTCTCTTATATCTACCTATCATTCAATATAGAGCACTCTATAATTACTATATAAATTTTTATGTAGCCTATATTATAGTGTCCTACTGCTGGGCAAAGGCCTCCCCCAGTTGAGTCCCCACATCCCCACTAATCAATTTAGAAAACAAAATTAATACCAGCAGATCTTAAACCCACGACATCCCAGTTATCATGGGTTCAAGTCCTGCTTAATTATTTGTATTGATTAGTATAATAATCCCCACATGAGGTTTCATGCACAACAAAGTCTACATACATACATACATTTATTTATTGCATTCCATAGCTATTACATGGTTACAAATTTTATAACAATACAACACTATGGACCTTGTTCAGGCACAGCAATATGAGAGAGGACGGCATTTTTGTATTATATAACCCGTATTATATACTCACGCCATTAGTTCCCATTGGGGTAGGCAGAGACTATTGATTGCCACTTCGTACGATCCTGACAAACCTCTCTAGCTTCGTTTACATCCATCAATCTTTCATGCTCTTTTATTCTTCATACTTCGGATGCCAGCCTTTTTGAGCACACTCTCTAATCACTAACTAACAAACTCTAACTAACAAAGTCTAATCACTTTATAATTTTTAATTCTGGTATCCCTGTGCCTACAAATTGTTTTCATAACATTTGTTGGTTTGTTGAATGATACACAATTATTATTGTTTACTTTTGTTATTATTTTTACTTGCATTATGTAGTTAAGCTTATTTATTTTAATTTGCGTTTTTTATGCTTTGTTTTTTCCCATGGCAGTGGTGTGTTGCTGCAGCGGTGTCAATATGATGGTGGAAACTATGCTCGAGTCCTCACAGGACTTTGGTAAGTAGGAGTTTTTTTGATGAGTTGTTTAGAGTAGAAATTATAAGGCACAGATGCTTCATTTAGTGTATGCATAAGAATCACTATCAAATATTACTCAGTCACTTGCGGTATCAGCAAGACAAAAGGATCAAACACCACACAAATTCATCATCCTCTCACTCACTCAACTACTAGTTCATTGACTGGTCACAGTATCTAGCATTGATCAGGCCTAATGTCCTCGGAGCGTTTTTCAGAACATCTGTAATTTTGTCACCTAGTCTTAAGAATACCCGTTCTTTGTCAGGACAGTTTACTCATGTTAAGAAGAGCACGCATATTGCTGCTTTGTTCATACACTCAGCTAGAAGTGTAAAACAGCCATTTGGGCTTTCTCATTAAGTTGTTCCCTATTTCTGACAAACTTGCCGTGTAGTGCCGGCTTCGAATGTCGCTACCTCTTTCTACCCACGGGTGTCGTAAGAGGCGACTAAAGGTAAGGCTTTTTATTGAATTTTTGGTTGATGTGGTTGGAGACTCATCAGCAAAACCCTTTATTTTATCATCTCTTCCCCACTCAACTTCCAAAAGTGGTTGAGGAATTTATAATTCCTTGGCTCTGGCTACCCCTTCTAGGGAATTGTAGCCGTGAGTATATGTATATGTTGATTAATGAATCTACCAAAACTGTTTTTGCTTACCTATTATCACAAGTTTTGTCATACTCAACCAATACCAAAGGTTATTGAGTGCCTGCACATACATCCTATTTGAGTTATCACGGTTGGCTGTGTTGTTATCAAATTACTGATTTCTTGTTTACATTTATTATTGAGTTAATTTGTATTAGGAACATCATACAATATGCAATATTATTTATTTGCAGATAATATTTGTTTGTCTTTATATTCTATTCTCATGGGTTATAAACAAGGCAACCCACTCATGGCTATAAATCCAAGATGAGGTTAGCCAGAGCATCGGAATAAACAACTGCTTAGCCACTTTTAGGAGTTAAGTGGAGAACTTGGTTAAAATATTTTTTTTTTTGGTAATGGACACGTTGGTCTAGCCAAATTTTCCGTAAATTATTAATCTTAGTCGCCACTAACGGCACCCACAGAGTGAAATAGGTTAGTGTTATTCTTAGCCGACACAACACAGCAGTTAACTATTTTAAGTTCAACTACTTACAAATTTTAACTATAAAATTAAGATTAGTTCAATAGAAATTCACGTGTTTCAAGACCAAATAAAGGGGTAGTCAGAAGTACAAAATTTCAAATTCTTGAGTCACATTTTGTAGTTATAGTGAAAGAGGTACTAAATTTAATTATTTTTGCTGGTGGGTTCACCACCACTTGTTATGTCCTTACTTCTATTCCTAGAGGTTTTCATATATCACAATTATTTTATCATTATAATATTGTTAAAATAAAATGTATAATTATGAAATAAAACATAAATTATTGAACAATAAATATGTATTACGTAGTTGACATCACTTTCTTTGCTAAATTACATAATTATTATAATAGCCGTCGACCGTTGACCCGCAGTTTCACTAAATGATGTGTCCAGACGTACCATTAGGTTTGATATGGTTATAGAGTGTTGTATCATTAATACCGTTTGCCGTGTAATGTCGGCTTAGAATAACACTACCCCATTTTTACCCGGGGGTGATCGTAAAAGGCGACTAAGGGTATAGGGGCTTTTTAAGTGATTTTTGGGCGATGTGGTGTGAGACCCGTCACCAAAAACATTTATTATTACCATCTTTTCCCCAATCAACTTCCAAAAGTGGCTGAGGAATTTCTGATTCCAAAGCTCTGGCTACCCCGTTAAGGGATTTATAGCCGTGAGTATATGTATGTATCATTCATACAACTTTACTCCGAAATTTAAACAGTCTGTGCCTGAACCTCCATAACGTACCACATTTTTTTTTCTCTTTTGAGACGGAGATGCTTGAAAGGTAAAATGTAATTATGAATACAACTATTTTTTTGCATACACATACTCATGCTATTAGTTCCTATTGCGGTAGGCAGAGGCTGTAGATGCTACTTTGTTAGATCTTGGTGAAACTCTCGAGAATCGTCCACATTCATCAATCTTTTAATATGTTCTCTTTTATTCTTAATACTTCAGACACCTGCGTTTTTCTATTTCACCTATGATATTACTATCCACACTGGCTCTATTATATCATTCACCAATTAACTTTCATCCATTTACTATGAGCCATCAATCAACCAAACCGTTAAACATACATACATATACTCACGGCTATAAATCCCTAGAAGGGGTAGCCAGAGCTAAGGAATTAAAAATTCCTCAGCCACTTTTGGAAGTTGCGTGGGGAAAAGATGGTAAAAAATAAAGGTTGTTGGTGATGGGTCTCCAACCGCATCGCCCAAAAATCCCTTAATAGCCCCAATTTCGTTAGTCGTCTCTTACGTACACCCACCGGAAGAAATGGGGTAGTGCTATTCTTAGCCCACACTACACGGCAATATATACAATATCCTCTTTTTATCTGAACAAAGTACCCACGTGACATTAAATAAACTCGTAACGCCGTTAATCCGCTCGGATACAGACAGGAATCAGTGTAATCTATTAAAAGTCAAAAAGTTTATTTTTCAAAATTAAGTTAAAAATTAACATTTTTTGAACGTCAAATTTTTTTAAATTTATCATTAGTCCGTTGCTTCGGAAGGTGTTCGTAAAGAGAAGAAGCAACAAAGAAACTCTTTACATTCACATTTTTTCAGTTTTTCAAAACATGGTTTGTACAATTTCAGTTTATTAACATGTTTTTACTTTATAAAAGATTTTCTATGCGACAAAACCAAACGCTAGTTTGACATATTTAAAATAAATTGTCCATCACAAAAACCAATCACATAACGTGAGAAGAAAAATCCTCACCAGACAATTATTCCTAGGAATAACGAGGGAAGATTTATAGCTTTACGGACACGGTCATGTGCGCGTTGGGTCCTTGTCGTTTAAAAAATCTTGAACACTGTAGTAAGACTTCTTTAAAAGCATGGCTTTTATTGCCTTTTTAAAAGATGCCACAGGCAATTCCAATATGTCAGAAGGAAGTTTGTTGAACATTTTCAGGGATAGTCCCATAAAGGAGTTACTTACTTTATTAAGTCTCCACTTCGGTACGTGAAGTTTGTATTGAGCTACCTATATATAATCGAGGTTATAGATGCCACCATATGACAAACAAATCTCGAATGTAATTAAAAAGAGCACATTCCAAAACGAAAGTCAAATCGAAACCTGTTCTTATCACATAACAGATATTTACGTTTCCATACTAATCCGGAACATGTGATAATAGAAAGTTCAAATCAACGTTAATTAGTTATAATAAGCATAAAGCATAAACGTTCACGCCGAATATCCCCGAAGGGGTTGGCAGAGGTACTAATACTTCTGAACATCACGTGACTTTGTCACCTGGTGTTCAGAGTACCCACGTTTTGCATGGACAGTGTACTCACGTGATAGGGGGCAAGCCTATCGCCGTTTTGTACGAATACACTGTCACATGACTAAGTACAACTCAGCCATGTGGGTTTCCTCACGATGTTTTCCCTCACCGTTAACAACCATGATAAATTAACCACACATATGTCTTTAGAAAAGACAAATTGGTGTAGGCCCGACCCAGGATTTGAACACTAGTCGTTTCCACGTTAACCGAGTGTTCTACCCACTAGGCTATCACGGTTGTTAATTAGTTAATATGTGTATTTTCGATATGAAGTGACAATGGCTTTCTAGTTAGTTTTGTAATGATTATATTTTGTCACATCATTGTTAAAAATGTGTTCATACAATATTAACAGTCTATTATACATACATACATATACTCACGGCTGTAAATCCCTAAAACGAACTAAAATTTCCTCAGCCACTTTTGGAAAGTTGAGTGGGAAAAAGATGGTAAAATAAAGGTTGTTGATGATGGGTCTCCAACCGCATCGCCCAAAAATCCTTTAATAGCCCCAATACCGTTAGTCGTCTCTTTCGTACACCCACTGGAAGAAATGGGGTAGTGCTATTCTAAGCCGACACTACACAGCATTATATACAGTCTATTATATACAACCATATTGTTTATAATAACACTACCACACATCTTTGCGTAGCTGGCGTTAGACTGATTTGATGCATTTTAGTTATTTGTTGGCGATATTGTTAGAAAACACTAAATTAGGAATGTTATGCCTTACATTCTTGTATTTTTAGGTATGTCGAACGGGTCACTGCCACTATGGAAGCGTGAACTGCTCCAGCGGAGAGCGTCGCGCCCCCGCCCCCCGCCGCCGCCGACTGCCCCGCCGCCGCCGCCCCCCACCACCGCCGACGAGGATGAGGAACTGCGCTACGGACCCGGCATCGTCAAGAGACTGCAATCCCGATATCTCAGCCTAGCGCTGCGGGAAGCTCCCAAAAGAAGATCATCCGTACTACGGCGAGCCACCTCGCTGGAACACCTGCTCGATGAGCCGCAATCGAAACCAGACCCTGCCCCGAGACCCGCTAGACCTATATCGTTAGCCATCACCAATACTTCATCTCCAGGCCGCCGAGAATCCATTAAACGAGCGAGGTCAGTCGACGCCCTCAGCCGTCTGGAGCGCCGTCCGCCGGAACGCGTCGAACGTATTGCGGAACCAGTGATCGCTCCGGAACAGAATCCTCCGCAATCCCGCAACGGCCGACCTCCTAGACGACCGCAGCCACTTCTGCGGGAAACTGAGCGTCCTCCACCAGACCTAGTTAAGTCGGCGTTGCGCAAATTTGAGCCGTGCGCTCACCGCCGTACTCCGGCTGCCCGGGTGGCCGCCGTGCTTCGCGGACTAGAAGTTAAGACCCAAAATGGACGTCCGATCACGTCTACCCCGGAACCGAGCCCCGGTAGAATCCAGGCGGTTCAGAACTGCAACATATCCACTATTGACGAGCCTGAAGGAAACATGTGCTCGGCTACTATCAGGGCCGTCTCTCCGACCGCGCTCGAGGGCATCGCTAAAGCGGGTTCGACGATGCGCTTTTCTTTTCCCACGGCCCGTGTTGGGTCTCATTTGCCCCCGCTCGGAGTTGCTAACCCGGTGCTCGCCAGGCGAGTCGGGGTCATCCGACCTCTACCGCCTGTCACTCCTCCGCCGACGTCACCGGTCAGCGACCAAAGCTCCGACATTATTGTTATCGTCTCCCCGGTCACTGATGAAGACCCATTTAAAGAAAAGATGGAGAGTTCTCCGACTCCTATCATCGAAGCGGTTTTCAAAGAGATACAGATTGATTTCGAAAGGAAAACGTTGGTGACTCCGGAGCGAAGTCCGTCAGTGTCTCCAGCTCCGGTAGAGAAGCCGGAGATCATAACGAATGGTCACAAGGACGTGGAGATCGAGAAGGAGGAAGTAAAGTTGAACGGGAAGGTGTCGCGGATCAGTGCGGCGAAGATCGAGCGCGGATGGAACAGTGCTAGTGTAGTGAGTGAGGAGAAGAGTGACGAAGTGAAGTGCGAAGTGAAGGGGGTGTGGGCGGGCAGGAAACCACGGGCCGCCCCGCCGCCCGCCACCTCCGTGGTCTTCAACTTCTCCAACCGGAAGGAGGTCCCGGATTACATTGAGAACGATGGGGTGATTCTGCGTGCAAGTCGGCGAGAGAAGATTAAGGTGAGTTTTTTTTCTTTTTTGTACACTACTTTAGATATTTCCTGAAAATTGACAGACTGCTTATGTATAACCTTACAAGAGCACAAACTATTAAGGTCTGTACGAAATCTTGGAAAATTTTACCGATTAATTTCATTTAGTTTCGAATAAATTCCATCCATCATCATCAATTCGATAGTATGCAAAATCTATTTAAAGACACTCGAGGGTCCTTATTGAACCATAACTAGATAAATTAAGTAATCAGTGTGTATGATGTTGATAATATTCACTACATAATAACAAGCAACACAGTTAGTACGCAAATATCGAAGAGTGTTTGCCGTTATCAGTCCGAACAACAAATTGTTATATTCTGTAGAAGATATTAAATACCTTTTCTTAATTTTTAGCCGACTTTAAAAACAAGGAGCTGATTGCGACTACATCCAAGGTTTTTTTTCGATCAGTATAAACCAATTTTGAGATTATTCTTTGATTAGTATACTTTTCTATTTAGACCTTTTAAATTTTTAGTCTTGAGTAGCTGAGGTACTTTTTCGGTTCTACATATTTGGAAATTATATTTAGGAAACAATACAATGTAGGTACATCATTGCATAGTCGTCTAGTCTATTTTATGTATTGCTCATATATGAAACACGTATAGCCCATTCTGTATATATTCCTGACCACCGCACAATAAGTTATTAACATACAATGCATAGTAACTTTCGTCAAACAAACACATTGATCATCAATATTCTAGATATTCGCGGTCGCAGTCAGCCCTATAAGGTTCTCCCAGATATAAATGTATCTGCCCACGGTTATAAATAAATATCTTATCATATTTCTGGTCTGTTGTTCTATTTCTAAGACCAGTCATTGTGAAAGTAGTGATGGTAAATTATGAGTCAAGTTATATGAGTACGGATGTTGATAATCATACAAAAATATTTATTTTCAAATAAAACCCAATACATTCATGGCTAGAGCAGCACAAAATAAATATTTTATCTTATAGAAAAAGGAATACTTGAAAGAACTTTTTTGAACAGTCATTACGGTTATTTGTATAGACGAGTTTATATATCCTTTCTAACAGTAAATCGTACGATCCGATTTTAAGTTCTACTTTCATAGAACTGTAGGAACATCAAAGATATACTGGCCAGTACACCCTACTGTGTACCAACTTAGAATTTGAATTTATGTTTAGCTAGAGAAACATTTCGATACCGCGATGTACGATTTTTTATGACACTGCTAGTATGCGAGTGAGTTCGCCGTCTAGCGGTCGCCACAGAACCATTGCCATTCCTTCAAGTATATTGATTGCCAAGTATTTATTGATATATCTAATCTACCTGCTAACTTTCTATAATTATACGATACCAACGATGAGCAGTTGTTAACCCTCTGTCGCAGGATCGAATTGCATATTTCACGGTGCAGCGGCGTCTGCGCAGCGTATTATGCGCTCCATTCACTCTGTAGCCGGCGCATGCGCAATCGAACCCCGCTTCAGCAATATTACATTGCGGTTGTGGTTTCTCGTCTGTGATAAAACAATGGATTTGTGACTAATTGAAATCAATCTCATCTGAGATTGTCGTCACTTATGTTGAAATCAGATATCGCCTAGTTAGCAAAGTGCCTTATAGGTGCATTGTAGGTACCTACGTATTGGGACATTAAGTTGAGCGCCCCTTTATACAGAGGTACTGTCACGCGTCTAAGTATAAACTCGGCTATGTAGGCTCCATTGAGATATTATCCGTACCGTTACAACCCCAAGTAATGGGAAACTTACTTAATTCAAACACTTATTCACCATGTATGGTTTAGACTAGCACTAATCCATTTATTTTCGTGGGTGTCCTTCGAGGTGACTAAGGAAGGGATTCACCAACCATTCTTTATTACGCAATATTTTTCTATCTCAAAAGTCGCTGAAGAAATTCTTATTCTAAAGATCTGGCCACCCCTATTTGCTCTTTTCAAGAATTAATGTTTGTGGGGTATGCAACTTGACACTCTCTAAAGAAATAGAAGAGATGTAGGCCTGGATTTAAGTTTTTTCCTGTGAACGTCTTTAAGTAAAAAAACTTTGTAAAATTATTTATTTATAAAAAAAAACTGGTTTCATATTCTCCATGTAAATAAACTTGCGCAATATTATCAGGCACTTTCGCTGAATCGTTTGAATTATGAATAACATTTAAATAGTGAAAAATGTGCTATTTCGTATGTTTTTGGTATTTTGCATACGTTATGTTAATGCAGCATTAGTAGCTATATCATACGGATTGGCAACAATTTTTAGCAACTCTTCTAACATACATACATATACTCACGGCTATAAATCCCTTGAAGGGGTAGCCAGAGCTACGGAATTAGAAATTCCTCTGCAACATTTGGAAGTTGAGAGGGGGAAACGATCGTAAAATGAAGGTTGCTGGGGATGGGTCTCCGCTTCGGCCAAAAATCCCCAATACCCTTAGTCGCCTCTTACGTACACCCACGGGAAGAAACGTTCTCTTCTAACTTTATTTCTATTGCGATTTGTTATAGAAATAGTAGGTATAACAAGTTTTAGTCAAGTCTAGTTAAAAGTTAATTAGCGCATATGATTTCATAGACAGAAACCTTATATTTAGCGGCAGTCAGCTAGTTCGTAAAAGAGAACCTTGATCCCTCTATCGCCTAACACCAAACGCCCTGGGTAGAAAGCTGATATCACTAACCTAGATTTCCGATATGATGCAATGCATGATGATTGGAACTTGTGTTAAATTATTGATGATGTGTTTTTGGAGCAGCTATAAAAAGTTAGCGGTATTTTCTCTGGTAAAAAAAATTGCGACTGTTGTAACTTAAGTTATAATTTTATGTAACGTGTGTCACATAGATAAGTACGAACACAGTTTTGTGGATTCCTTAAGATGTCCTAGTACAAACACTAAAGGTAAATCATTCATGACTTAGACAATACGCAAGGCCCAACTCAGTATTAATTTTATTTTCCACTGAAATATGGACAAAAAAATATTTATTTTATTTATACATATATACTCACGGCTGTATTTCCCTAGAAGGGGTAGCCAGAGCTAAGGAATTATAAATTCCTCAGCCACTTTTGGAAGTTGAGTGGGGAAAAGATGGTAAAAATAAAGGTTTTTGGTGATGGGTCTCCAACCGCATCGCCCAAAAATCCAATAAAAAGCCCCAATATCCTTAGTCGCCTCTTACGACACCCGTGGGTAGAAAGGGATAGCGACATTCTAAGCCGGCACTACACGGCAAATTATTTTATTTATAGGCATCGTGAATGAGTGAAAGTTTTAGTGGTGTCAATGAAATGGAAGTCGAATTTAATCTGTTTTGGGTTTGGCCCCAATTCTAATGAGACGGACACGCCAAATATTAATTAGCCAATATTATTCACTCTCATATAAACCCTTTTAACCCTCTTTTGCTTTGTATGGAATTCCTTTATCTAACCGTGGGTTGTGTGAATAGCTAAAATGGTTAAACTATCTGACCCAATATCAAAAAGTACTAACGACACCAGAAAAATTAATCGAAGTTACTTTTACGTCTGCCGTCCTTAGAAATATTTATTTATTTATAAGGGGAGCGTCCCACTGAGCTGCCAGGGTGATGAACGTACACATACGCCATTAGTTCCCATTGGGGTAGGCAGAGATAAGCGATCGCCACTTCGTACGATCCTGACCAACTTCCTGGGGATCGTTCACATGCTCTTTTATTATTCATGATACAGATGCCAGTTTTATTGAGTATATTCTCTTGATCTTAAGTTGTCTTCTTTGGGGAAAAAACGTTACTTAGGCGGACCTACTACGGTTTTCTATCCTTGTAAGGGAATAAAGGAACCATAGAATATGTGTGATATAAATGCTTGCAATATCCGAATGATCCGAGGGAAAAAACCTATACTCAGACTTCAATTTTCAAAAAACAAAAAAGCAATCAAAATAAAATTAAAATTTTGGCTTCGTGATATGCAAACTTAAAAGCTGTACATATCACGAAGCCAAAATCAGGATTAGAAACTGGCTACAAAAACTTGACTATGTTAATACAGAGCAAATCATAACAGTTGTCGAATAAGTTAAAAGTATATTTTGAATAGGTGTAAGAATCTGTCAATCATTACTTCAACAAAAAATATACATAGTTATACAAAAATTATACATAGTTATATATATAAACACTATATTTTATTATATAAAGTATTTTATATTTAACAACTATTAATACAAAATTTAAAAATATACATTATTTTCTCTATAACTATAATAACATACATAAATTACTACTAAACATTCAATTACCCAAAATATATAAAATATCCAATATTTTATTAACGTACTAGTAACTAAATAAAACTATACTTCGTTCAACATCCGCTTTACTTTATAGCTATAATATTATAGCTTGTACTGTAATATTCACCTATGGGACCTCGCGATACAGGTTTTACCTAGTGCGAGGACCGTTAGAATGCTCGACACAAAGCAAAAACGCGGATACCCGCAAATTTAAAATTATTTTTTACTGTATAATCTAATGCTTTTGTTAACTATTTTGGAACAATAAAGAATGTTTATGTTTATGTTTAAAATCTAAATTAAATTACATTTTTGTTAAAAGAAGAATGTCTTAAAACGTGCAATCAAAATTGCTATAAGACTTAATTTCGAATACTAATAACTTATGTTTTCATTAAAAATGCGGTAGTTTTCAAAACACTGTACGTGCCGTAATACTTTGACGTAACATTTTTTATGCAACATCCATAATCGATTCAATACAAACACATTAAAAGTGTATCCAGATGCGAATTTGATCTCGAACTGCGAAAAGAAAGTAAAAACTAGACGCACGTAACTAGTGAATCGATTGACTTATCGACTTGACACCGACCGGATACTGCGGTGACGTAGTGCGCAGGCGCGTGTTATGGTTCCAGTAGAATGTTTATATAGCTTTTGAATTGTGTTTTTCTTTTACCAACTGCTGTTGTAGGGTCATGTTTGGAGTGAATGAAGGATTGTTTGTGTATTTGTTTCACATATGCATAGAATGCTATTAGTAAATTGACATACGACCATATTATATTTTTGGTTAGGCTAAAAGCTAAGGGATTTTTTGTAAGTTTACAAAAAAGTCTAGGTCAATCATAAATGCTGACTTTGGTTAGTGCATGTAACCATAGTACACATTAAACAAAATATCTAGGTATTTTTTGTTGTTTATTTTGGATTGTGTTATTATAACATAAACTAATAAGGCATCTATATCTGAACAACTAAATATAATTTTAAAAGTATTAAATTTACCGTAGAGACGTTCTACAATTAATGAAAGAAAGAAATGAAATAACTAAAGTTAATAAAGAAAGCTTGCGTGCTTATGTATAAAACTAAGAAAAAGTCGAACTTCCGTCAGTAATTCTTTGACTCTCAATGCGGCACTGGATTCCCGCCTGTTTAATCCAATTCCCTGTTCCGCTGCGTGGGCCAATCAGTGTCAATGGACCCTTATACTCATATGCGTTCGGAAGTATCAAAATAGCAGCTACTGTAACATACATACATATACTCACGGCTATAAATCCCAAGAAAGGGGTAGCCAGAGCTAAGGAATTAGAAATTCCTCATCCACTTTTGGAAGGTCCGTGGGGAATAGATGGTGAAATAAAGGTTCTTGGTGATGTGTCTCCAACCGCATCGCCCAAAAATCCCTTAAAAGCCCCAATACCGTTAGTCGCCTTTTACGTACACCCACCGGAAGAAATGGGGTAGTGCTATTCTAAGCCCACACTACACAGCACTGTTACTGTAACTTTGAAGAAATAACAGACCTTTAAAATGCACGGATTCTATCCACCAAGGTAATAAATCTTCTGAATTAGCTAAATCTTCAAAATCACAAAACCACTTCTGGCAGCCCGAAAGGTAAATACGCTGCAATAAAGCTCAACCATTTCACCTACGAAACACTTCATCGCCTAAATCCCTCAGTCGCCTCTATTTCATAAGTCGTCCGATACGACATCCCCGAGAAGAAATGGGTTGGTGCTAAATTCTATTCTGAATATATACAGCTTTATTATTGAATTTGCGTTCGAGTTAAATATTTTTAGTTTAATAATCACATTCCCTGAATTTATTAAGAGCCCATAAAAACAACTATTCAGTCACTTTTACAATCCAAATAAGAAACTAGAATACAGCTACTTTCCGGCCCCTTGTTAACTGTCTTGTTTGTTTGAGGTGGGCAGGCGTACTGTAATCACTTGTATGTCTCGATAGCTCATTTAATAGCGTGACCCCGTATTGAATTGACTTTTACAATAGCCTGTTGAAAGTTGGTGAGCTTCTCTTGTATTGTGGATGTAATTGTAGGTAGTGTAATGATTGACGAGCTAATAATTGGCAGTGAGGGAAAGGTACACGAAATTATGCATTGTTTTTTAATGTATGTTTTTTGCCTTAATGCTAGTCGGTTTTCTCTCAAACACGATAGCATGTTAGTGAAATAACATAGGCTTTTTTAAGCCTTGTGGGCTTTTATGATAAGCTTGGAATTTAAATAATTTGCTGCTAGAGAAATGGTTTTCATTAGACTTCGTGTTTAAATGCATATTAGTGTTTATATAAGTGATAGTGATTGAAAGGTTTCTCCGGAAAACTGTTAAATCTTCATGATGTCATACATTTAGACCACATTGAGAGGCTGAAAAGGCAGGTGTCCGAAGTATGAAGAATAAAAGAGCTTGTATGAGAAGATTGATGGATGTTAACGAAGCAAGAGAAGTTTGCCAGGATCGTACAAAGCGGCGATCGATAGTCTCTGCCTACCCTGGTGGGAAATGATGGCGTGAGAATATGTATGTCTTATTAAAATTTCAATATCAGTTACTAAATTGATATTATGTCTGTCTCTTTTAGTAACTAGCGAATAAAACATGAATTTATAATTCTGAAGCCTCGTCTGTTCAATTGGTCATGGGAGTTAAGTCGTGATAATATACTAGTCAACTTTCTATTCGATACAATCCCCATTACGTCAAACGCTACGTTTTTACCCCAAAGTGTGCTCCCACGGTCGTAATTATACTCGGCACCGGTCGGATTAACTTTCATTTGATTTGTGACGATTTATTTGATTACATTGTCGTGTGAGGCTTCCGTTTACCCATTTGGTTATGTTAATGTTGTTGTTGATGTTAATGTTAAAAAAACATGTTTGTAAACTGAAATTGTACAAACCATATTTTGAAAAAATGTGAATGTAAAGATTTTCTTTGTTGCTTCTTCTCTTTACGAACACCTTCCGAAGCAACGGCTTAGCGATTAATTTACAACTTTGACGTTCAAAAAATGTTAGTAGGTATTTAACTTTATTTTGAAAAATAAGTTTTTTGTTTTTTTTTTTTAATTAAGGTTTGTAGTGCGATGGACGGATGCTTGAGCCGGTGTATGGCTGAAGGGTCGGCAGTTTTTGTTTGCGATACTTTTTCTATAATAGAAGTCAGAATACCTTGTTTCTCTCCTGATTGGGAGTGAAGTCTTTTGCCGCTTTGTACTGATAAACTGGGTAGTAAATTACCTGCTTCAAATTGCATGCAAATTGATTGTAAAGTCGGCATAAAAAAGTTGCATAAAAAAAGAAACGAAAACACTAGCACTTAACAACATACATACATATACTCACGGCTATAAATCCCTAGAAGGGATAGCCAAAGCTCAGGAATCAGAAACTCTTCAGCCACTTGAAAATTGAGTGGTGAAAAGATGGTTAAATAAAGGTTGTTGGTGATGGGTCTCCAACCGCATCGCCCAAAAATCCCTTAAAACCCCAATACCGTTAGTCGCCTCTTAGGTACACCCACCGGAAGAAATGGGGAAGTGCTATTCTAAGCCGACACTACACAGCATTTAACAAGTAGCATTTATACTTATACATTGAACTATCAAAATAGCCAGAGGAGTTTCCAATGCCTTGAGTATATCTTATTAATGCTTTAATTCAAAATATATAAATATTTCAGAATACACTTATTTTTAATGTATTGTCAAAAAATCGTTTAAGGGTCATTAGTATTGGAAGGTTTCTCCGACGATATTGTTACAATTAGACGGATTAGTGTTGGCATAAATGCGTGAAGCCGGCGGCTGTAAGTAGTCGGGGTGTGGCCAGCGGCACTCATTGGGACTCAGACGGAAGCCCTACTAGGCCGGCTACAAATCGGTCTTATTAAATCTCGGTCAAGTTAGAATTGATTTGGAAATCCTTGGTGATTTGCTATTTGTGGGGTATTGGCCTAGTTTTATTGTTTCAAGAAAAAGGATTTTAGTTTTTTTGTAGTTATTGGAAAAGGACATTGGATAAAGGTTGAAACTTAATTCATGGGCAATAGACATGAATCATGGACAACATATTTTGATAAAATAGAGACTTGTGCAAAATAGCTGTGTAGTGTCGGCTTAGAATAGCACTACCCCATTTCTTTCGGGTGGGTGTACGTAAGAGGCGACTAACGGACTTTGGGCTCTTTAAGGGATTTTTGGGCGATGCGGTTGGAGACCCATCACCAACTACCTTTATTCTACCATCTTTTCCCCACTCAACTGCCAAAAGTGGCTGAAGAATTTCTAATTTCTCAGCTCTGGCTACCCCTTTTAGGGATATATAGCCGTGAGTATATGTATGTATGTATTGTGCAAAATTCTTAAGAATTTGAAACGACCAGTACATAACGATATATTCCACCTCCACAGCAACAAACAAACATTGTGCCATAGATTTGTGAATTAAATATGAATGTCAAGTGAATAGCGAGTGTCCCTGGCCATGACATCAAGTTTCCAGTCATTGTTATGTTGACTACCGCACACTATTCCACGGCGCGCAAACATCTAATCCATTCGGTAGTCCATTGTGTCGGAGTATAATATTTACCTTTTCACTCGTATTGTGTAGGTGGTGTTATTTCCGGGCTTTTAAAGCTCTGTTTTGATTGACAGGGGGGGACCTTGGTAGGTCGGTAGGATAGAGGTCGGAATTAAAATATGGAGAGGTTGGATCAAATCCTATGTTTTAACTCCAATGGTATGTCTTCGTAGGTAAATTTTATCGCGTCGAGATCTATTAGGGTAGAAAGGTAGGTACAAAGTTGTAACGTACACTATACAGCCAATAACTGGGTACTCAGATAACCGAGAAAATAAATGTCAGGTGGGGTTTCGTAGAACTAGGACTTGAGTCACCTCTTTACTAACTAAGGCGTGAATTCTCAAAGAGAATTTGTAAAAATAAAATCTAACCCATTTACAAAACATACTGCAATTTAATAATCCCCACATGAGGTTTTCATGAACAAAAAGATTTAAATTATGTGATAGTTAGGCGTTTTCAACATTTGCATTCTATCTGAAAAGATAGACAAGTGGCCTTCCGAATTAGTAAAAAATTCGGAGGTAGGAAACGCAAACACTACTTAAACGTGTTAAAGAAATAAAGAATAGAAGAATTTCGCGCTGGCAGCCATTGACACGTTGGCTCAATTGGCAGAGCGTCGGGGCGTATACCCGAGGTCGCGGGTTCGATTCCCGCCTGTGTCGAGATTTTTCTTTCCTTTATTTATTAGTAATAATCCCCACATGAGGTTTTCATGAACAAAAAGATTTTAATTATGCTAAGTAGTTTGTTGACGATGTGGTCAGAAACTCATCACTAAGGTATTCGTTTTAATACTTTCCCCTTTCGATTGCTAAAAGTGGCTGATGAATGGCTGATTCATCAGCTCCGGCTACCCCTTATTAGGATTGCTTCCGACATAATAAATTCATAAGGTCAGCTGTTTGATTAAACTTATCTCAGGAACTATTGTTTCATTTGGCCCAGAGTATATCCTTTACTCACGGCTACAAATATCATAAAGAGGTAACCGGAGCTTCAGAATTAAATACACTTCAGCCACTTCGGGGTGATATTAGGGTATACATACATACATATACTCACGGCTATAAATCCCTAAAAGGGGTAGCCAGAGCTGAGAAATTAGAAATTCCGCAGCCACTTTTGGAAGTTGAGTAAGGAAAAGATGGTAGAATAAAGGTTGTTGGTGATGGGTCTCCAACCGCATCGCCCAAAAATCCCTTAAAAAGCCCCAAGTCCGTTAGTCGCCTTTTACGTACACCCACCGGAAGAAATGGGGTAGTGCTATTCTAAGCCGACACTACACAGCTTTATAAGCTTAGGGTATAATATGGTAAAATAAAGGATGGTTAGTGATGGGTCGCCAGCCACATCGCTAATCAATCATTTAAAAAGCTCGAATACCGTTGGTATACAATACCCATGGATAGCAAAGGTTTAGTGCCAATAACATTTTGAGGCTTAGAATAGCACCACCCCATTTCTTCCGGTGGGTGTACGTAAGAGGCGGGTGTGTCCATCAGGATCCCCCAGTTCAATCCCCTAGGGGATCCTAGTGAACTTGTTAGTTCATCAGGATCCCCTTAAAAAAATAATCAACAATTAGGTCTAGTTCACAGCACTTCTCAAAATTACATTTTTATCTTTTTATCTTAATATGTCTAAAAACTGTCCAACCGTTATCTCTGAATTGTGCTACAGCTGCCAAATTACTTAAAGTCGCGTTTACGCGGCACATTTAAATGTTGCATGTTCTTTTTCGATTTATTAATAAAATAGCTAAAATGAAGACAGAAAAATATTTTTTAGGGCTCCTTATAAACAAATTAACACCGTAAGATAGTTTTCAAAAATTAGTCAAATAGCCTATTATGGGTCCGATGCCTCTCACTGTATACCAACCACATTTATTTCACTTCATTAACAAGTCATTTTATTTCCAGCTAATTACATTAGCAATAAGGTCAGTAAAGTTGATCAGTAAAAATGTTACGTAAAAACCCTAGCAAATGCTAGCTAGAGTATACCTACTTAGACTTATTCAATGAAACAAGGCAATGTATATGAAAGCACCTTTACTTTGATTTAATTTGAGGGGATCCTGATGAACCAACAAGTTCACTAGGATCCCCTAGGGGATTGAACTGGGGGATCCTGATGGACACACCCTAAGAGGCGACTAACGGTATTGGGGATTTTAAGGGATTTTTGGGCGATGCGGTTGGACACCCATCACCAACAACCTTTATTTTACCATCTTTTCCCCATTCACATTTCCAAAAGTGGTTGAGGAATTTCTTATTTCTTAGCTCTGGCTACCCCTTCTAGGGATTTATAGCGGTGAGTATATGTATGTATGTAACATTTTAAGCCGACACTACACATATTTATCGTTATATCCCTTCAATAGCATTAAATAACAAATAAATTATTTCGAATAGTTCAATCTAAAAAAATCAAGCTCACATACGTATACTAACGCCATTAGTTCCCATTGGGGTAGACAGATTCTATTGATCTTTACTTTTTAAGAATTCGGCTTGATTTACAATGGAAACATTTCATTCATACCCGTTCGGCTAGCAAAAAGCCAGTGGAACTTAATGAAATAAGAACAATTTATATATATTATATATTTATAACAATTTATATATGTTTTCTCATAAATAAAAGATGTTATTAAAGGAAAGAAAAATTTCGACACTGGCGGGGTTCGAACCCAGTGTCGAAATTTTTCTTTCCTTTAATAACATCTTTTATTTATGAGTAATAATCCCCACATGAGGAATTCATGTCAAAAAACATTAAATTATGTGATAGTTAGGCGTTTCAAACATTTGCATTCTATCTGAAAAGGTAGACAAGTGGCCGTCCGAATTAGTTAAAATTCGGAGGTAGGAAACGCAAACACTACTTGAACGTGTAAAAAAGAAACAAAGGATAGAGAAATTTCGCGCTGGATGCCAACTGACACTGTAGCTCAGTTGGTAGAGCGACGGGGGCGTATACCCGAAGGTCGCGGGTTCGAACCCCGCCAGTGTCGAAATTTTTCTTTCCTTTAATAACATCTTTTATTTATGAGTAATAATCCCCACATGAGGAATTCATGTCAAAAAACATTAAATTATGTGATAGTTAGGCGTTTCCAACATTTGCATTCTATCTGAAAAGGTAGACAAGTGGCCGTCCGAATTAGTTAAAATTCGGAGGTAGGAAACGCAAACACTACTTGAACGTGTAAAAAAGAAACAAAGGATAGAGAAATTTCGCGCTGGATGCCAACTGACACTGTAGCTCAGTTGGTAGAGCGACGGGGGCGTATACCCGAAGGTCGCGGGTTCGAACCCCGCCAGTGTCGAAATTTTTCTTTCCTTTAATAACATCTTTTATTTATGAGTAATAATCCCCACATGAGGAATTCATGTCAAAAAACATTAAATTATATATGTTTTTGTCGCTACCCCTTTCTACCCACGGGTGTCATAAGAGGCGACTAAGGGTATTGGGGCTTTTTATTGGATTATTTATTCTTACCATCTTTTCCCCACTCAACTTCCAAAAGTGGCTGAGGAATTTATAATTCCCTAGCTCTGGTTACCCCTTCTAGGGAAATATAGCCGTGAGTATATGTATATGTATGTATGTAACAATTTATACTTCGGCCGTTCAGAGAATGCGTTCCTTTCTAGTCTTTAATATTTTATGTCGAATACACGAAACTAATAAAATAATTTAATGGATTAGCATTAACTCATTTGTCAGCTAGAATTATCAGTTTGACGATAGCAATGGTACTTAGTCCATGCTAAAACATATTTATCTTTGATAAGGCTAATCTACGTACAGTCATAGATTGGTAGTGTAAAAATTTCGACATTTTATTGTTTGTTCTGCGATCAATGGCTTGAGTTCTAATTTACATACATACATACATATACTCACGGCTATAAATCCCCAGAAGGGGTAGCCAGAGCTAAGTAATTAAAAATTCCTCAGCCACTTTTGGAAGTTGCGTGGGGAAAAGATGGTAAAATAAAGGTTGTTGGTGATGGGTCTCCAACCGCATCGCCCAAAAATCCCTTAAAAAGCCCCAATACCGTTAGTCGCCTCTTACGTACACCCACCGGATGAAATGGGGTAGTGCTATTCTAAGCCGACACTACACAGCTCATATTATATTAGGATACAACATTGTAAAATAAAGGCTGGTGAGTGATGGGTCTCCAGCCACATCACAACAGTCCGAAGCCATTAAAAGCAGTGAAACTCGAGTAGCAATATCGACAAAACAATGGAAAAGCGCTCGCCGATAGCAGTCGGGCGACAATAGCACCACGTCACTTCCGACCAACCTAAATACACCGCAAGTAGGTGATATCAGGACCATAGTGAAAACATTTGCCGATGAAATTGAAAGTGTACTGACCGATGTGGCAAGGTTGAACGCCAAGTTGAAAGTCATGGCCGATGCAACAAGTACTTGATATTAACTTGTTAAAAGCTTTTTTTAATCTTTCTTTTCAGCTTAATTTTCGTGGGGATTATTACTAACAAATAAAGAATGGAAAAACTTCGGCACAGGCGGGAATCGAACCCGCGACCCGAGGTCGCGGGTTCGATTCCCGCCTGTGTCGAAGTTTTTCTTTCCTTTATTTATTGTTAAAAGCTGCTTTGTATTAGGAAGATTGGATCTATTATATATTGTGTGTTTATATCTCGTAGAGCCATCGGTTTGGCTACTATTCTTGTTAGTGAAACACGCGTGGTGTCAGCGTGGTGTATTATGATTAAAGTGGCTATTCATGGTAGGCTCGATGACTGATGATGAAATATACTAACAGGTACCAAAAGCTTGTAAGAGCTTCAGTATGACGTTTTCCAAAACTAAATAACATAGTGAAATAAACTATTGATGGATATAGGCCACTTACATAAATTGTCCTTCAATAAATTTTAATAATGCGGATATTTTAGTCGCCTCTTACGATACCATACCAAAGATAGCTTTACTTACTTACTGTTGATCGTCACTTTGTACGTTCGATACGGACTATTCCAATAAATCTTTAAGCATACACTACATGAAAAAAAGTACGCAATTATCAAATGATGGCTGTATAGCAAAGTACTGAGTACTCTTGTAACTGTATTTTGACGGCTATTTGAATGCAAATAGCCGTCAAAATTAATGTTTTCATCTAGTTCCGACTGTAGACTATTATAGTTATTTGTTATTTCGGCGTTTTAACCGACTCCAAAATTAGTTGGAGGTTTGAAATTCGCCTGAATGTTGCTTTTTATTCGTATAGTGGACAGCTCCAGCTTCGCACGGATAGTTATAAATAATCTAAGGTTTCTTCGGTAGTTTGAGGACGTATGTTTTAGGTTTCTAATAATGAAAAAAAAAACTATTGAGTGTTTTGAAGGCTTACAATTACAGACAAAATAATCATTCCTCCACCATAATCTTAAGATAACTCTAAATTAATCTGGTAGTTACGCCTCCACTTAATACCGAATCAGATGTTCATACATTCTAATTACAATTAATGTGATCCCAACATAAACCGACTTACGGGCCGTACTAACATTAATTATCATTATACCTCCGAGACTTGAATTTTGGTAAAGTAATACATGATAGTGATGTAGCCTAGTGGTAATAAACCTTGACTTTGAAGGTCCGGGTTCTATTCCCCGGTCGAGCCTACGTTAGTTCAATTTATCACTTACGTTAGTAGGTTGTTGTTTTTGGTTATTAATGTGATGATGTCCTGATAAATCGAAGGTACAGTGAGTTCATGAGATTGATTGCCTCTAGAACCTCCGCCTCCTTTTTCTTTTATTTAAGATATTTACGAAGTTGCATTGATACCATCTCAGTACACTTTTTGAAAGTTACTTTGGAGTACCATTTCAAAAGTACATTTTGTACTATTTGAATATATTGATGTCAGTGGTGGGTCCTTAGACATAAATATTTTTATATGGAGAAGAAACACAACAACAAACAAATGAGCACTTTGTCAGGATCGTACAGAACCAATCAATAGTCATTGCCTCCTCCATGCGAATGCGAATGGTTTAAGCATAAGTAAGTAAAGGCAAACGAACGAATCATAGCTTTATTTGATCAATTCGGTAGCTAATATACATTAATAGCATCGGAACGTGACCTGGATATGTCTCTCGTCTCGTCTTTTGGTCTGACGTGTTATCAGAGATATCGATGTATCTGCCTACTATGATTACTGTCTACTATAACTATAACAGTATGTAGTAGATAACGAGTACTGAAATAATTTTAATAGGACTAGTATTTAAGCAGATATTTATAACGAATAAAAAATGATATTGATGTGAGGTGAGTGTATAAATGACATTAAGTGTTATTCCACTACACAAATTTGTCTACTTTTTAGAAGCCTAGCGTTCTGAACGTTATTCCACTAGTCTGAATTCTGATTCTGTGGCTCTCAGACGTCTTCATTCAGACAAATGGAATAAGCTCTTTATCCTTTATCCCTTATACTATTCGATGCAAGATACCCTTATCCTGTATATTGGTACTAAGTCTTTCAGAGTAATCGATGGGTGATTTGATTGGAATACATTCAGCTACCAGAATGCGGAGGAACAGGGAAGATCATCTGCTAGGCGGTGGTGTGCCAGGGGACCGCGGTCTATCTGTATTAAGTTACAATTCTTGCATTTATGCTAAGTAGCGTAGTAGAGCCGGCTTAAAATGTCACTACTACTTTCTACCCTCGGGAGTCGTAAGAGGCGACTAAGGGTATGGGGTTTTTTTAAGTTTGTTTTTGGGTGATTTTACCTTTATTTCACCATCTTGTCCCCTATCAACTTGTGGTTGAGGAGTTTCTAGCTCTGAAGCTCTGGCTATCTCTTTTTCGGATTTATGGCCGTGAGAATATGTATGTATGTAGCGTACAAACTTCGATACCACGATGTAAGATTTGTATGGCGAGTCTTAATGACGAATGCGACGTATATTGCCTGGTTTGGTTTCGTGTTGCTGTGGAATGTGATACTTCTTGCACTATCAGCGTTTCTATGTAGTGCGCGTCATTGTGTCGTCGCTACACCACATCACCACCTCTGCCTCTCCAACTCCAGTTATCTCCAAATCCTGCTGAGCGTGAGCACGGTAACTGACATAACAGTGCGGCCCTGGTGTGTCGTTGCGCTCTGGTTGGCCCCGTGGTGTCATCGTCAGCCTTTGTTCCGGCGCTCATTAGCTGGCCTTGGGCCTGGGTGGCTTGCTGGATCAGATTGGTGGAGATTACTACTTGAATATGATGTCGTTTGATTGTTCTTCAAACTTTTGAAACGCTTTTGCATTGCATATGTTTAGTGCCCTTCTGTTTAGTCATTTGTTTTTATTTGACTAACTCTCCTTTTTAACTATGTTAAAAAATCATTTGAATTATGACCTAAAGCAAGTTTTCGTATTAGGGTGAATTATTGAAATCTGAATAGAATGGTAAATCGATAAATGATTGCAGTATGTAACTACGGTGTCACGGCTCGGTTCACGAATGTGACGGTCACGTGATTACCGGTAGATCGGCACTAACGTGTACAATTGATACAAACAATGCTGAAAGTAAACAACTTATTTAACTGTTTCAAAGCAAATACAAAACATACATACATATCCTCACGAATGTAAATCCCTAGAAGGGGTAGCCAGAGCTAAGGAATTAGAAATTCCTCAGCCACTTTTGGAAAAGATGAATGTTTATATTTAAAGTTAAGTAAGACTAACAAGTTTTTTCTTAAGCCTCGGTGACACCCTCCATCTTGATTTAAAAAAAACAATTTTGAGTACAGCCCTCAATCATTCTCAATCACAGTTTAAATAATCATTAATCGTATCTAACATTGGTATTGACACTATCAAAATAATATTTTACTAATTCATCTTAGTAACTTTGACAAAATATACTGTGATATGCTATTTAATGTGAAAAAGTATAGCAGTATTTGATTACAAACGGGGCCAAATCTGGCGCACTACGCACTTGCCTTGTTAGCACTATGAGCTGTACCGTTCGCTGGTAATGTGGCACATGGACTCGTCTGTATTGTTGCGGATTGTGGCTATGGGTAAACAGAGCTCATCAATTTGCTTGTGTGAGCAAGATACTCTGATATAGAATAGGTCGTGTCACTTCTTGAAAGGGGTCGACTTCCAAGTCACTAAATTTATTATGTGATTTTTATTAGTTGGCCATACATAACCTATATGAATATTACAAACTTTTGTTATTTTAATAATTATAAATCATAACATGAAACACCTCCGCCGGCGAAACTACCAAACATAACATAACATAAACGTCCACGCCGAATATCCCCGAAGGGGTTGACAGAGGTTACTTCTGAACATCACGTGACACTGTCACCTGGCGTTCAGAGTACCCACGTTTTGCATGGACAGTGTACTCACGTGATAGGGGGCAGGCCTATCGCCGTTTTGTACGAATACACTGTCACATGACTAAGTACAACTCAGCCATGTGGGTTTCCTCACGATGTTTTCCTCACCGTTAACAACTGTGATAAATTAACCACACATATGTGTATATAAAAGACAAATTGGTGTAGGCCCGACCCGGAATTTGAACACTAGTCGCTTGCCGATGTTCTACCGATTGAGTCAGAACACCGTATTTTACTTTTTACTTTAGTGAATATGAACGTATTGAATGGTAGCGTATTTTGCTTTCGTCGTGGTGTTTATAAGGACACCACTGTCTTTGTGCAATTGGTTTAGTCATTAATAGAGACTACAGTGGCATTTATAATAGGTTAAGACGAATATTATGTACTTTTGAAAACTGAATAAATTTTTATTTTTTTTTTTATTTTTTTTATTTATAATAGGTGATGAGATGACAGCTCAAATCCGGCAGCTATATTTAAAGACCCTGAAACTTAAACGTTCACGCCGTTTATCCCCGAAGGGGTTGGCAGAGACTGGAGAGATTGGTCACCTGGTGTTCAGAGTACCCACGTTTTGCTTGGACAACATTAAAGATCCCTTTAACAAAAAAAAAGTTCTACAGTGTTTGAAGAATACTATTTCGCTTGAAATATCAAAATAATTTGCTGTGAATGACGACCAATGACTTCCTCAAGCTCCTTTATAACTACCATCGATAAGTCAAAAACTCACCGGCAACCTGTTACTAGGGTGTTTTTATGAGTTTACAGGTATTGTTTTGTTGCAAAGAAAATGAAGCTAGATTAATGTATTAAAGCTGTGTAGTGTCGGCTTAGAATAGCACTACCCCATTTCTTCCGGTGGGTGTACGTAAGAGGCGACTAACGGTATTGGGCTCTTAAGGGATTTTTGGGCGATGCGGTTGGAGACCGATCACCAACAACATTTATTTTACCATCTATTCCCCACTCAGCTTTCTAAAATTGGCTGAGTAATTTCGAATTCCTTAGCTCTGGCTACCCCTTCTAGGGATTTATAGCCGTGAGTATATGTATGTATGTATTACATTTAACCACACTCATATGCATTGTTTCAATAGTAACAGTGTCAAGTCAAATGTGTTTCGTGATATTGCAATATTTGATGGCCGAATAGAATGTATTCTAAAAAAGGCTGCAATGCGTAGGATTATGCGAAGGATGTAGATGTAAGTTTAGTAAGAGTAGTTTGGCAGGATCATTTGATAATATCTGTCTGTGTGAATGTGAGCTTGTTTTTGGTATCAATCCGTTGTATTGTAGGATTGCTTAATATCATGAAACATAAACTGTCGAACCAAAATGTCTGTACCCAAAAACAATTCAAACTTAAGATAAAAATTATATTAAGAGTTTGAGTTTAATATTGACGAAATGGCAATCCAAATTTAGTTTCTCATCTCATTATAGAGTAAACGCTATTCATTTCCATTGAACAAGGCAGAGACACTTAGTGCGATAAACATCACTAATTTCCCTCAAGACTATTCCTCATACCTACTCTTTTATTCATCCACTTTTCATGCTTGCACTTCTTAGAGCTCATGCTGACGGCCTGGAATGAGCGCTACTTTATCGCCACGATATCGGTTACAATGAGATGACAGTATACCATACTAAGTTAGTGCGAGAGAGATGGCTGTTTTGTTCCACGCGATATCTAGTTAAAAGGACGATCGTACTAGTTATGCTGATGAACATACGTGTTGCCATGACGACGAGCCGGGGCGACGGCGGCGTGCCGTAATCGCCTATTGGATTCTCTGTGACCGCACTCGACACATTGTTTCCTTCGGCCGTTTGAAAGTTCGTGGGAAGCCTTTGTTCGCTATCGAGTGAAAATATTGTAATAAGAATTATTTAATATCATATTCACTCATACAAAAAAAACCGAGTAGTGCCGGTTTAGAATGTCACTATCCCTGTCAACTCACGGGTGTCGTTAGAGGCGACTAAGGGTATGGGGCTTTTTAAGTGGTTTTTGGGCGATGCGGTTGGAGGTCCATCACCAGCGATACTTTATTTCTACCATCTTGACCCCTATAAACTTCCAAATGTGACTGAGGAGTTTCTAGCTCTGAGCTCTGGCTACCCCTTTTTGGGATTTATGGCCGTGAGTATGTGTATGTATGTATACAAAAAAAAAGTTTTATGTTGCAACTGGAATACTCCAAATTCTCAGGCGACACTAAAATAAAATGTAAGTCGATTCCGAGCGGTACGGTCAGATGACAATCCTTATTGAATTGTTGAAATGTTTTTTAAATGCATTAACAAAGCTGACGTGAAATACCGTTTTATTAAAATCAATGCACATTTCAGAAGCGAGAATATATAATAACGATGCAGTTTGTAGGCTGCCGACATTCA
Organism: Bedellia somnulentella; assembly: GCA_963576735.1. NCBI lineage: Eukaryota > Metazoa > Arthropoda > Insecta > Lepidoptera > Bedelliidae > Bedellia > Bedellia somnulentella. The sequence goes on along the minus strand of OY755172.1, from coordinate 306,141 downwards.
TAATGTATTTAATCCAAAATCTCTTTTTTTAAATTTGTACAGCTTTTCTTAACTTGCAATCAATGTTGTACCGTTCAGACGGGAATCATTCATCATGATCATCAACACTAACAAACTCAACTACAACCAATCCAGCACTGCCTCATCCATCGTCCCGCGACCTTCACAACGGGATCAATAACTTGCAATGAATAATGCGCTCTAAGCATGCAAATATACAATTGAGAGTTCCGACGTCCACATAAATAATACGCCATTATGTCTGTGCATAGTTGGTTTGCAGCCGCATGCCAAGTATTGGAATTGCGTGCGTAAGCGTGGCTCGGGCATGCGGCAACCTAAGTCTTTTGTCAACTGACCAGTGTTTGTAGCAGCTATGGTCTGGCGTATTTGGATTCAGGTCCGTAAACAGGACAGGCGTGAGTTCAAATCCCGGGTCGGGCCTACACCAATTTGCTTTTTCTAAAGTCTTTGTGTGGTTAATTTATCATGGTTGTTAACGGTGAGGGAAAACATCGTGAGGAAACCCACATGGCCTAGTTGTACTTAGCCATGTGACAGTGTATTCGTACAAAACGGCGATAGGCCTGCCCCCTATCATGTGAGTACACTGTCTAAGCAAAACGTGGGTACCTAATTTGGACACTAGGTGGCGCTGTCACTTGTCGTTAAGAAGTATTGGTATCTCTGCCAACCCCATCGGTAATAAACGGCGTGAACGTGTATGTTATGTAATTATATTTTTTAATGTAATTGTTTAACTTTTTTCGTTTTAAAGCTAGGAGGACTATATATGAATAAAGGCTCGTCCTGTATGGCTATCAGAATACCTTAAATTTCTGTATTGTTATGAACAATCCCACCAATTCCCATTGGGTCTAGCAGGGACTATCGATCGCCACTTTTTATGATCCTAGTAATCTTTTTACGATCTTTTCATGATTATGTGGAAAAATATATAGCCTTTGTCACACAGGAATAATGTACATTTCTATTGATGTAATACGAGTACACTACAAATCTACAAGATTCAGAAGCTAACAGCACAATTCATTTCTAATCGCGAATCAGATAGCACTCAGCTTCCAAAATTAGCTGACAAATCCTTACAAGATCTGGATATCCCTTATCTATAACTGTGTTAAATTGATTAAACATGTGAATTAAAACTTGTTCCGATTGATACAGACATGAATTGTTACAAAAAGCACAATAATACTCGTATAGAAAAGATTAGACGAAAATATACAAACAAGTAGACATAATGAGGAAAAAATTCGGTTTAATATACGTGAAATGGGTATAAAGTTCTGACAATGTCATCGTTTTATGATCTTTGACAATATTTCTGAGCGATTCCGCACACTTTCACTCGTAATTTGGCAGCACTGGTATCACTTGGAATCATAATCGCTGAATAATGACGACGATAGAAAACTTTATGAAGCATTCGTTGACTGATCTTTCATACTTTTTTACTCTACAAATACGTCAGTGATAGCAACATGTTGTTTCAGCATTGTATGTATAATCTTGCTTTGGATTATCGTATATCTTCTTATTTTAATAGCGTTGGCCATACTCAAGATGTATAATTTACTAGGGACCGGATATTGGTGTAAGTCACGGGAAGCTGATGGATAGGAGCAGCATTCGATATTTTGATCTTTAGGGGAAGGAGGAAGGTTCTCTATGTCTTGTAGTAGTAGTCTTTGCTGAATGATGATGTTGAACTTGAATGTACTAAGGGGAAGTTAGAAGCTTCAAAACAAAAACCCCAAACCACTTTTCGAAGTTTAGTGGGTAGGAAATTGAAAATAATAAGATGCTTGACCATGGCTCTCAACTCAATCTACATCGCCCAACTATAACTTAAAAAGTCCAAGTAACTTTAGTCGCTAGGTAAGTGCTATTCTGAGCCGACGCTACACAATTAATGCGTATGTTATTTAGTAAAATGGAAATCAAGGCGACTCTTCCAGGAGTAGTAAATACCGTACAATTAAATATTTATTGCAGCAAAATTCCGCAGCCATACCAGCTATAGTGATGTAAATTATTATTATAATTAACTTTAAAAAGTTTATTGGTCTTAAAATAATATATCGGAATGTAATATTTCTCAATTTTATCCGACGGACATGTCTTTTCGCATTCCGTTTAGTAATGAGGATGTATTGTACAATGCCGTTCGTCAATTACTAGTAATTGTTACGGTTTACATACAGTTAATGTGTGTCTTCGAGGAGTACCAATTCTTTTTATTAAGTGCTCCTACTATTTGCGACATTATAGTGTGAGTCAGTAAAATTATACATACATACATACGGCTGTGAATCCCTAGAAGGGGTAGCCAGACCTAAGGAATTAAAAATTCCTCATCCACTTTTGGAAGTTGCGCGGGGAAAAGATGGTAAAATAAAGGTTGTTGGTGATGGGTCTCCAACCGCATCGCCCAAAAATCCCTTAAAAAACCCCAATACCGTTAGTTGCCTCTTACGTACACCCACCGGAAGAAATGGGTTAGTGCTATTCTAAGCCGACACTACACAGCAAATTATACGTGATCAAATATACCAAACAGATATGACTCGGTATTTAACCTTTGTAAAATACTTACTCGCCGTCTTACATTGTATCCTCAATGTTTATATTTTGGTACATGTTTAATATAATATATTATGTATGAATAGGCTATAGTTCGCTCTATCTCTATATAACTGTATTAGTATGGCCCGATAATATCTAATACTTTTCGATTCTGGCCAACTTCTCGCGTATCATTTACACTTATCATTCTTGCAATACATGTCATTATGTAGGCACTTTAAACTACTGCATTTCAGAGGACATATTCTATCCGGTTCACATTTGTCAATTTCATTAAAATTATATAGTTTAGTTTTTGATAAAAGTCATAAACGTGAATGATGTGAATCATGTTATTGGAAATGTCTGTATCTTATCTTGGCGGAAAATCGAAGGTCGTTTGTTCAGCCCATGACTAAATTGACAGATAACGCCGAATTATAAAATTACCTTTTAATTGCTTTGAGAGGTAGGTTTTGATAACGCTCAGCTTAAGAAAACTATTTTAACATAGTCTATGGTTTTTTTAAGTTAATAAATATTTCATAAGTATGCTCTATGTACACATTTTAATTTATTTTTTATCATGATCATAAGTAACTTAAACTTACAATTAATTTTATTAATCACTGTCAATGTTAGGAAGCAAATAATATTTCAAAACTAGTTAAAAAAATAAATAAGATAGTCTTAGAATTAAGGAATAATGCAGGCCTCGGCGGAGATGGCGGGACGATCTAGATAAGTTTTTGCCGGGGTGGCCGGAGGTGGCACAGAGCCGGGACGTGTGGACTCAACAGGGGGAGGCCTTTGCCCAGCAGTGGGACACTATAGTAAAGGCTACATAATTATAATAAATTAGAATTACAACCCTATTTTAAATGGTAAAATATGCTAATTTAACCATTTAAAATAGGCTTGTAATTCTGAAAATTCTCGGGATATAGCCATTTTCATTTACAGCTACGCACTTTATTTTCAGGTTTCTATTGAGGTGAAAAAATTAAAATATTTTAAATGAGTAGTTTTGAAGCCTATTCATTACAGACAATCAAACTTCTCTTCTTTATTTTATGTATACATATATGTAACTGACCTAATTCTATCTATCTATCTATCTCAGTAAATGTTTAAATATGCGAAGTGATAAATTAAATTATTGTATTACGTAAAATGTTAACAAACTCTGTGTGCAATTAATAATATTGACATCACCAGTTTAGAACTCATTTAGCACCGAATGACTACTCATGATTTCATCTTTTATGCTTTAAATAAAATATAAGTTGATTTATAGTTATATAGCATGGTTTTGCATAAAGGTTTCTTTATTAGTGTTGAGCCCTTAGTATGTTCACATTTTGAATACCTTTAAGATCACCATAAAATGTTATGTCAACTTCGCTGATGTTTTAGAATACCTAAAAAAGCCCAAAGAAAGACCCACCCCACCAGCCCCCGTTGCATGAGGCTTGTGAAAATGAGTATGTCATATAAGAAGTGAGAAGCCGATAGATTTTGTGTATGAATAATCTGTCGGTTTCTCACTTATCACACTTCACACGCCTCATGCTACCTATACAGAATCTGAGTTACCACTACACAATTTAAAAATATGCACGACTAATGGATCGCTCGCACGAAATCTGTTTAGATTAATATTTGTCAGTTTATCGCGACCGATCAATCATGCTATCTGGGAGAGTGCGATGCTCCATATGTGACAATGCGACGGATGTAGCAATTTGTAATTACATTTAGAATAACATGCATACATTTCAAAATACGGAGAAATAAAATCGGATGTCTGAAATAGATTAGTCTTTTCATTTGTTACTTTTGGCCGTGTAGTGCCGGCTTAGAATAGCACTACCCCATTGCTTCCGGTGGGTGTACGTAAGAGGCGACTAACGGTATTGGGGCTTTTAAGGGATTTTTGGGCGATGCGGTTGGAGACCCATCACCAAAAACCTTTGTTTTACTATCTTTTCCCCACTCAACTTTCCAAAAGTGGCTGAGGAATTTGTAATTCCTTAGCTCTGGCTACCCCTTCTAAGGATTTATAGCCGTGAGTATATGTATGTATGTATGTTTTTAAGTCCATGTTGACTGTTTGGTAAGAGTTGTCAAATGATGATAGGAGTAAAATGCGTTGGACAACCTTCGACATTTCACCAAAAACAGTCCGTAAAAGGACAAACATAAACTAACGCCATTATTTCCATTGGGGTAGGCAGAAACTTTAGATTGCCACCCTTAGCGATCCTGGTAAACCTCTTACTTCATTAATCTTCGTACTTCAGACAACTCCATTTTTGAGAATTTTATCTATTTGACCCACTACGACAGTTCTTATTTCATTAATAAATTTGTTTAAGTAGAATTGCTTGTATTAGTATTAAATTTAAACGTTATATAGACCGTTTAGCTGTAGTAAATTTTCAGCAGCAAACCAGGCAGTACCCAGTTGAGCGTGTCATTTCCAATTAACAAATATGTGCTAAAGCAATGAAAGGCAACATTAGATCGTACAAGTAGATAGTTCCGAATAATACGAACCGAACGACGCGCATGAGTACACTAAACGAAACATCGCTCGCTACATACATACATACATGTGAACAGTGTGTTTCATAACTGCTCCTTTGAAATCTGAATCGGTTGATGCGAGTCTTTGCCTTGTATGTACGACCGCAAACACTGACAGGACGCAAGGTGCCTGTAGAGTATCGATTACTTCTGCAAAAGAATCCAGTGACAAGATCGACTTTGTGAGTCTCTAGTTAAAAGCGAATGGGTGATTTCGAATAGTATCACAGTGATTTTTCTTATCTGTAAGTTGGTGGTTTTGTCGGGTTCCCAAAAGTCTCCTCCTTCCAGTTCTTTTGTGTATACAATGTTAGAGTTACGGTAGTTTATGTTTAAACTTATTTAAATAACAGATACACCCATACCTTATCATTCTACAACATTTACCTAAGTTTTAGATTCAACCTTTTTAATTTATTTAGTTCAACTTATAAAACTTCTACGAATGAATAGTTTCATTTGTCACCCAAAATTACTCAACAAATGTAGATAGTGAATCTAGAGTTATTATTGCAGTTGATTGTACCGCGTCGTAATCATAATAAATGGATACAGGATGTCTAGTCTATGCCAATAAAACTGACACCTGTTTGTCACGCTTCATCACGTTTGTTCTGCAACATCATGTTTAGTAAATACTGTATGCGTGTTGTGAGTTTTTGTGCTGGGAATTTACACAAATCTGATATTGCAATCGTTCCAGTAAAATTATGCTAACACTCAGGCTATGTCTTAAGGGAGAATTTAAGGGTAAAGTACACGTTATTTTTTAAAAACAGCAATGTAAAAAAGCATCAGATAAAAAATATATTTGCCATTTCATTTACATACCTATAACTATGCTAAACATGTTCTCAAAAAAAACTTCGTAGTTACTTTTAACTTGAAGCCATCTCACGAATTCTAGTTTTTTTGTAAAGTAAAATAGAATCAGGGACTCTGCTTTGATCCTATCTTAGATGCAGCGGACATTCCAGCGGCGGCGAGCAGACGTGTTATCGCATGCGCGCGCGCACGTGTCGTCGCATCCACATTAGCTTGCATTATCTCCGCGCTCATTGTGATCAATAACGATACCCACCCATATCATACGCGCTCCATATTCACCTCAGCAATTCGTGAAGTCATCGCCCACACAACGGTTATCACCAAAACGAACACTTTCTCCCCGCATATTTATCATCGCTCTGAAAACACCTTGATAATTGCTCACCTAGTTTACATAAATATCCAATGAAACTCAAATAAATTGCATTTCACGGTGTTCAGACGGCGAATACGTTTTAATAAGATAATGGCAGCGCACATCATTCGGTGAGTGTTTAGATGTAATTGCGCGGGCGCCGGACGCTGGACCGGTCTTTGGCGGAGACGAATAACTATGCGACTCTCCGCGGCGTCTTTTTTGTTTGGAGAATGTCAATGTCATTTACGAGAAGCGGGCCTAAACAAGCGCCCTGAGGAATACCATTTAAATACGTCTGTCTAATTCGATGGTACAGCAATTGGTACTTTCTACCTACAATTACACGTACGAACATTTCAAACAATTATGTTTTATGTTATGCAAAGAACGTTCATTTGATTCCGCGTAACATAATACGAATTCTTTGTCGTATGCTTCTGTGTATTCCAAAGTGAATATTTTTTAAAGTTCACTGCCCTTACGACCTGTCTTTTGTAATATAATAAATAGGTTTGATATTAAATTTCGTCATTAGATGGCGTGACAATGAAATATTTATATATCTTTAGATAAAACGAATGTAGATAGCGATAAATATATTGGCAAAACATGTGTTTATTTATAACTAGTGGATCGTCCCAGCTTCGCACGGGTAGCGTTGTTTTTTTAAATATCTGAGGTTTCTTGCTTCAGTCACTGCTCAAGCATTGTGATTTTCAGCGCAATGTTTTCAATTTATTAAATTTATAGCACTCCCTAAACAGTGTAGTTTGGTGAATTTGAATGCGCTTTAATGAACGGTTCAGTATTTCCGTTTAATAGCAAATTTTGGAATAAAACGCTATGAAGTATTTATAACAATCTAAAAAACAAATCATTACGTGTTGTAGGATGCAACTACTGGCGCCATCTAGTATGTTATATGTAAATTAGTAACGATTCGGTTTTGGTCACGGGCGCGATGGCTTATTTTATGTATAATTTTGGTGTTTCTCTACCGATTTCTATGATTCTTTTTTTATTGAATAGGTAATAATGTTACCTTTTTTAAATTAGGGATGAGTGAGAGGTTTACAAACGTAAGAGTAAACAAATATAATCAGAAGGTTCCGAACTGCTAAGCTATCAGGAATTACACGAGTTATTGTGAGTTAACCGTGAAAGATAGACATAAACTGTTGAGGATTTTTTTTAGATAATTTTGTGAAGAATATTTCCATCATACATGATTTCTATATAAGTTTAACCATTAAGACTGCACACGCGACGGAAGCTTAAAAAATGTAGTAACTTCTCCCGTTTTCCCAAAATTTCCCCAAATTCCCCTTTATTACTCTGCTGGAATGTATACAAAAACCTGCCCAGGAGTATGGAGAATAATTGTACCAAGTTTCGTTAAAATCCGTCGAGTAGTTTTTGTTTCCATAAGGAACATACAAACCGACAGACAGACAGACAGACAGACAGACAGACAGACAAAAATTTTACTGATTGCATTTTTGGCATCAGTATCGATCCCTAATCACCACCTGATAGTTATTTTGAAAATATATTTCATGTACAGAATTGACCTCTCTACAGATTTATTATAAGTATAGATTACATTACAGTGAGGCCATAAATTATACCAATATCGCTGATAGGTATATTTGAAACACATTAAAATTTACACATTATACTTATTTATTATACTCACGCACTTCATATTGGTGTAAGCAGAGATCATCAATCGCTGTTTCGAACTACCCTGACTTGATACATCTCTCTGCTTCCGTCATTCATATTTTTTCTCATAAATGCTCTTTTATTCTTTTGACTCCCTTTGAAGTACGTTTAATAACTGGTTTGCAAGTCTTGCGTGGCTATTGTCTACTAACAATATCATTATGCACAATGTTCTTAATATCTCTCGTGACTTTACCTTCACCCATCCACTCTATGTGGTTAAACATTGCTTTTCACTTCTTGTCATTTTTCACACCACCTCGTTAACGAATAATACTATTTCTCACTGTATCACATTAAAATGTTATTTTAAGTACAATTTTCAATTCATATTTTTAGTTTATAAAATCTCAACCTACACTATAATTTCAAATAAATACAATGTACATGTATATGCCTATTATTAGTAGAGCGGTGAAATTACCGATATAATATGCATAATTTACTTCCAACTATTTTTTATTCTGATAATGTGCCATTAGAATGCGCTTCGAAATCGACAAATAGCAATGTCAAACTTATTTTAATTGTACTAATTATAGTTAACATCAAGTAAAATAAAATCCAAACCTAATAATAGACAATCTTTTAAAATCTTATTGTATTTTATTTTCATATTTAATTTATTATTATTATTTTATATTATTTTATTTTAATATTTTATTTATTTTCACATTTACACACACACACACCCACACTCACACACACACACACATCAATCAGTATTGAATCTGTCAGCTCATATCAAAACCTATTTTTATAAGTTTATATTTAGTTTAGTTTAACTAAACCTTAGAATATTTTGCTTGAATATAGATATAAGTTAGATAAGTAAGGAAAGAAGCGGGTCATTCCCAACACAAGTATTTTTTTTTTAATTACTTCCTGGGAAGACTCCGGTGATGTTTCAATTGTTATTTTGTGCAAATAAATTTATTTTTATTTATTTATTTTATTTATTTAAGTTAAAAGCCTCCGATTTTTAATTTCCATATCTTTTCTCACCAATTACAATATAATGTCATTCAAGATCAAATACACTATAGTTAGATAAGTATATCACCCAAAGGCGTTATTACTTAGCTACTGATCGCAATTAGAAGATACGAGGGCTGCTATTTATGTATCCGGAACTGGCCACTTACAGAACAATAATTTAAAAAGTAATTACATCATTTAAAAATAGAACTCTTTAGCTTTAGAATACATTTATTTTTATGTGACTGTCAATTGTTTTCTCATCGTAGCGTCATTTTGAAAATTGCGTGTCTTCACCACCATGGATTTAACTCGTGAACATTTTCGTGCCATGATTTTTTACGATTTTCGGCGTGGTCTAACTCAAAAACAGTGCATCGATCAGCTTACTTCAACTTTTGGGGATGAAGCACCCTCAAAGACCACTGTGTATCACTGGTTTAGCGAGTTTAATCGTGGACGATCTAAGCTTACTGATGAAATTAAAGAAGGTCGCCCTAAAACGGTCGTTGTACCTCAAAACATCGATGCTGTCCGGGAACTAATAACTCAAGATCGTCATGTTACATATCGTGAGATAGAGGCATCTCTGGGCATTAGTATGACGAGCATACATAAGATACTTCATGAACATTTAGCTGTAAAAAAAATTTGCTCCCGTTGGATTCCGCACAACTTGAGTATTGATCAAAAACAGGCTCGTGTCGATTGGTGCAAAGAAATGTTAAAAAAATACAACCGTGGTGCGTCAAAAGCTGTTTATAATATCTACACAGGTGACGAATCTTGGATCTACGCTTACGACCCCGAAACTAAGCAGCAGTCCACGGTGTGGGTGTTCCAAGATGAGCCGAACCCAACAAAAGTTATTCGTGCAAAAAGCACATTGAAGCAAATGGTCGCTTGTTTTTTTGGTATAAATGGCCATGTAGCTACAGTGCCTTTAGAGAATCGTAAAACTGTTAATTCGGAGTGGTATACGACCATTTGTTTGCCGGAAGTCTTTGAACAAATAAGAAAGACTAACCGACAACGTAGAATCATTCTGCATCACGACAATGCTAGCTGTCACAGGTCGGCCGTCACAACTCAGTTTTTAGAAGCTCAAAAGATCGAATTGACAGGTCATCCGCCGTACAGCCCTGATTTGGCACCCAATGATTTTTATTTATTTCCAAATGTGAAGAAAAAATTACGTGGTCAACGTTTTTCGAGCCGCGAAGAGGCAGTCGATGCGTTCAAAATGCACGTTTTGGAGATACCTCAGTCTGAGTGGAAAAAGTGCTATGAAAATTGGTTTCAACGCATGCAAAAGTGTATAGATCTGAGCGGCGAATATTTTGAGAAGCAATAAAACCATATTAATTGATATATGTTTGTTTCTTTTTTTTATTCCGGATACATAAATAGCAGCCCTCGTAATACAACGTGTTTGCTGTTCAGAGCCAAAGCTAATAATACAACTTTCATTAATCCAGTTAATCCGAATTCACTGACCAATGTTCCTGTTGATATTTAACAAGTACACGAAAGTAACTTGTCCTACTTGAGCGCAACTAGTTTTTTAATTAAACGAAATATTCGAACTACTTTTCAAATTTGGTTTCTCATCGAATTGGTTTGTTCAAATAGCTTGCTCACAAAAGCCGATCTATAAGAAACTCTGTTACTGTATAGTATTCTCTAAGATTTTCACGATTGCACATTATAATTAAAACAACTATTGATTTTCGGATATTTTAATCGCTTGTTATTGCATTGTTTTTAAAGCCCGACGTTTCGAAAACTTTTCAGTTATCATCCCTAACTAGTCTTCCCGTGACCATGATAACTGAAAAGTTTTCGAAACGTCGGGTTTTAAAACAATGTAATAACACGCGATTAAAATATCCGAAAATCAATAGTTGTTCTCTTACTGTATATTAAGCGAAACTCAACGTTTTAAGCTCATATCAACTAAGGAATCAAGACCAATATTGGGGAGCACTGACATAAAGGCAATTTGAAAATGGAATATTAATGTGTATGTGCAGAGCTGTCAGGTGCGATTTGATGACATCAGTGTGTGTGTAGGCCTGGAGTATTTTGAAGGTGGTCCGTAAACTCGGTGTAGGCTTTTACTTAGTGTTATTCGAATAGCCCTAACGCAGGGGGAAGGTAGCTAGTTTCTCTTACACCCAGCTCTAAGCTTCGTTCTTAATATTATAACATACACACATATACTCACAGCCATAAATCCCAAAAAGGTGTAGCCAGAGCTTCAGAGCTAGAAACTTCTCCGCCACATTTGGAAGTTCATAGGGTTATTATTATTAATTCAATATTGGTTTGGTTTTTAATAAAATCCCGATTATAGGTCATTATCTTACAACATTAACGACTGCTTACCTCTTTAGGAAGTGTAGAAGTATGGTTCAAGTGGTGCTTGTTATGTATAGCCATATTATTCTTTATTGACTAACGAGGTGACTAAATATTGAGTAGTGTTCAGGAAATAACAATTTGTACGGTTATATAGTTAACGTTATGATTTTTGCCGCGTAGTGTCGGCTTAGAATAGCACTACCCCGTTTCTACCGATGCGTGTACGTAAGAGGCGACTAACGGTATGGGGCTATTAAGGTATTTTTGGGCAGGGTTGATATGATTTAAATCGCTTGATTTAAATCACTGATTTAAATCGCAATTAAAATCAAGTGATTTTTTTATAAAAATCTATGATTAAAATCAATACTTTATTACTGCGACCAAATCAGGCAAAATGTGTCAAGGGACTTTCCCCGCAAAAACAACTATGCAATAATCAAGCAACTGCTATGTATAGTTGCTTCTTCAGCGGGGGTCGAAAGAATATTTTCAGCATTTAATTTGGTACACAGCAAAGTTAGAAATAGGCTAGGCACCGAAAAAGCTGCGAAATTAGTCTTCCTTTTGAAAAGATTTAACTGATTCTTTGTTTTTTTTATGTGTCCATTTGTTATTTGGTTTTAGAAGTTTCTTTTTTGTTTTTGATCATTTTAAAATATTTTTGAGTTGTGGAACTGTTTAGTTTTTAATTATCTTACCTTGTTTATGACAGTAGTGTGTCGATTTTTTATATATTTTTAGAAGTATTTTTCTATTTGTGATAATAAAGCTTACATCATGTTTTGATTAAGTATGTTTTTTGATTAAAAATTGGAAAAGATTTTATAAATATCAAAAAAGTCTGATTTAAATTTAAAAAATCTGATTTAAATCAAATAAATCAAATTAATCCGATTAATTTGATTTTTTTAAAAAAAATCAGGATTTATATCAACCCTGTTTTTGGGCGATTTTCCAAATGTGGCTGAGGAATTTCTTATTCCTTAGCTCTGGCTACCCCTTCTAGGGATTTATAGCCGTGAGTATATGTATGTATGTTATGATTTTCTCTTTTGTTAACCGATGTCATAGTCTAACCAATCTATACATATAAATAAAACTGGATTTTATGTCTGTAAAAAGCGGTTTGAACTTCATGGATACGAATGTCACATGGTCCATATACTAAAATCGTTGTTTTTATCTGTCGGTGTCTCTGTCTATTTGCTCCTGCAAATCTATAAAATGGCTGACGGCTGACCTTCATTGACCTATAGCTGGTATAGTAAGTGTTAACTAAGGCACGTATTTGTTATAATATTAATACCCGTGCGAAGCCGGGATAGTTCGCTAGTACCATATATAAATTCGTACCTAACACCACCCAAGGCGTTGTTTGATGAATAGTCCTCTCATTTAGAAAAAAATAGGAAGCACTTTTACCTGAAGTGCAATAAAAAAACTAGTATACTTAAACAAGGAACTTTTGAAAACTAGATACTAGGGTATATATATAGCCTTGTAATCAAGAACATAAGGGCCAAGTCACACTTAAACTCTTATTACAATCATCTTAGGTAGTCGGAGGCTGTCTCAAGTATTTAAGTGTCACAGGGAGATGCTGCGACCTAACGGTTCGTCAGCACGTCGTGAGTAATTATTTCTCACATACTAAACATTTCTCACGTGAGGATGCGATCACGTTAGCCGACCTTATTTGACACTTATCGACAATATGTAGGATTATTTAAATCTTTTTGTTCATGAAAACCTCATGTGGGGATTATTACTAATAAATAAAGAATAAATAAAGAAAAGAAAAACTTCGACACAGGCGGGATTCGAACCCGCGACCTCGGGTATACGCCCCCGTCGCTCTTGCCAATTGAGCTACCGTGTCAAGGCTGCGAGGTCGCGGGTTCGAATCCCGCCTGTGTCGAAGTTTTTCTTTCCTTTATTTATTCTTTATTTATTAGTAATATGTAGGATTAACATACAATTTAGTTATATAGTTGCTGAACTTGGTGGTAATGACATATGAAAAAAAAACTAGTAGTGGGAAACCATGGATACAGTACAGATACTGTTTCTTGTTCAGCGGGGATATTTTTCAACTGAATTTATCGCGTGATTATCATTATATCAGTCGATAGATATCCATTGCTAGACATACAGCTTGGTGCTGCTAGTATCCTTCAGTTTTCTGTGACCTTCACTTACTGATCGGTCCACTATGTCCGAGGCCTACTCACACTTCATCCCTGAACTATCTGCCCTACCCGTAGCTGTTCCATGTCATGTCAGTTACACCGGTGTTTCTACTGATCTCATTGTGGAAGTTAACATGAAACAAAGATGATGCCATGACATTTGTACAGTCAAATGGACGTGTTTACTGCTTATCTAAAACTTTTCTACTCCTTTTATAATGAACATTTTAAATACATACATATAAAACCTCATGTGGGTATTATTACTTATCACCACCACTAAGGTGTTAAGAAACAAAGGAAAGAAGAATTTTGCATCAATGGTCACTTGACACCATAGCTCAATTGGCAGAGCGACCGGGACCGGGCAGTCGCGGGTTCAAGTGTCGAAAACTTTTTCTTCCCTTGATTGATTTTAAATAACGAATTCTTAATCCAATACAACCCCTAATAAATTCGTTTCTGTTCCAGGCGGGCGACCCCGGTGTGGTTGTGCTCCGCGAGCCGACGCGCAGCTCCGACACGGAGTCCGACGAGGAGCTGGAAGAACCCACGCTCTGCGCCGTGCGCTTCGTCAACGACAACGTGCTCATCAACGGCAAGTCCTCCCTGCTTGGCCGGCCCAATAAGGATCGGGTCGCTAAGGTAGATAACATACATATACATATACTCACGCCGTTAATTCCCATTAGGGTAGGCATGGACTATCGATTACCACTTGGGACGATCCTGGCAAACCTCTCTAGCTTCGTCTACATCCATCAATCTTTTCTTTCAAGGTAGATAACTTTGATTTTTACTATGGTTTTGGTAGAGGTGTGAGTCGAATAGGTAAGTTGCCTGGCGTCTAGTGTTGGGAATCCGGCCCAATAAGGACCGGGTCGCTAAGGTACATATAAGTTTTACAATGGTTGGGTGATGGGTTACTAGGGAGTCCAATGTATTATAAATACTCGTGTAACCGTCTGTCGTACGCTGCGTCAACGACAACGTGCTCATCAACGGCAAGTCCTCCTTGCTGGGCCGGCCCAATAAGGATCGCATCGCTAAAGTAGATGACGGTTTGGTTTATGGGTTATCTGGCGTCTGTTGTAGGGAATATTTCGTAACACAAACGTATTGTTTGACTGTGGTACAACTAACAGCAATTAGTGCGGTCATGCTGAAGAAAAATATCGAAAACTTAGGAGGTCAAATATGTATTTAGTCATGTATCGGTCTGTTCATTCATAAAAAGCGTCGATGCTGATTATCTTAACGATGTGAATAAACGTCCCGTGATAAGAAAATTAAGCACCATTTTCATCCTCTAAAAGTTATGCTTTGTTGGATAATAATCGAACTGAAGTGAAATAATCAACAATCACTTCCACCCTGTATGTAGTAATTTCCTATAATAACAAATTAATGACAGCACTACACTTCCCAGTGTTATTCAACAGTGTGTTACCGAGCACATCAGAAAATTACATATCTGCACTTGTGTTTTAATTATACATTCTCATTATTAACTATCTATTGATACTGCTCAAATTGTTTTATCGCGTCCGTGTGATTTCTGCTTATTGTGGATTGTAACTAGATTGGAGACATCACGTTTTGAGATAATAAGTATGTTTTATTATGCGCTGTTTGGTTGTTTTTTGTGGTTTCGTTTTCTCAATGTTCTTCTAGGATAGTCAGCGGATTAGTTACAAAATTAATCCGCTGATAATAAATTTATAGTAAAAATAACAAATTGTGAGAAAAATGCATTTAAAAAAAGGGAATGTTATTCATCACAAATTTTTAGTGTTGTGTTTTGCATACAATATACTCATGATCACGAGCTTTAAAATCAGAAAATTCATCAGACACTTTTGGAAGTTAAGTGAAGAAAATATTGTAAAATAAATGTTTTTGGTGAAGGGTCTCCAACCGCACCAACCAAAAGTCACTTAAAAAGACCCGATACCCTCAGTCGTCTCTAACAATCACCCATGGGAAGAAAAGGGGTAGTGATATTCTAAGCCGACACTACACAGCAACTATTATGCTTTACTTTCTTTGTCCGATATGTCGAAAGAGTGATTTAAATAATTTCATTGGTTTCAACTCTACCATACCTACTTACATGCGTACATATATTGTTAACATAATAAACCTAACTTATACACGTTGTCTATCTACCCCATCAACGAAACGTAATGATATAACAGGAATATGACTTAGCTGTATGGTAAAGAGAGTAGAACGCGCTCCCACGGCGCCGCGACCCGTGACGGTCGACAACCTTGCCGTCGGCGACGGTGCACCGAACTGTATGGCTTGTGTTGCCTATGTTGCGAGCTTTCGTATTGGGGTAGGCAGGGAATATGGGAGGCTACTTTGTAAGGTTGTGGTCAAACTGAAAAGTTTGGTTAGATTTATATTTTTTCATGTGTAAAATTATAAATAATGAAAATATTGTATTATGCACAATTGCATTGTTGTGATCGCAATGGGGCCGTTGCAATAGGTAAACTTGTATTGCAGGTTATTTAAATTGATTATTCAAAGCGAAGTTATTAACAAATTTAAACAAATGTTACGGATCGTTTCATATGTTACAAACTAAACGCCTTAACTTTAAGGCCTTTACAATTAAGTAGGTATCAGTCAGATATATGGAATCTTAGTTAAATCCATCATTTTGGTCTTAAAATATGGGGATTTATATTTGTTATAAAGTATCGATTCTAAAGTAAAAAACATCCATTACCGAAAAGGGTTAGTGACATCTATGGAATATTTGTCAGTCAATATATTGAAGCGGGAAAAATTACGGTAAAAAATGACAGTCGCCTGCTAACTGTATTCTCAAATATTACCGCAAAGCCCTGTGTAAGTTTAGGGGCTTTTAATGACATCTACGTCAAAAGTAGTTTACGATAAAATAAGTTATAGAAAACATTGTATTCGATGTGTATTTCAAGCATCAGGATTAGGAGGTTGTGTTATGTAAAATTACGGTATCGAAAATTAAATTCTCTGTTTTAAACTGAAGGCGTACGGTTATTAAAGTGTACTTTTAAGTATGCCCTCCTAACAAACAATATCAGGAATTATATACCCGACGGAATGGTAGAAGTGATAGTGAGTATTTTATATAAATTTTGTCATTTGATGTTTGGACTACCTTTCTTTTTGTTTCGATACTAACAATCCCGAGGAATCCTCGCACATGTGATTGAAGAAAAAGCACTTGTTAGCAATGGTAGTAGTTAGTAGCCATCATGAGAAAATTATCACGCTTTTATATATACATGTCGCTAGCTTGTTCCATTGTATGATTTTTATACTACACTGTTTACACCAACCAAAAAAACTTCTTAAGCTAATTAATTGGTCTCACTTGTCCAACCCAACTTTATAATTACATCTTTTCCCAAGCCTTTTTATATGTCTTACCAAAGTGAATGTAAAAGGTGGAGACGATTGTGACAGTGTTCTCATTGATTGCCACGAGAGGAACAGTAGCAAAGTTTTAATTGTATGTTATTAGTCGCCACTATGTTTTGCATACCGTCGCCGCCGCCCACTCGCTAGGAAAGTCGCTAAGCTCTCACACCTCACTGATTGTTTGTAGATCTGATGATGGTTTTCAATTAATAACTTCGGCATAGTTGGTCTAAAAGCAATTCTTTTCAAGTAAAGAAAGCTTTTTAATATAGAAACATGCTTTTCAATATGGCACGGAGGAGCAAATAAACTTTGTGGGAACATAAAGCTTGCTAAGTTTTACCGGGTGTCTTGCCATATCAGGTTTATTTCTTGCTTTGAGAATTATTCTATACTAAAGATCAAAATATATTTACCGTCCCGGATATTCCGAAAGGATTGCATCATAGTAGTTCTGGAAATACGATAACATACTGCCTGGCCTGACGACAGCCGTGGCCGAGTAGATAGGTGACTAGCTTCTCGTTCCGGGGGTTGCGGGTTCGATCCCCGCTGAGAGCAACATTTATGCGATGAGCATAAATGAATGCTTCTTATTCTTGGATGTTATTTATAAGTGTATTATATTATATTAAATACATCGTTAAGTTAGTATCCCATAATACATGTCTTACTTACTTTGAGGCTAACTTGTTCTGTATAAAATATTATATATAATAATCGGGATTAACCACCGCTCATTTATTTTATTATATATAATGTCTTCAAACCTCGAGAGTTTAAAAACTGTAGGTGTAAAATATGTCTGTATTTATTTATTTTTATCCTCACGATAACCTCAATCCTCACCTCTGCTTTGTTAAATTCCAGCTAAAACTACAGTTCGACGACTCCCTCACGCGCACGTTCGAGTACCCGTCCGAGACGTCGCTGTGCGAGGAGGACTCCCCCGCCGCACCGCCCTCCGGCAATCTGGGGGCTAACACGCATATTGGTGAGATTTGCTTACTTTGGTTTAACTGTGGAAAACTGTATATCGTTTAATTTAATGTTTTTGACATGAATTCCTCATGTGGGGATTATTACTCATAAATAAAAGATGTTATTAAAGGAAAGAAAAATTTCGACACTGGCGGGGTTCGAACCCGCGACCTTCGGGTATACGCCCCCGTCGCTCTGCCAACTGAGCTACAGTGTCAGTTGGCATCCAGCGCGAAATTTCTCTATCCTTTGTTTCTTTTTTACACGTTCAAGTAGTGTTTGCGTTTCCTACCTCCGAATTTTAGGGTCGCGGGTTCGAACCCCGCCAGTGTCGAAATTTTTCTTTCCTTTAATAACATCTTTTATTTATGTGTATATCGTTTGTTGATACTATAATAAGTCCTAGAACATAACGATCTAACTCACTTAGTATCATTGCACACCACGACTTTTTGTCACGCTTCAAGCTATAAAGACGCGATGCACTAGCAAGTCAGACGCACCGCATAAAACTTTGTGGACGTTGTCGTTTTCGTTGTCGGACGATAGTCGACTCGCGACAAAGAAACGTGCGTCGATGGCGCGACAGAAAGTCGTGGTGTGCAAAGGCCATTAGTAATAAGTATTTAAATTTCATGGGTTCATATTCAGCCTTTGATTAATGGTGTATGAGTTGTAAAAAAAAGAACATTGCATTAACGTTGTTTTGTTTGCGAAAAGGAATGAGGGTGAGTGTGAATACAAAATAACGTTAGCTTTAGGGAAGCAGGAAAGTATGGCAGAATGATAGATCGTAATAGATGGTAAGAAAGAGGAAAAAATAAGAGCTGGTTTGTATTTTGGGAAGTTTGTAGGGATAGGCAGTTTGAGGAGGATATTGTAAGTTACTGCGGTAACGGGAGCTATGAATAGTTTGAAGTCGTGCCAATCAATGTCAGAGACGCATAATTCCGTTATTGTGATAAAGTGACTGCAGTGGATATTAGGTCCCTCAAAAATATATTTTAATGTAAGAGTAAAGTGTACCACGGCAGAAGATACCTGAAGAGTTCCTGACATTGTCGCCTGGTATACAGTTTACCCAATAGTTATAACCCGTCAGTGCTGGCATTACTAATGTTCACAGCAGGACTACTACCTATTTTTGATTGCATATTATCACAATAAAAGAGTTTAGCATCCTAATTAAGAGGGTTAGTTTAGAACCTTATTAGGAAGCCAACAAGCTAAAGTCAGATCCCCTATAAAAACCAACAAGTCTGAACGCTTTAGTCCCCCACAATTGCATAATTGTTCTTGCATATAATTCAAACTGAAAAATGTATGTCATCTTTAATTAACATGTGTAATGGTTGGCAGTGCGTCGGTTGCGCCCCCGAGGATACACTATCAGGCTAGCTCCCCCGCTCCCCATACCTACCCCTATATTTGTGTGTGTGCCGGACGAGACATTCGTATAAACTTTGTGTGTGTGTGTGTGCTAGGTATCACCAAGTTAGAGTTCAATGCTTTATTTAATACTAGGTTCACTTTTAAGTTCAGTGCTAGTGAAAACATGTTGACACTAGATATTACATGTGTTTTATAGTCCCCTTCTTACTTTCCGGTGTTAAACTTCGCTATTAAGCACCATACCTTTCTTACTTTTCGGTGTTCAACTTTTTAACCTATTAATAACACTATTGTTAAGCTATGTACATTTTAATGTCGCCCATCTACTGGAACATATGTTAGAATGCACCTGTCATACACTTAAGTCATTCACCTACAGTTTTAAGTCACTAAAACATCAGACTCAAGAAATGTCCATTAACCTAAATATAAATAAATAATGCTGCATATTGCTCAGAGAAATGTTTGCATGCTACAATACCACTAGAAGTTGAAGACAGAATTGGTTAGCACATCTTGCATCAGGTAAGGTAGTACTAACATTATCATTGACAAAATTACTGAGATACTCAAAAATTTATGGTTTCGAATATTTAAAATACCATAAATCCGTTTCAGCAAAATAAATACTTATAATTTACTGCCATTAATAAATACAATAGTGTAATGTTGTCAAAAGTTATCTATCAAATAAAAGTAAGTGGCATGTGACGTCGTATCATTTGATTATTTTTAGTATTTAAAAAAAAAACTTTTATAAAGCAATATTCAATTGTTCATAGTTTTTCTTCTTAACCAGTGTTTTTCTATCCAATACATAACAGCTCTGGATACAACTCTTTTGCAGCCAAAAAGCCAAACAACCTATAACTCCAGCATCGGACCTATCCGTTTCGGTCATGGCGACCACTTAGGACTCCCAATCGGCTCTCCGTTTGTGAGCCCATTCCGTTGACATATTTGTAATGAATGGCACAGGGCTGCCGGGCTTTCAGCTCGTCACGCTTAGAGTCGAGGTCTGCTTTTCGCTGCTCCTCGAACTCACTAACCCGCCTCGGTACAAGCCTGCGCCATTCGGGACGTTGTGCTGCCAAAACTTCCCAATTAGGGGGCTCTATATTACACCTTTTCATGTGTCGCTTCTGAACATCTTTGTATCGAAGGAGTTGACCGCCATGCTTTCGCTTGCCCTCCTCGAGTTCAGAATAAAAGATGCGCTTCGCCACTCTTCTCTGGTATACGTGATACGTGTCTGCACCACCGAAGCTGCCGACGCATCAAATAGGCCTCAATGCCACCAACATTGGCTCGTCGCAAAACTTCGGTATTTCGTACTCGATCAGACCATTTGATTTTTAAGATCTTGCGCAAGCACTTGAGGTGATATCCCCAGTATTACGCCATCGTACCACGTAATGCAACGTAGAAGTAAAGTAAACCCTAGAACATGTTATAGCACTCTATATTATAACGTAGTTGTAGAGTAGAGTAGTAACGCTAGTGCATTGCAGTGTCGGCGGCGCTGTCCGGGTACACGCCCAGCAAGACGAAGCCTGACGACTTCCAACTGGGGCTGGTGGCGTGGAGACCTGATGCGGGTAAGATAACTCTCTGTTAATTTACCTAAACTTACTTGAAACTAAAATGCAATTCGTAAAGTACAGAGTTTTATATGAAAGATAGGTTTTGGTGTTTAAATGAAGTTAAACTTATCCATGTGGTAGCCTAACCATTTTTTTTTCTTATCGTTAAATTACACATATGACTTTAAAAAGAGTGAGGTGGTTCTCTTACTGAGTTATTCTGGTTGTTTAATAATTTAACAATGTCCATAATACAAGCTCTTATTCTCTGAACATTGTGCTAACTCTTTTCCTACAAACACCAACTTGTAATTAGCTACCTGTCCACTATCTAACTACTTACACTATCATCCCCCTCCCTCCCCGATTCTTTATGCTCTCCCACACACTCTTAAACAAAATAGTACAACATAAAAAACTAAAATAAAAACACGTATACCACAGAAAGCAAACCGGCGTCCCCACCTCCCGAGCCGGCGGTCGAACCCGAGCGCAGCTGGAGCGAGTCGCGCCACCGCACCGACCTGCTGTTCTGAACACGACAGGTAATGGGAGATTACTATAACTATTTGTAAGCAATATTAAAATGTTTATTTTATATAATAAAGTTTTTAGCGTGTTTTCTTCAATATCCAAAAATATTTTGATTAGGAAGGTGTTTGTAAATTATAAGAAACCACAAAGAATCCGTTTGACATACTTATTTTTAGAAGATTTCCTTACATATTACTACAATTTGATATAAAACGTGCGTGTAAAAATCAGCACAAGTTAATTATTCCAGGAAATAACGAGGGAAGTCTTATTAGGTTTACGGGCATGGTTATGTGCGCGTTGGTTTTTTTTTATAAATATCATGATGTGGAAGATCGCACAATTTCCTGCATAAATAACTTTCTAAGAATACTTTTGCACCATAGATGGTGAATTAAAAACAGGTATACTTCAAGTATTGAACCTTGAGGGACTCCCATTTGTATTTCTGATCCTGATCAAGTAATCCTACAATAGGTTCCCCTATTTTTTTAATAATATTAATATCCAAGTGTTAATCTCATCTACACGTGACAAAATTCGAACCTATTAGATTGCTGAAAAACAGCAACTACGCGAATTCTCATACGCCGGTAGGCCACTTCTTTGTGATTGAACTCTTCTGGAACGGCTCGACCTATTTCAACCAAATTTGGCACAGTAATCTTGTGGACATTGCTTATTGTCGTAAGGGGTCGCATGTCGTGGTCGAACCTACCATTGAGGAATAATCACCGAAAAACTATTTTCCCATTGAAGTCAATAAGAAGACTGAAGTTTACCTAACTCGCTCAGCTCAATTCATTTAAATCGCAATTTGCATAAGTCCTAGTTAATTTAATTTAGAGCAATTATTAATAGTCCTTTTGTTTATGTTTCAGAATGGAGATCCAGAGTTGATAAAAGAACCCTGCTTATGGAATTCAACATAAGACTGCTTATACTTATTGTTTCGGATTATTAACTTTATACATTTGACTGAGACTTTACCGACAAAATGAGATGCTTTTTGCTATTCACTATGTTTTGACTTATGTTACTCTTCATCTGATGAAGTGAAGCCAAATTGGTTATAATATTCTGTTTAAATAATTATTTTATTTTTGACTATATTTGTTATCGTTTTAATGAACTCTTGTTCCTTGTGGTTTAGAACTGGAACTATTTTTACTCTTATGCATTTAAAAGACAGTTTTTTGTTTACTTATAATCTACGTCTATGGCCGGCCATGGACTTAACTAGTTTAAAAGTGTCAACTACTTTTAAAATACGTCATTCCTAAGCATTTCATTCCTAATAGTATTAAATGAAATTAAACTGAAGGAAAAGACATTTTTATATTAAAAAATCATGACAATTTTTGTGGTACTTTACCCGTTTTCGGATTAAATGTTATTTATTGATTTTGGGCCTAGTGATGGATTAGCTGTTATTTGTAAGGTGATTGGTGCGTGAGGTCCAAAGCTTTGAGTGTCATAATATACGTATAAACCAACTATTTTGTATGATATACAGTACACGTAGCGCGTCTGTATAAACCGACTTTATAAAGTGCCTAACCGTAGCGAGGCTTGACGCATTTACTAATAATATTACATAGTTTTAATAAGTATTTATAGGTTATATACATAGTTTGGAAAACTTTTGTTATAACGTAAGCTATCGCGAAATAAATGCGATTATTTTTACAGCAAGTTCCATTGACTATTTAGATTAATATTCTTCATGTTAATGACCTTGTTACATTTCGTATTTCTGTAATCTGTGATACATATCTGTGGTTTAATGCCGACAAATTATGCTATTGATAGGATTTTTATAATGATAACAGTTTTCAGAATATGATATGTAACAAGGTTAAGATTGGGAGGCATACTAAAAGTGTGTCATATCATCCATAAATATATTCGTAGTGTAGTTTTTATATAGGAGAGTGACAGCGCGGCCGGCGGCCACCCCTTGCCAATGTTTAGTCGTAACTAAGTTAGGTTGTATCCAGTTTGACATTCATATGACAGGCTGTATATTTTGCAGTCGCCACATGAACTAAGTTTATAAATTTTCTTGATTTAAAATGAGTTTTAAGTCACAAAATTAAATGGAACATGATTCCGATGTCTTGAGTTGATTGGAACGAGTGAATGAATGGCAAATTACATTCACTCAGCTACATCTTTCACTAATTGAAAGGGTAATTACATACATACATACATACATATTCTCACGCCGTTAGTTCCCATTGGGGTAGGCAGAGACTATCGATCGCCACTTTGTACGATCCTGGCAAACCTCTCTGGCTTCGTTTACATCCATCAATCTTTTCATACATGCTCTTTTATTCTTCATACTGCGGACACCTGCCTTTTTGAGCACATTTTCTATTTGATCCAAATGTGTCCTCCGAGGTCGTCCTCTACTAACATTACCTTCCACATTGGCTCTATATATCTCTTTCACCAATTTACTGTCATCCATCCTCTCTATGTGCCCAAACCATCTCAACATTCCTTTTTCTATCTTTCTTACAATATCATCTTTTACACCACACCTTTCACGAATCACATCATTCCTCACACGATCACATAACCTTACATTACACACTTTTCTGAGGGATCTCATTTCTACTGCATTTACTCTACTTTCATGCTTCTTCTGCCACACCCAACATTCACTGCCATACATAAGCGTAGGAACGAGGACAGCATCATGCACAGCCATTCGGGCCTTTTCAGACACCGACTGACTAGACATTAGACTATCCAGTGCTCCATTTACCGCATTACCCTTTTTCACTCTTCTCTCGATATCTTCATCACACTTTCCATCCCTAGTAAACAAACTTCCCAAATATACAAACTCTTTCACTTGTTCCACTTTCTTACCATTAATCTCAATCACGCATTCGGTCATATTCACCTCTCTCTCAAAAACCATAGTTTTTGTTTTATCCACATTCACCCTCATTCCCTTTTTTTCAAAAGACGCACATGCAATATTCATCATCTCTTGCAACTCTTCCACTGATGATGCAAGTAGCACTTGATCGTCGGCATATAAGAGGCATTTGATGATGAATCCACCCATTCTCAATCCATAATCACTTTCACGCAACTCTGTTAAACAGTCATCCATGAACAAATTGAAGAGCCACGGGGAAGCTACACAACCCTGTCGGACACCCCGAGAGATCCCGAACCAGTCAGTATTTTCCCCGTTTACTCTCACACATGCACTGGAATCCTCATAGAGTGATACCAGTGCACGTATAAGTCGACTCCCCAAACCGAACTTGGATAACACCTCCCATAAACACTTTCTTACCACCCTATCATACGCCTTCTCTAAATCAATGAAGGAGCAATACACCTTTCGGTTCTTAGCTAAGAACTTTTCGGTGATGCTCCTTAAAGAGAAGATTTGGTCCATACATCCCATTCCCTTTCTAAATCCTGCTTGCACATCCCAAATTTTATCATCCGTTTCATTCATCACTCTTTCAATCAAAACCTTTGCATACAATTTACCGACAATGCTGAGTAGGCTAATTCCACGGTAGTTTCTAGCCTCCTGGTGTGACCCCTTTCCTTTATATAAAGGCACAATTACCGCTTTGCACCAGTCTTGTGGCACTTTGCCACTCGACCAGCATTTTTGGAAAAGGAAGTACAACCAGGAAGCCACCACCCCTTTACCAGCCCTCAGCATTTCAGTGTTTATCCTGTCATACCCTGCCGCTTTCCCTAGTTTCATACTTTTCATTGCTTTCATTATTTCTTCCATACTGATCTCACTGTCACTAAAGTCACCCATAACGTCGTTCCAATCAACATTACTGCTGATTGGCGAAGAAATGGATGAATCCTCTTTTTCAAAGAGTCCCTCAAAATAGTTCTTCCATACTCGTCTTATGCTACTTTCATCCGTCGCCAATTCACCCTGTTCATCTCTCACAACATTCACTCTCGTGTTTTGGGAAACTCCCTTTTCTTTCCGGATATATTTCCAGAACAACTTTTGGTTATTCCGGAAATTATCAGAGAGTTTCCTCTCACACCATTCTATCAGATCACGCTTTTTCTTTTCTATTTTCTTCTTAACCTCATTCTTAATTCTCTTATATTCATCTTCACTGTTCTTCACTACATCATCTGTTACTCTCGCATCCATTCGTTTACTAGCTTTAATCGCTAGTAAATCTAACCAAGCTTTCTTCTTATCTCCAACTGCCTCTTTCACATCTTTATCCCACCAACTTGTTGGTGGTCTATTTGTTCTTTTACTCAATCCACAAACTTCCGTCGCACATTCAACCATTGACGATTTGAGCACATCCCATACTTCTTCTATTTCCAATTCATCCTTCATCTCCACGCAACTTAGCCTGTCGTCCAATTTCTTCATATATTCATCTCTCATATTTTCATCCTCTTCCAATTTCTCCACTTTTATTCTCGCAAATTCAGTTGTCGACACTTTGGCCCTGTGACGCCAACGCGTGCACAGTCCCCTTAATCGAGATATCACGAGAAAGTGGTCTGTGCCAACGTTAATGCCCCTATGGACTCTGGTGTCAACAACCTTTGCTCTTAGCCTTTCATCCACTATCACAAAATCTATCATACTTCTCTCGCTTCCTCTCTGTCTAGTATACATATGGATATCTTTGTGTTCAAACAACGTGTTTGTAACACAAAGATTCCTCTCCAAACATACATCAATCACTTTCTCACCATTCTCGTTCACTCTTTTATCACCAAACTTTCCTAAAACTCTTTCACAACCGTTGCGTGACACACCAACCCAACCATTAAAATCTCCTAACATAACAATTTTCTCATTTTCATCACACCCATTCGCAACATCGTCTAACAGATTCCAAAACTCCTCCCTCTCGGATAGTGATCTGGACATGTCCGGAGCATACACGCAAATTATGCGCATCCGGACAAGCCCTACCTTCACCTTTATCCATAGGAGCCTTGGACTCACACACGCATAATCTTTCATGCACTTAGCCATCCTTTCAGATATGAGAAGTCCCACGCCTTGGCAAGCTCTATCACTCTCGGCAACTCCCGACCAGATAGCTGTAAATGGGCCAAGTTGTGAAACCTCTTTTCCCTTGCGCTTCGTTTCATTTACACACAGAAAATCTAGTTTTCTTTCTTCCATAATCAAACATACTTCATCTAATTTTTCATGCATCCCTCCACACACATTCATCGTACTAAAGCGGGTCTCTTTAGCCCACTTTTCGCCCCGTGAGGAACCAAAGGGTAATTCTTATTTTTATTTGTGTTTATATCGTTGAACACGTCATGACATAACAAATACTCAAATGAAGTTTATAAACAAATGAATTTGTATTTTTCTTTAATTACTTTGCAGATGCGATCTCATTGCTTCACTGCCTCGATCGCAATTATTTCCAAAACTGAATACTGCTCGCTTCGAAGGGGTTTTTATTTAAGTTTGTTACGTAGGGGCTATTTTAATTTTGACATTGTGATCCGCGTATGGGTACAAAATGTGGATAAGAGGCCGGGGGCTTGTTTAGTCATTATTTTAATATTATTAATACAAACGTGTAGGTTTTGTAACGTGCATGTGAGCTTTAAGATATATGTCGACTGTTGTTTCGTTCATTCCTTGCTCGTGCAATGATTTTGTATTAAATAATAGAATCCGCTCCATCTATCGTTCAGCGTGGCTTTTAGGTATTCGTTCATTCACTAGAAATATCAATATCTAAATATAATTCTCTCATAGTCTGTGTTAAAATCTTCTAAAGTAAGGCGTGAACGATACATTAATGATTATTTTCATTTGTGTTTAATTATCCAAAATGTATTTGATTATTAAATATAATTTGTAATCCTTATTCAATATTTTTAATTATAAATGTAATGTAAATTCATGTAGAATGTATCCAAATTGGTAGATATTTGCCATATTTGTTTATGTGTTTGATTAGCTGCGATTTGTTAGTCTCTGGTGCGGTTTAAAACCATGTGCACTTTGACAGAAGGACGAATTACATATTTTTGCCTTAATGTTTAATGTTGCTGGATTTGTAATAAAACTTTATTTAAGACATGATTTCAGTTGTTTTATTTCCAAACGTGCTCTTTTCTATCCTTGGTTTATTAATTGTTTATAATATGATCATGATCACACACGGGTAGAAATGTGGTATCTATATCTCCATCTTTTCCCCAATCAACTTCCAAAAGTGGCCAAGGAATTTCTAATTCCAAAGCTCTGGCTACCCCGTTAAGGGATTTATAGCCGTGAGTATATGTATGTATGTATGTTATAATATGTGACAGTGACTACTACAACTAGCACGAAAAAATCGACAAAGGGAGCTGGAGCTTTTAAACTAAAAAAAACACATCACTTACAAAATTCATACCTTATTTTTCATAATGCTAAATAATTTGGACCAAATAGCGAGTATGCTCAAAAAAGCAGGCGTCCGAAATATCAAGAATAAGAAGTCGGTTAAAAGAACATGTATGAGAAGATTAATGGATGTAAACAAAGCTAGAGAGGTTTATCAGGATTGAACATGGTGGTGATCAGTAGTCTCTGCCTACCCCAATGGGAACGAATTGCATGAGTATATGTATATATGTATGCTCATTAGTTTAAATCTGTTGTACTTAGTAATTATTACGTTGATGCTACTAGTAGCTGAGAAGTCCAAGAAAGATGACAATCTAACAGAGCTCAAAATTTTGTACATACTTGAATTCAGTAACAAATAAAAGTAAATCTGTTTAATTCGTGAAATTTTAATGAAATATTCATAGGTTATGCTCTCTCCCTTTGGCGAATATTTTTTTGCAATAAATCAAAATGATTTTAACTATGAAAGGCATACCCATGATTCTTCTCAAATTATTGGTGGGTGGGTCTACATTCATTATTTAATTTCTAAAGTTATGCTATATAAATTTGTTCATGGTACATACCTCGTACTTCCGACTTTTGCATATGTTACAGTCTTGTCTTGACAGATTCGACCATTAAAGATGAAACAATAGCAAGGACTATCAAAAGAATAATTTAGATGAAGAAAGAAATTAAAAAGGTGTACGCTTGGCGAATAACCAGAAGTTCTCCATGTTAGACTAAAGGGACGAATTGTAAACTAAGAATATGCGTGAATATTTTTTTCGCTTCGTTCCTTTATATAGTATGTTGCATGGGTACGTGGGAGTTTACCAGGTTTGTTAATGGTGAGGAAACCCACATGGCTAAACTATGCTTATTCAAATGACGATGTATTCTACTATCAACTTCCAAATGTGGCTGAGAAATTTCTAGCTCTGAACCCGTTCTACCCGTTTTTGGGATTTATAGCCGTGAGTATGTATGTGCCTACTTTTTCTATTAGAGATAAACGATTGATTTCGGCAAAAAACGCGCTTACGAAAAAGTGTAAGCATCATTATTCTCAATTCTTCATAACTTATCTGAATACATCTTTAGGGATTATAGCCGTAAGTACAGGTAGGAACTTTGTTAAGTAGATGTTTCGTAGTAGTACTTCGATTTTTATTTATAGAAATGAAAAATGAATAGAATATGGTAAATTTTTCTGCCAAACAACTGTTTGCAAGTTTGTAACTCTTAAATATCGCAGTGTATATTAAGGCCAGGCCGATATGCAGAGATCTTAGAGCATGCATCTCTAAATGCGGGGATCGAGTTTCAATGGCAATTTCGTTAATTTTCTTTCTAAAATACCACAAGGCAGGCTCGACCCTCGTTGAGGACAAATATGGGCTGTTAGGAAGTTTCATGAAAAATTTAGCTTCTCATTTTATGTTTAGTTCTTTTTGTTTAGTACTAAATAAAACATGCAATAAGTAGCTTTTTGGATGGAATGGAATGTACATGTACAAAAAAAAATGGAATTTGTTTGACATACGTCAATTTTATGTCATTTTACTCTTTCCTATTCTAGGCAGCCACGCAGTGCTGCTAGAGTAAAGAGAGTTCCCAGAAATCCAGTATTTTATGTCAACATGTTAAGCAGGCATTGAAAAAACATCACGCAGTTTTTTACCATATATTTCATGCAAAGCAAAGCAAAATGGTGACAATAAAGTTGTAAAACGGGATGATGGAAAAATCATAATGACAATGACACGTGAATATGACATCGTAGCGTTAATTGTCCATATTCGTTAAACATTAGTGATTTTCTTATATTATGGAGGTTTAGAGATAAAAGATACATTTTGCTCTTTCGCTCTATTTCAGATATTCTCCCTTCATACGTAATCAATTGCTGTGTAGTGTCGGCATAGAATAGCACTACCCCATCTCTTCCCGTGGGTGTCGTAGAAGTCGACTAAGGGAAAAGGGCTTTTTTCATCTTCGCCCCTACACCAATCCAAGGTCTGCCGTGCCGAGGGATGCGTGGCCAGGGGTGAGCCTGGTCGTTAGCGTGCCGCCGTCCCGGAGCCTGGTGAACTCCGGGTACTAAAT
Source organism: Bedellia somnulentella (assembly GCA_963576735.1). Lineage (NCBI taxonomy): Eukaryota > Metazoa > Arthropoda > Insecta > Lepidoptera > Bedelliidae > Bedellia > Bedellia somnulentella. Next base: position 276,105 of record OY755172.1, on the reverse strand, counting down.
AACCTTACCTAGTCAAGCGGGGCTCTGGCTAGGCGGACAGTATATTTCCCTTGCTTAACGTGGGAACCGAATGTGTTTAGAAACTACAATTAAACGCGGTGGCGGCGATGTGGCTCGCCACTCATCACGCCGTGGTTCCTCACGGGGCGAAAAGTGGGCTAAAGAGACCCGCTTTAGTACGATGAATGTGTGTGGCGGGATGCATGAAAAATTAGATGAAGTATGTTTGATTATGGAAGAAAGAAAACTAGATTTTCTGTGTGTAAATGAAACGAAGCGCAAGGAAAAAGAGGTTTCACAACTTGGCCCATTTACAGCTATCTGGTCGGGAGTTGCCGAGAGTGACAGAGCTTGCCAAGGCGTGGGACTTCTGATATCTGAAAGGATGGCTAAGTGTATGAAAGATTATGCGTGTGTGAGTCCAAGGCTCCTATGGATAAAGGTGAAGGTAGGGCTTGTCCGGATGCGCATAATTTGCGTTTATGCTCCGGACATGTCCAGATCACTATCCGAGAGGGAGGAGTTTTGGAATCTGTTAGACGATGTTGCGAATGGGTGTGATGAAAATGAGAAAATTGTTATGTTAGGAGATTTTAATGGTTGGGTTGGTGTGTCACGCAACGGTTGTGAAAGAGTTTTAGGAAAGTTTGGTGATAAAAGAGTGAACGAGAATGGTGAGAAAGTGATTGATGTATGTTTGGAGAGGAATCTTTGTGTTACGAACACGTTGTTTGAACACAAAGATATCCATATGTATACTAGACAGAGAGGAAGCGAGAGAAGTATGATAGATTTTGTGATAGTGGATGAAAGGCTAAGAGCAAAGGTTGTTGACACCAGAGTCCATAGGGGCATTAACGTCGGCACAGACCACTTTCTCGTGATATCACGATTAAGGGGACTGTGCACGCGTTGGCGTCACAGGACCAAAGTGTCGACAACTGAATTTGCGAGAATAAAAGTGGAGAAATTGGAAGAGGATGAAAATATTAGAGATGAATATATGAAGAAATTGGACGACAGGCTAAGTTGCGTGGAGATGAAGGATGAATTGGAAATAGAAGAAGTATGGGATGTGCTCAAATCGTCAATGGTTGAATATGCGACGGAAGTATGTGGATTGAGTAAAAGAACAAATAGACCACCAACAAGTTGGTGGGATAAAGATGTGAAAGAGGCAGTTGGAGATAAGAAGAAAGCTTGGTTAGATTTACTAGCGATTAAAGCTAGTAAACGAATGGATGCGAGAGTAACAGATGATGTAGTGAAGAATAGTGAAGATGAATATAAGAGAGTTAAGAATGAGGTTAAGAAGAAAATAGAAAAGAAAAAGCGTGATCTGATAGAATGGTGTGAGAGGAAACTCTCTGATAATTTCCGGAATAACCAAAAGTTGTTCTGGAAATATATCCGGAAAGAAAAGGGAGTTTCCCAAAACACGAAAGTGAATGTTGTGAGAGATGAACAGGGTGAATTGGCGACGGATGAAAGTAGCATAAGACGAGTCTGGAAGAACTATTTTGAGGGACTCTTTGAAAAAGAGGATTCATCCATTTCTTCGCCAATCAGCAGTAATGTTGATTGGAACGACGTTATGGGTGACTTTAGTGACAGTGAGATCAGTATGGAAGAAATAATGAAAGCAATGAAAAGTATGAAACTAGGGAAAGCGGCAGGGTATGACAGGATAAACACTGAAATGCTGAGGGCTGGTAAAGGGGTGGTGGCTTCCTGGTTGTACTTCCTTTTCCAAAAATGCTGGTCGAGTGGCAAAGTGCCACAAGACTGGTGCAAAGCGGTAATTGTGCCTTTATATAAAGGAAAGGGGTCACACCAGGAGGCTAGAAACTACCGTGGAATTAGCCTACTCAGCATTGTCGGTAAATTGTATGCAAAGGTTTTGATTGAAAGAGTGATGAATGAAACGGATGATAAAATTTGGGATGTGCAAGCAGGATTTAGAAAGGGAATGGGATGTATGGACCAAATCTTCTCTTTAAGGAGCATCACCGAAAAGTTCTTAGCTAAGAACCGAAAGGTGTATTGCTCCTTCATTGATTTAGAGAAGGCGTATGATAGGGTGGTAAGAAAGTGTTTATGGGAGGTGTTATCCAAGTTCGGTTTGGGGAGTCGACTTATACGTGCACTGGTATCACTCTATGAGGATTCCAGTGCATGTGTGAGAGTAAACGGGGAAAATACTGACTGGTTCGGGATCTCTCGGGGTGTCCGACAGGGTTGTGTAGCTTCCCCGTGGCTCTTCAATTTGTTCATGGATGACTGTTTAACAGAGTTGCGTGAAAGTGATTATGGATTGAGAATGGGTGGATTCATCATTAAATGCCTCTTATATGCCGACGATCAAGTGCTACTTGCATCATCGGTGGAAGAGCTGCAAGAGATGATGAATATTGCATGTGCGTCTTTTGAAAAAAAAGGGAATGAGGGTGAATGTGGATAAAACAAAAACTATGGTTTTTGAGAGAGAGGTGAATATGACCGAATGCGTGATTGAGATTAATGGTAAGAAAGTGGAGCAAGTGAAAGAGTTTGTATATTTGGGAAGTTTGTTTACTAGGGATGGAAAGTGTGATGAAGATATCGAGAGAAGAGTGAAAAAGGGTAATGCGGTAAATGGAGCACTGGATAGTCTAATGTCTAGTCAGTCGGTGTCTGAAAAGGCCCGAATGGCTGTGCATGATGCTGTCCTCGTTCCTACGCTTATGTATGGCAGTGAATGTTGGGTGTGGCAGAAGAAGCATGAAAGTAGAGTGAATGCAGTAGAAATGAGATCCCTCAGAAAAGTGTGTAATGTAAGGTTATGTGATCGTGTGAGGAATGATGTGATTCGTGAAAGGTGTGGTGTAAAAGATGATATTGTAAGAAAGATAGAAAAAGGAATGTTGAGATGGTTTGGGCACATAGAGAGGATGGATGACAGTAAATTGGTGAAAGAGATATATAGAGCCAATGTGGAAGGTAATGTTAGTAGAGGACGACCTCGGAGGACACATTTGGATCAAATAGAAAATGTGCTCAAAAAGGCAGGTGTCCGCAGTATGAAGAATAAAAGAGCATGTATGAAAAGATTGATGGATGTAAACGAAGCCAGAGAGGTTTGCCAGGATCGTACAAAGTGGCGATCGATAGTCTCTGCCTACCCCAATGGGAACTAACGGCGTGAGAATATGTATGTATGTATGTATACGTAATCAAAATATATAAAACTCACACACACACATTCACATACTCACGGCTATAAATCCCTAGAAGGGGTAGCCAGAGCTTCAGAATAAGAAATTCCTCAGCCCCTTTTGGAAGTTGAGAGGGGGAAGAGACAGTAAAATAAAGGTTTTTTGAGACGGGTCTCCAACCGCATCGCCCGAAAATCCCCTTAGAAGCCCAAATACCCATAAAACTAAAAGCTGACATATCAACCCACAGCCCAAACCATTGGACGGATCGGGCTGAAAATTGGCATTCAGATAGAAGTTATGACGGAGGCATTCGCTAATAAAGGATTTCTGAAAATTCCAACCCTAGGGGGCTGGAAGTTTGTATGAAACTCCGTCAATTTTGAAGCCATATAATGTTAAGTAATAATACTAGGCTATTTAATGTTAAGAATGACGCAATTAAGAATTTTTGGAAATACAGGATGTATTAAGAAGGTAAAAAAGAAAGTCACCCTTTGAGTAGAGTAATAATAGTGGTTTTTATATGTCTACCCATATTCATAACTTTATGACTAAATAATTAGAACATAAAACAATATTAAATATTTGGTTAGAGCATAGCTATATCTCGGATCTCCAATTTTAGTCTAGTTTTTACAGCCAAACATGCAATATCCCATAGAGGACTTAGTGGAATAACTAGATAAACTAAGGGTTTTTTTTATTTTAGGGCATCTAGAAGGATGGTGGAACTGAATGGAATATTTGTTGGCAACACTAACCAAAGCCCGCCGCCAGCCGCCCCACCACTTCACCAGTCAATAAAGTTTTGTCAAAATATTTGCAATTGCGATCTTTGACGAAAAACGGTATTATTATAAATTTCACAAGTTTGATTTTAACTATAGGCTACCTAAGCCTATAATGGTTTGCAAATATCAACAAAAACTTTGTTAAGACTCTAAATAGTCTCCTGACTAATCTCGCGGACCTAGTGCGGATCGAACTGAAAATTCAGGTATAATTTTTACTTTTGTCATTTTTGTCAAGGTCAGTTTTTGCTGCCAAAGTAGATTACCTCAATGTTTGCTCTTTTATTTATCAGGATTTACGTAACCGGATCGAGAAGGCAAGAAATTAAAAAATGTTAAGTTTCACGAGTCGAGGAGCTGCGCAATGCATCCGCTATTCGAAACTGCGGCTGGAGACTCCATGCGCTGGACTCCAGTCGTACGCGGCAAAGAACGAGCCTATCCTGGAGTACCGCGCCAACAGCCAGGAGCGAAAGCAGCTGAACTCTGAACTAAAAAATATTGAAAGTTGCACAGAAGAGGTACCAATTGTAATTGGTAACGAGGAAATTCGCGATGGCACACCGAAATTCCAAGTGATGCCGCATCGTAAAAGTAGCAAGATAGCACAGTATTATTATGCCAGTGAAAAAACCATTCAAAAGGCTATAGACACCTCTGTTAAAGCCCAACAATCCTGGGATCGTGTTCCTATGGAAGAAAGGCTCAAGATATACACCAAAGCTGCAGACTTAATGGCCTCTAAATACCGTCAACGGCTGAATGCTGCCACTATGGCTGGACAGTCCAAAACAGCCATACAAGCTGAGATTGACTCTGCTTGTGAGCTGATTGACTTTTTTAGATTTAACATTCAGTTTGTTCAAGACAATGCAAAATACCAACCTCTGTCACCAGTCCCAAATGAAACAGTGAACTCTGTTAGATTTCGCGGGATTGATGGTTTCATTGCTGCTATCAGTCCATTCAACTTCACAGCTATTGGAGGTAACCTCGCCTACACTCCCGCCTTGATGGGTAATAGTGTACTGTGGAAGCCCTCAGACACTGCAATTCTTTCAAACTGGATTATTTTCAATATCTTGAGGGAAGCTGGTTTACCCCCAGGTGTTGTCAACTTTGTTCCTGCTGATGGACCAGTCTTTGGAAACACTATCACCAGCTCAAAACACCTTGCTGGCATTAACTTCACAGGATCAGTGCCTACATTCAATTGGCTCTGGCAGGCGGTGGGGAAGAACATCAATAATTACATAAACTATCCACGCCTGATTGGAGAGTGTGGTGGTAAAAACTACCACTTTGTTCACCCATCTGCAGATCCAAACAGTGTTATTAATGGTACTCTGAGATCTGCCTTTGAATATAATGGACAGAAATGCTCAGCCTGTTCTCGGATGTTTATTCCAAAATCTTTGAGAGACAAGATTATAAATGGACTTGCTGAAGGACTCTCTAAATTGAAGGTTGGGGATGTAAGGGACTTCAGCAACTTCATTGGAGCAGTCATTGATGATAAAGCCTTTGCTCGTATAACATCTTACATTAAGAATGCTAAAAACAATCCTAAGAACAAAATTGTTGCTGGAGGTACTTTTGATGACTCAGTTGGTTACTTTGTCCATCCCACTGTTATTGAAACTTCAGATCTCCATGACAAGCTGTTGACAGAAGAAATATTTGGACCGGTGTTGACCATTTACACATATGATGACCAAGATGTGTTTAAAATATTAGATTCAGTTGGAAAAACAACCAAGTTTGCTCTAACTGGAGCTATCTTTGCTCGTGATCAAGATTTCATTGACCTTGCCTCTGAAGAATTAAAAATGACTGCTGGAAACTTCTACATTAATGATAAGTCTACTGGTTCTGTTGTGGGTCAGCAACCTTTTGGAGGAGGTAGAATGTCAGGCACCAATGACAAGGCTGGTGGGCCTAATTATGTGATGAGGTGGACCTCTCTCCAGTCCATTAAACAAACATTTGTCCCCCTTGTGGATGTGGATTATCCTTACATGCATGATGCTCCCTCCATGGATAAAAATTAATTCAATGAATGGAAAAGTACAATCATCAAATGACATCAAAGTTTTAGGTAATGTTGATTGCAATGCTTTGTTGACAGCTTACATGTCATTTTCAGTATTTTATTCATATAAAACTATTGTTTCAAGTAAAAGTTTCTAATAATTACCTCTTATTGACAGCACACGATGGTATTTTTGTGAAAAATTAATTATATCTGTTGTAACATATTTGTATTACTAGAATGACATGTGGCTAGCATCAACTTCATATTTAAACTGGAAATTATCATGTTTGCTTTTATCATTTGTTTACTGGAGTGTTATCTATGTTGTAAGATATAGCAATGTACAATTCTATAATAATCTTGCATTTAAATATATTCATTTAATGTTTCTGTTTTAGATAGAGTTGGAATTCAGTTGTTTATTATATACACAATAAATAACTAGTAATTGACAATACTATCACATAAATTTAATCAACTTTTTAAATCTGTACTAATAAGAAATGAAAATATTTGCTAAACATATCTTGACAATACTAAACTATTTGTTGTAAATTAATATTCATTTGACTGTTTGCAATTCTTACAACTATCTTCGTTATTTATTTTCAATTATTATTGTTATTTGTGGTTTATTTCTGACTCTCAGCTTGTGATGCTTAACAGAAAGTAAAACTTTTTGTTAAATTGTTATTTTAAATATTTTTAAGTGAATTTTGTTCCTAGAGTGACAAAAGATCTGAGTCATATTATTTATTCAGTATTTTAATAACCTTTACCCAGTATTATGAGTTATTTTGAAACAAGATTACCTTTGGAGGCACAATCTGGTAATCATTATAAAGTTGTTTGAAGTATTTATTTATTAATTTGTTAAGTTAAAAATGGCTATGTATTAATTATAAATTAAGTAACATGTACTAGTATTATCCACATAAATTAAACAGTTAGTTGAGGTGGTAATACGTGGAATTCGCTGAGTAGTTTAAAGTTTTTGTGTACCTCTGCTGGTACTTAGTGTTATTGTAACGGGCTGTTCAATTTGACAATCCTGTCTGTAATGTAATAAAATTGGAGTTAATAGTTGAATTGTTGTTAGTTTTCTTTACTCTTATCCTATCACTTCTTTGAAATAGAAATTTAATACAGTTGTTTGTTTATTGTAGAACATGGGAGAATTTTGAAGACGATAAAGAGTTTATAAATACTTGTATGTACACATTGGTTTTAGCAGAGCCTATCGCCACCCTGCACTATCCTGATAAACATTTCCCTCCCCCAGATACATCAATTTCATTGTACGTGCTCTTTCATTCTTCTCCGGCGTCCCCCCTTGTTCACCTTTGATACTCTCAATTATAATTCTACTAGGAGGTCTACTTATCTTTGGATTGCGATCATATTGTTTGTATGTGATCCAACTTCAGGATTCGATTTGTATCGTACTCACGTCCTATATGGGCAAACGAAGCCTGTGAACATGGTGTAATACAAATTTTATTGCTTTTTCTCAAATAAAAGATGTTATTAAAGGAAAGAAAAATTTCGACACTGGCGGGGTTCGAACCCGCGACCTTCGGGTATACGCAAAAAAAAATAATTTTTCTTTCCTTTAATAACATCTTTTATTTATGAGTAATAATCCCCACATGAGGAATTCATGTCAAAAAAAACATTCAATTATGTGATAGTTAGGCGTTTCCAACATTTGCATTCTATCTGAAAAGGTAGACAAGTGGCCGTCCGAATTAGTTAAAATTCGGAGGTAGGAAACGCAAACACTACTTGAACGTGTAAAAAAAAGAAACAAAGGATAGAGAAATTTCGCGCTGGATGCCAACTGACACTGTAGCTCAGTTGGCAGAGCGAGACGGGGGCGTATACCCGAAGGTCGCGGGTTCGAACCCCGCCAGTGTCGAAATTTTTCTTTCCTTTAATAACATCTTTTATTTATGAATGTGTATAATGTTAATTAAATGTGTCACCCCGTGCGAAGCCGGGACGGACGGGCCGCTAGTTAAAGTATAAAATTTATTGAAAATATCTTTGAATCATACTTTTGGGTAAATTCTCAGTCATTACAAAACGGTTAAAACTGAGTTTTTGTTTCACCCAATTTTAGATTCTCACTCACTCACATACATAACATACAATTTAGATTTTTATAAGTGTTTCTGATTAATATGAATTTAACAGAACTACTAGAAAAATTATGTATTATTTTTATAATAATAATACTCCATAGGTTGTTGTTTAGAGAGATGCGGTTTCAGTTTTTTTTTTTTGTTTACCGGTGGGGAAATCCTCATAGGGAAATCCTCATAGGAGGTATAATAACTGGCGACGAGACATGGGTTTATGAGTACGACATGCAAACAAGCCAACAGTCTTCAGAATGGCGTCTCGAAAACCAGCCGAAACCCAAAAAACAGCGGCAAAGTCGCTCCAAAATCAAGGTGATGCTGACAGTTTTTTTTGACTACCGTGGTGTGGTTCACTCCGAATTCCTTCCAGAGGGAGAAACAGTGAATAAAGAATATTATTTAGGCGTCATGAAGCGTTTGCGTGAGAGTATCCGCCGAAAACGTCCAGATTTGTGGCATCACAACTCATGGACGCTGCACCATGATAATGCACTCACACACAGCCATTATAGTGAAATAGTTTTTAGCGAAAAATTCAACAAAAGTTCTCGACCAAGCATCGTATTCACCTGATATGGCTCCGTCTCTCTTTTTTTTTATTTCACAAGTTAAAATTACCACTTCGAGGAAAACGTTTTGAGTCGATAGAAGCCATAAAAGAAAATTCGCTGAATGAGCTAAAGGCCATACCGCAAATAGCCTATGAAAAATGTATGGAAGACTGGGTGAAGCGGTGGAGATGTTGTATTGCAATTGCAAGCGATGGGGCCTACTTTGAAGGCCCCATCGCTTTTTTGTTTTATTGACAAATTCCCGATACTTAGTACACAGAATGTATATTTAAAACTCATAGATTAAGGTTATTCTGTACAAATTTTAAACTTAGCATTATAATAAAGTTATTAAATACTTTTTTATTTAAAAGTGTTGATGTATGAGTAATTCACTAAAAAGTTAAATGAAATTTTAAAAGAATGTATTTCATACGTTTGATTATTTGCCACTATCTCCACATATATTTTTACAAAGCCATCTAAATAATTTTTATTTTCCTAGTACACGTTAAGCGGCCAGTACACAATGGCGGACGATGGGCCACGCTTCGCAATTGGCAATTGTTGGCCACGATCAATTGGTGTTCACACAATGGCCCATTGCTCATTACTGTCTGGCAATCCACTTGCGACGGACGTCGAAGTAATTATGGTTGCAGCTATTTATTTATTATTATGCATGTAATTTATTTTATTTATGGCGCTATTTATGTTATTTTTACGTCATATAGTGATTATCAATACATTTTGCAATAAAATATTCCAAAAAAAGTATAAGTATCTATGAGCGGTCGGTGACGAACTAAACAATGGCCCATTGTGGAAACACCACCGGCCATGCTACGCCACGATTCCTTTGAAGTGTGCCCGAAAAACCGACAACTTCGCCATTGCGCGCCATTGCACGCCACGATCGGCAATTGTCCGCCATCATGCACCATTGCCCCCTGTACACAGTGGCGATGGCGAGCAGTGGGCCATCGTCCGCCATTGTGTACTGGCCGCTTTAGAGTGTATGTGAATGAAAAGCTAGAGGGGTTTGCCAGGATCGTACAAAGTAACTATTGATGGCGTGAGTATGTATGTAGTATGTACGTTAATGTTCTGTTTTACATGTTTTTCTTAAAAATTTATCAGCGCATCATAATGTAGGGTCAACTTCAGGGAGTGTGGAGGTTTTGAAGGAAAAACCCAAAATAGCGGTACACTTCGTATAATTGCATCTTTCACAACCACTTGCCGATACAACGGACTACGGACAATTGCCCTGCCCACAATTGCCTCACGCAAAACAGAGATCGTATATTTTATGTCTTAAATCAACTGACAGTCTTATTAATAATACTTTACTCAAATTCACATAACAATTATTATATTTTCATAGCTCCATTCTTCAGATATATTATAACCATGTAGTTTCCCAAACGTACTAGGTAGTGTCGCACATTTAGATTTTTAATCGATAATCATTCGATTTTTTGATTAAGACTCGAGAACGTCACTATGATCTATCTACCCAACCCTAGCGCGTCAACGAAGTCCTCCCTCATTCCTTTTTTGTGCGCGGTAGTGAACGCACGTTCTCTCAAGCAATCAAGAAACTAATTTCAGTTGAGTAGTTACTCATCAAATATGCCGAAACGCAAAGCAGACGATATAAAGAAAAAATTAAAAAGTTAGAAGAGAAACAAAAAGTGAAAAAACGTCGTCGAGTCAATGTGATTTCCGATTCAGAATCTGATATCGAACACCAGGGTAAGTTAATTAAGGTCTATTAAAATATTATATCGATAGCGTCTTTAAGTCTGCCTGGAGGTTAACTGCGAGTTATTCACGATGGCTAGATATGACGTGAAAAGATTATGCCGGGAGGTTGACTGCGATCATTCACGAAGGCAATGTAGGTACCTAATTAAGGTTTTCTACAAAAATATATTACTAAATTACGATTGCAATACCATTGATAAAGAAATATCATATAACTTTCTTTTTCTTTTTTTGACCTACCCACAATTGTAAGCTAGTAACTTTGCAGTTCAGTTTAAACAATTTTGAATATTACAATTTTCAGATATCCAAATTCCAGAACTTGATGTTCAGATTATGAATTATGATTGCCCTAATATACTAGATGAATCATCATTACCGTTAATACCAGAAGACATATCATTGTCGAACACGCCAATATTAAACGAACCACCGCCATTAGACCCATGTATGGAGGAAACTCCTAAGAATGACGTTGAGTCAAACCAAACCCAAAACCCGTCACCTGAACAAAGTGGCGTGGTTCCAGAAACTTCTAATGAAGCACTTGTTCAGCTTGACCCGGAAATACGTCTTGCATTGGGAGATCCCATTGAAGAAAGCCCTAAATATGGCGCTAATATCCACAATGATTTAGTACAACGCTGGTTACCAATATTAAGGAAAGGCTTGGCTAAGGAGGTGAAAGAAAAATTACTCAAAGAACACCATATTCCAGAAAATTGAAAATTACTAAAATCACCTAGTTTAAACCCCGAGATTGCTGCTGCGGTTGCAGAACCAGTCCGAGCTAGAGATAAAAAGATGGAAATAAAACAAAATCAATTAGGACTAGCAATAACTGCTATCTCAAGGGCAATGGAAACAATACTGAACGACGGAAATAAAATATATATTATAAAAAACCTTTCAGAAGGCTGTAGAATTCTGACTGATCTTCATTACACGGAAACACAAATTCGTACTAAATGCATTACCCCATGTCTAGACAAATCAATACTTAACATAATTCAGGAAGAGGAAAGAGACGAATTTTTATTTGGCAGTAAATTATCCGAGAATATAAAAGCTGCAAAAGCAATAGAGAAACAGGGATGGCTAATTAAGAGGAACTTGCCTCAAAAAGTTAATCCAAATCAAATTCAATCAAAGGCTAGACAATCGGGAAACTGGGCACCCCCTCCTCGATATCACTCGTCGTCGAGCAGGGGGGGGGGGCGCGGAGCATACACGGCGAGCAGAGTTCAGCCAAACAGGCATTTTCGTCTTCAAGGGCCGCCACCGCTGCCGGCGCCGACAGCGCAGTCACAGGCGAGGACAGCCCCGGCCTCCAGGCAGCGTGCTCAAACGCGTCAATAGTGCTTACATGCAGGTCGTTTAACATTTTATTATAATTGTTGGCTACACATAACAAATGATAAGACTGTATTAGATTATATACTGAACGGCTATCGTTTACCTTTTACCGGGGATGCTACGCGTCCACATATTTCACATAAATATTTATCTCTCAAAGAAAAACAGAAAATGAAAATAGCTATCGATAATTTACTTGACTTGGGAGCAATTTCTAAATGCGAATCTAGTACTGATCAATTCTTGTCACCAATTTTTCTGATTCCAAAACCCAACGGCACAGACAGATTTATTCTAAATTTAAAATATTTCAATAAATACATAAATAATGAACATTTTAAAATGGAAGATTATAGAAGTGTGTGTACATTGTTATCAAAAAACTGTTTCATGGCTAGTATCGACCTTAAAGAATCATATTTATTAGTCCCTATTCATCCCGAACATAGGAAATACTTACGATTCCAAATAAAAGATGATGAACAAAACCTAAGTACCTACGAATTCACTGCAATGCCCTACGGATTGTCGTCAGCGCCTAGAACCTTCACAAAAATTATGAAGGTAGTAATCGGGTATTTAGGAAAACAAGGTTTTAGTTCAGTAACATATTTGGATGATACTTTATTGCTCGGAAATTCATACCAAGAATGCCTTTTAAATGTAAGAGAAACTGTCAGAATCCTCGAATGTTTAGGTTTTATTATAAATTACGAAAAAAGTTCATTACAACCAAAACAAATATGTAATTTTCTAGGCCTTATGTTTGACACAGAAGATATGACTATGTTTTTATCCGAAAACAAACAAAATCACATTTTACAACTAATCAATAAAATGAAAAGACTAAAAAATTGTACCATTCGGGAATTCTCTCAGTTCATAGGAGTTTTGACAGCCGCATGTCCAGCTGTTAAATATAGTTGGCTTTACACAAAAACTTTTGAAAGGGAAAAATATCTTGCCTTGCAAACTTGTCACAATAATTACGACGCAGATATGAAACTTTCAAGTAATATAGTGCCGGATTTGAACTGGTGGGAAAGCAACATATTACATTCTAAACATGATATTACACTTCCAATGTTTAAATTGGAGATCTTCACGGACGCTTCAAGGTCAGGCTGGGGTGCTGTCTGCAGCAATATGCGCGCTAATGGTCATTGGACAGAAAGTGAACTTAAGTATCACATTAATTATCTTGAATTGCAAGCCGCCTTTTTTGGCCCCAAGTGTTTTGCACAAAACTGTAAAAATTGCGCCATATTATTGCGGATAGACAACACCACCGCAATTAGTTATATTAATAGGATGGGCGGAATACAATTCCAACACTTACACGAATTAACGAAAAACATTTGGCAGTGGTGCGAAGCACGAAACATATGGATATTTGTATCATACATAAATTCTAAAGAAAATACAGAAGCGGATACAGAATCGCGAAAAGTTAATCCTGATACCGAAATAATGTTATGTTCAAATTCATTTCAAAAAATTATCAATAAATTTGGTGAACCTGAAATAGATCTGTTCGCGTCCCGCACCAATGCCAAATGTAGGGTGTACATATCCTGGAAACCAGATCCGGACGCGCTCACTGTAGATGCGTTTACAATATCATGGAATAAATATTACTTTTAGTGTTTTCCTCCGTTTGCAATTATTCAGAAATGTATACGAAAGATCATAAATGAACAATCTACTGGAATATTTGTTTTTCCGTACTGGCCTACACAAGTTTGGTTCCCGTTATTAAGTAAAATTACAATTTCTGAAGTAGTTATTTTATATAATTCTATCCGGTCAAATTACAGGATACATCTGCCCAGACAAACTACCCTGGCAGCAGCTATTGTCTCCGGGAAGCCTTCACAAAGCAAGGTATCCCATCAGAATCATTAGATCTCATGATATCCTCATTGGCAGCCAACACTGTAAAACAATATGGAACCTCATTTAAAATGTGGTGGTGTTACTGTTTAAAAAATTGTATTCATTATTTAGAAGCACCAAAAACGGCAGTCATTCTATTTCTTACCGAGCAGTATCAGAGTGGAGCTTCGTATGGCACGCTCAATAGCCATCGTTCGGCCATATCACTACTTTTGGGTAATAATATAGGTTCGGATGAGCAAATATCTCGGTTACTAAAAGGCGTCTTCAAAAGCAGACCTAGTTTACCTAAATATAATACTATATGGAACCCGCAAATAGTTTTAGATTTCATTGATAAATGGTTCCCTCATGCAAATTTAACATTATGTCAATTAACTAAAAAGCTGGCTACACTCTTAGCTCTTTGTACAGCCCAGCGAGTTCAAACACTGTCTTTGATAAAAACAAGTAATATTATCATGAATCAAACCCAAATTATTATCAATATCTCTGATTTAATTAAAACTTCTGCGGTCAATAGAGAGCAGCCGACTTTAGTTATACCCTATTTTACAGATAAACCTAGTATTTGCCCTGCGAGATGTTTAGGTTCGAACCCCGCCAGTGTCGAAATTTTTCTTTCCTTTAATAACATCTTTTATTTATGAGTAATAATCCCCACATGAGGAATTCATGTCAAAAAACATTAAATTATAACAATTTTCTCATTTTCATCACACCCATTCGCAACAGCGTCTAACAGATTCCAAAACTCCTCCCTCTCGGATAGTGATCTGGACATGTCCGGAGCATACACGCAAATTATGCGCATCCGGACAAGCCCTACCTTTACCTTTATCCATAGGAGCCTTGGACTCACACACGCATAATCTTTCATGCACTAAGCCATCCTTTCAGATATGAGAAGTCCCACGCCTTGGCAAGCTCTATCACTCTCGGCAACTCCCAACCAGATAGCTGTAAATAGGCCAAGTTGTGAAACCTCTTTTCCCTTGCGCTTCGTTTCATTTACACACAGAAAATCTTGTTTTCTTTCTTCTATAATCAAACATACTTCATCTAATTTTTCATGCATCCCTCCACACACATTCATCGTACTAAAGCGGGTCTCTTTAGCCCACTTTTCGCCCCGTGAGGAACCACGTCGTGATGAGTGGCGAGCCACATCGCCGCCACCGCGTTTAATTGTAGTTTCTAAACACATTCGGTTCCCACGTAAAGCAAGGGAAATACACTGTCCGCCTAGCCAGAGCCCCGCTTGACTAGGTAAGGTTATTTAGTACCCGGAGTTCACCAGGCTCCGGGACGGCGGAATTAATTTGTAGTTATTTAAGTTTAATACACTATTACTTAACTTAGTGTTAAGTATATAATATCCTTAAGTTGTTACTATAAAGTAAACTAAAATAAAAGATGTGATTCTAATATAATAACTGTGCTTTACTTAAGACTTATACCTAATTAATTCACCTGTACCAAAACTTCAAAGAATACCTCTTAACATCTACATGGTTATAATATATCTGAAGAATGGAGCTATGAAAATATAATATATTGTTACGTACCGGGTTCTTAATTTGGTAAATACCAGTCACACTTTCGTGCAATAAGGTGTAATTATATTTATTGTCCAATAACGCACTTTACACAACACAACAAACACTATCGATAATTAACTATCGATACTCGCACTAATTAACAGCACTAATTTACTCCGTTATAGTAACACTGTCCACACCGTTAAGCTTATTTCCGTAATCCGTATATCACTGCACTGTCGTATTTAATTTCTTCGCTCTAGTATTTCGCTTGTTCTCGCTTTAGTTCTTCGCACTCGAATTCTCCGTAGCACGCGTCGCTCTTTATATATGCCAAATCTCAAATACGCGAATATTACAGAAAGTTCTAGTACCACATTCTCGAAAAGTCGATATTCGAGAAACATCTAGTAATTCCCTTTTTTACTTATTAAAATACTAGTAACGCCATCTGTTCTCTAGTAGTGACACTTCCTTCAGCAACAGATATCATGGCGACTCATTAAATACTAGTAACGCCATCTAGTATAATCTAGTAGTGGCAAATCCTATCTCCTACTTGCGAACAGATGTCGTAACATTACCCCCTCCTTACATTAATACTCGTCCCGAGTATTATTGCTTCCATGGTACTTCGCAAGTCGATCGATGTGAACTATTTTCGAAGCCCCTCTAGGTTGGCGTTGAATTCTGTACGTTACATCGTTTATTCTAGTGACCACCTTGTACGGTCCTTCCCACCTATTTTGTAACTTAGGGGACTTCCCTTTCTGGCGAGTTGGATTGTGTAACCAGACGAGCATACCCTCTTCGAAACGCGGCGTGTTAGCTTTACGGTCATATCTGGTTTTCATCTTTTCACTAGCATGTAAACCATTTTCAAGCACTAGGGAATGTACATCTTGCATTCTTTCCCTCAAATCGCTTACATATTCAGTTACACTCTGCGGCTCATCTGGTGACCCTCCTGTCAACAAATCTACAGGCAATCGTAGCTCTCTTCCGAAATTGACGAAAGCAGGTGTTTCCTTCGTGCTTTCGTGAACAGCTGACCGGTAAGACAGTAAAAATAATGGAATGTGTTTGTCCCAGTCCTTCTGATGTTTTTCAACCATCTTCGCCAACTGTCTCTCCAGTGTTTGGTTGAACCTCTCCACCATTCCATCTGACTGAGGATGATATGGCGTCGTCCTGGTTTTATGCATTCCAAGTAGTTTGCACACCTCTTGAAATACTTGTGACTCAAAATTTCTTCCCTGGTCAGAGTGTATCTCCAGGGGCACGCCAAATCGACAGATCACTTCCTCAACCAGTTTTGTAGCCACAGTTATTGCTTCTTGATTGGGTATGGCAAACACTTCAGGCCACTTAGTGAAGTAATCCATCACCACCATGAAATATTTATTTCCGGACTCTGATTGTGGAAACGGTCCAGCCACATCAACGGCAATCCTCTCCCAGGGAGCTCCCACATTGTACAACCGTAATCCTCCTCTACTCCGGGTCTGCGGACCTTTCACCGCGGCACACGTTGTACATTTCCGGCACCAGTCCTGTACGTCGTCCCTACAATGAAGCCAGTAAAACTTCGCACGAACCTTCTGCAACGTACGATTTACCCCAAGATGCCCGCCCGAAACACCGTCATGTGTTTCCCGCAGTACATCTTTAACCTTGGCTCTGGGCACGACCAATTGTAGGTGCTCTTCCTTACCGTTGGGTTTCTCCCACCTCCGGTACAGTAGACCATTGATCAGAACCAGGCTGTTCCATTGCGCCCAGTAAACTTTCGTACTCACTCCTGTGGACGCTACTTCACTCCAAGCCGGTTGATCGTGTTTTTCCTTCTTCCATTTCATGATGGGTCTGCGGTTCTCATCTTCTTCTTGGGCCTTCTGCATAGCTTCTGTTTCCCATCCATCCAATGGACAAATTCGAGTCACTTTCACGACCTCCTCCTTCGACTCTTGCTTCCGGCAATGTTTACAGTCTTGTGAGATGGTCATTGTCGGGGCTTTCTCCTCTCTAGCCAGCACCTGCCCCCCGGTCCTGGCTAATGCTCGTTTCCCTGGACGTTTGCGGCAGGAGCCTCTGCCTGCCTCTTTTCTTCCTTCCTCAGCGGGCAACTTAATCTCTAATGGCCCCTTTTCCCGCAGCCATAACAAATCGGTCCAGTACTCCTTCCGACGGGTGCTTTAATGACCTTTGACGTCCTCATTTGCTTCCGCAATCTCACGAAGTCGATGAGTTTGGCGCGTATCCTGGCGGCAAGCTTCAACTTCTAGAGCGTTCGCCAAGGCATCCTTGAGAGACGTGTGGTGTTGAAGTCTCACCGCTGTTCTTACTTCGATATCTCTGATGCCGTCGACGAATGCTTGCACCAGGTTCATTTCCACCGTCTTCGGATCTACACTGGGATAGGCCTTGCGGACGAGCTTCTCGATTTCAAGGGCCCACTGCTGAAGTCCCTCTCCGGAACGCTGGACCCTATCACGCAGCTGAGCGCGGAACACGTGCTCCAGGTATCGCTCTCCATAGCGAGACTCCAACGCATCCAGCAGGTCCTTGAAACCACCACTCGGAGTCGGCAGCGCCTCTATTACTGACAGTGCTTGACCTCGGAGCGCCACCGTCAGTGCAGTCAAACACTGTTCATCAGTCCAACCATTGGCAGCCGCAACAGTCTGGAACTGATGTCTATACGCCGACCAGGATGTTGTTCCGTCGTAGGGAGGAACCTTCACACGAGGACCATGGACAGCTACTACATTCTCACCGGAGACAACCTTGACCGGTCGTGATTCAAGCTGCAGAACCCTTTTCTCCATTCCGCGGAAGTCGGTCTTCATGTCATCGATATCTTTCTCAATAGTGGTTACCTGCTCCTTCATCTGCTCTACGTCTTTTTCCACAGTAACCACCCGACCACTGACTTCATTGACCGCAGTGAGAACTTGTGAGAACTTAGTTTGCTGTTCCTTGCGCAACTCACGAACTTCTTGTTTCACAACACCCTGTACCTCCGAATGTATGTTTTTCACAACATCCTGTATGCTTTGTTGTGCTTCACGCATGCTTTGAAACATTTCAACTATCATCGCCAAGTCAGTATTAGTTGCGGCCGCCGGCGCCGTTGATGTAGACGGCGCGTTAGTCACCGCGGACGTCTCCTCTGGAATGTCACTCCGAGGGTTCGTGACCGATGACCTCATTTCCGACAGCTGTTCACCCTCTGCGGCTTTCTGAGCGCGTGTCTTCACACCCTCTCTTCCGTCTTCCTTCGGCATAACTGGCATCTTCAAATCCACTTCTGTCACCAATTGTTACGTACCGGGTTCTTAATTTGGTAAATACCAGTCACACTTTCGTGCAATAAGGTGTAATTATATTTATTGTCCAATAACGCACTTTACACAACACAACAAACACTATCGATAATTAACTATCGATACTCGCACTAATTAACAGCACTAATTTACTCCGTTATAGTAACACTGTCCACACCGTTAAGCTTATTTCCGTAATCCGTATATCACTGCACTGTCGTATTTAATTTCTTCGCTCTAGTATTTCGCTTGTTCTCGCTTTAGTTCTTCGCACTCGAATTCTCCGTAGCACGCGTCGCTCTTTATATATGCCAAATCTCAAATACGCGAATATTACAGAAAGTTCTAGTACCACATTCTCGAAAAGTCGATATTCGAGAAACATCTAGTAATTCCCTTTTTTACTTATTAAAATACTAGTAACGCCATCTGTTCTCTAGTAGTGACACTTCCTTCAGCAACAGATATCATGGCGACTCATTAAATACTAGTAACGCCATCTAGTATAATCTAGTAGTGGCAAATCCTATCTCCTACTTGCGAACAGATGTAGTAACAATATGATCAAACGAACTTCAAAAGTGAAGTTCGATCATTATTATATGAATAGCTCCATTCGAAGATATAAAAACCCACCCACTACAATCCCAACAATAAAGTTTTGGTACCTATCTCTAAAGAAATGAGGACTTCGTTGACGCGCTAGGGTTGGGTAGATAGATCATAGTGACGTTCTCGAGTCTTAATCGAAAAATCGAATAATTATCGATTAAAAATCTAAATGTGCGACACTACCTAGTACGTTTGGGAAACTTCATGGTTATAATATATCTGAAGAATGGAGCTATTCATATAATAATGATCGAACTTCACTTTTGAAGTTCGTTTGATCATATATTATAACTCATTTATAAATAAATAATAACATTTTAGAAATTAGTATTTACTAAAATTATGGATTTAATTACAATCATTATTTTAATGAGCGTGAGCTGTTTTGAAGTAAAGTCAAACCAGTATCTCATTATTCATACAGATAATTTTTGTCCTTATTTAGTGTTACTACCTAGTCGGTTCTTAAATACTGTCACTGGCCATTTATTTTAAAAATAGAACACCTAGACAAAATATGAAATGGTGTTCGATTTTCAATTATTTTTTTAATACTAATCTGCTAAATCAAAATTACCTACATTCATTATTTTTTTATGATGGAGTAGACTCCCACAGAGAACTGAGTAACAGTAATTGCATTGCATCGTTGCGGCCGTACACCAAAGACGATATTCAACTGGCTTCAAAAATTAAAAATCTCGATGTGGTTCGTATACCGTACCGATGACGAGAAAAGAACTGGCAGACTTCGTTCCGTTAGGACTCCAGGGGTGATCAAAGCAAGCAAGGCGCGTGCGGCAAAAACTCCCGACCGCAAGTAAAAATTGATGTCTTTGAAGATGGGTTAAACCAAAAGTACCGTAAAAAAAGTACGAAAATATTTCACATACCATTTAAAATCATAATGATTAGTCTTCATAAAAAAAATAAGTTCTGCTTGGTCGGGGGGCGAAAACCCCGTGCAGGGGAAGAAAAGCTTTGAGAAAAGCAAGGTCACATTTAGCTAGGTTAGGTTAGGTTATATATGTCGTAGGATGATTTGATGTTCAGGTTTTTTGCAAAAAACCAAGGGATTTTGCCAAAACCCGGATAATTAGACAACAGTTATAATAGTTTGTAATCTTACTAGGTTTTTTGCAAAAAAAACTAGTTGTTTTAGTATGATTGCGGAACGAAATGTCCGTTTTTATGAATACTGAACACTGATTGGTCGACTGCAGTGTCTCATAAACACGTCATCTCTGATTGGTTGTTAATTAACACGTACTTACTTCATTATTCCTTACTGTAGCCGCGAGTGACTTATTTAAACTTTAAACACTTACCAGGCACGTGGCTGGCAGGGGTGGCGTTCGAACTCTCGAGAGTTTATTGATGAATCACAGCGCAGGCTTACACTTTTCACCATAGGTCCATAGATAAATGTGGTTCAGTCCTTTTTCACTTTGTTCGGGAAATAGACTTGATTCGGAATTTATTTGGTAACTTTTATACGAACGTGTGCACTCACATCGGCGTGTTGAGAAAGAGAGACTAACTTGCGGAAACGGATGTAGTTGAAAGACGTCAGACGTCAATGTTGCCAGTTTCCCGCATCAACGAGGTAGTGTTAGAGAAAATAAGCCACATGAAATAAATCTATTTCTAACGTGAATTAAAAAGTATGTAAAATATGTTTTGTTGTCTTGTGCACACCTAATAAAGAAAATTATAAACTAATCTGTTCCAGTACGGAACATAAACCCGCTCACCTTAAAAGTATGTTACTTTTAACAAAATAAAGAAAATATAACCTAACCTATGACTATGATTGAAATATGTATAAAGTACTCTATTCAATAGGTAGCGGACACAGTTTAACCACTGGCCGCTTAAAAAATTTGTTGTTCATTTTGAGCGTAACCACACGGGTGACGTTGTCAGTCCCGGGATGGAGCGCGTGCACGCGAGCCAGCTTCCACTGCAACGGCGGCAGGTGGTCGTCGCGTACAATAACAACAGTGCCTTCATTAATAGGAGGGCCTCGGTCATGTAGATAACACACATGAGCATCATCTATGATTAGGTTAGTTAATGTATGTTTCTTCGGTAAAATCATTTGATGTTTACTATCATAAGATAAGAGTGACTTATGAATCCTACCACCGACTCGTAACAAACCTTCACTATGAAGAAATGGTGTAATACGCCTTAATGATTGAGAAGGCAAATTCCCTTTTGAAATCTTATTTATATCTTCGGTAAAAACCGATTGTTGCACTAAAAGAACGAGTTTTTTCAAGGATTCATTATATTCTGGAACCGTTATATAATCTGAGTGGTGGTTAGTTAAATGTTTGCATTTTTTGTAGAAACGAATTATCCAAGCGGTGATTCGTACTAATTTACCTAGCGAAGAATAACGCTGTATAATCTCAATATCTGTATTAATCGTCGTAGACGCGTTTGATGAAACAATACGCTTCTCTTCATTGGTATCAAATTGTTCATTGAAAGACGGCCATGCATGAGAAGGTCGTTGTAACCAAGCTGGGCCGTGATACCACAGGGGGTGTGCGCGTAGCGCGTGGGGCAGTGCACCGCGCGAGGCCACGTCCGCGGGGTTGTCAGCAGAACGGACATGGCGCCAACGAGATGCGGGCACAACAGACAAGATATCACTGGTGCGGTTGGAGACGAAGGTCTTCCAAGTATGAGGTGGTTGGTGTAACCAAGCTAGCACGATCGACGCATCAGACCATGCATACACGTTATCCATATCGACCCGATTGCCGTAGATTGAAAGAACTTTGTCTATTAATTTTGATAATAATAAGGCAGCCATTAATTCGAGGCGGGGTATTGTTAGACGAACCCGTAAAGGGGCCACACGAGTTTTAGCTATAACGAGGTAAGTACGAATTTCTCCGTCACTACTTGTTAAGCGAAGATAAACACAACCGGCATACGCGGTTTCACTCGCGTCAGCAAATCCATGCACCTGTATGGTACAAGTATTACCTAAAATGTGACGCGGAAAAGAAATACCTTTTATTATAGGTAGCTCTTGAATAAAAAGTCTCCATGAATTAATAATATCAATAGGTGGGGTTTCGTCCCAACCAATATTAGCTACCCATAGCAATTGAATTAAATGTTTTGCGTATAAGGTCAGAGGGGACAAAAATCCTAGCGGATCGTAAATCCTAGCTATTTCAGAAAGGATTGCCCGTTTAGTGCATTTTTCAGAATTGACCTGAACATTAAACTTAAAACAATCAGTTTGCGGATCCCAATGTAACCCTAGGACTTTAGTGTGTGTATCCTTCTCGAGAGGCGCAACGGAGACGGTTTCCTGCCGCCCACCATGAGGAGATGACGACTCAACCGCGGCAAGTATCGCCGGCGAGTTGCTGTGCCACTTTCTTAATTCAAACCCAGCCGAGGAGCAAATACCAATAAGCTCACGCTGTAACGCTAGGGCATCGGACTCGGAATTGGCCCCCGCGACCACGTCATCTACAAATATAGATTCCAAGAGTACAGGTGCAGCCAACGGGAACCGGTGACTTTCATCATGAGCTAACTGTTGAATAGTACGCAGAGCGAGGAACGGGGACGAGCTAACTCCGAAGGTGACTGTACGAAGACGAAAATCCTGCACAGGTTCCGCAGGTGAACTCCGCCAGAGGATACGTTGGTAATCCAGATGATCTTTACACATACCTATATTTCTATACATTTGTTTACAATCTGATGTGAACCCTATGAGATGAATACGAAACTTAAGAAGGATATCCACAATGTCGGGATGAAGCTTGGGTCCAGTGAGTAGCACTTGATTCAGGGATACTCCGTTGGATGATTTACACCCTGCATCAAATACTACGCGGGTACGTGTGGTCTCACTGGACTCTTTAACCACGCAGTGGTGCGGAATATAATAGTGGGCGCCCAGGGCGGCATCACTAGTCACGGGCTCCATGTGGTTTAAATCTAAATATTCTTGGATACACGCGTGGTAGTCACGTTTGAGGGTTGGATTACGTTCGAGCCTATACTCGAGCTTATGAAGCCTCGCGAGGGCTGTCTGCCGCGACTCGCCGAGGGGCGGAGCATCGGGTTTAAACGGAAGAGAAACGACGTAGCGGCCGGTAATACCATCGCGAGTATGCGTCCTTTGAAAAAGGGATTCACATAACTCTTCATCAGGAGTGTAACTCCGTTTCTCAGGAAGGGACTCCAGCTCCCAGAACCTTTGCAAATTGTCATTGTCGAATGAGCTAAAACACACATGGGGTGGAGTCGAAACCACGGGATCTAAGTTTAATTTACCCAATAATAAATAACCGAATACACTGTTTACAGCGATCGGAGAACCAGGCAAACCGGAAACGATATTACCTAATAACACATGGGATAGTATATCCGCTCCTAACAACATTTCCACGGGTTGTGGAGTACGAAAATCGGGGTCAGCTAAGTTCAAATTAGTTAAATGTGTCCACCCTTTCTGGGGAAGTGGTACGCTCGGCATGTGAGACATCAACTTTGGTAGAATTAAAGCTTCTACTTGAATAATAGGGTTTTGTTTACCCTTGGGTTTGACTAAACACGAAATTACACCCTTTGGTTTAACTGGTTCGCTATCACCAATACCATATACTGGAATGTTTATTTTCTTACGATTTAAACCTAACCTTTGCGCGCACGACTCAGTTATAAAGGAAGCCTGGCTTCCCGAATCCACAACACACCTAACGGTCGATAGTATAGATGAGCCAACACATACATCGATGAGCGCGGTCGATAGTAGCACCGTGCTAGTTCGCATAGAAGGAGCATTGGAATTCGAAGCGCAATTATTATGAACAGAATTCGACTCGGACTGAGTTGGTGGTACTGGGTCTACCTTGGCAGGGGGGAGGGTGATAACAGCGGAGTCACTGCCTACCGGCGAGGCTTGATTAGAAAAATGAATTAAACTATGATGCCTTTTGTGACACGAGCGACACACATAACTCGATTTGCAATTGATAACATTGTGACCTACATTTAAACAATTATAACAAATATTTTTATTTTGAATTAAATTGTACCTCGCGTGAGGTGTAAGATTTAAAAACCTTGAACATTTTGTCAACGAATGTTGAGCTTCACAGCATATACAAGTTTGCTTCTTAATTACGTTGTAACTACGTTGATTTTCGTCTGTTTGACGAGTAGGAAGGCCGACATTGTTTGCAGCTAATGCATTGAATGATCGCTGCTGCGTGATAGCGCGGCTTGATAGCGAACTACCCACTTTTGTATTTTGTTGTGAAATGGACTGCCCACCAACGGAAATGTTTATGATTTCGTCAGCGGAAATTTCTTTTTCAAGAAATGTGATCAATGTGTTTACATCGGGAATAGAAGATGGTTTCACTAGCGATCTTTCAAAACACTTCCTAGTACTAACTGGAATTTTACGTAGTAAAATGTTTAAAAGTATGAAATTCCATTGGCCCACGGGAAACTGCATAGCTTCAAGTGCCTTAATATTTTCTTGGTAGACGTTAAGTAGCCGACGCAGGCTATGAACCGATTTATCACTGCAATTTTCGATGTCGAGAATTCGATCGAGATGTTTTGACGCGATGACTCGCTTATTTTCATAACGAGAAATTAATATTTCTAAAGCGATGGCGTAATTATCTTCGGAAATCGGCAAGGATTTTATAAGATTAAAAGGTTCGTTCTTTACAGTAAGTATTAAGTACCTAAGCTTCTCGGCATCCGTATAGGCACTGTTGCTATGCACTAACGACTTAAATAAATCAATGTATGATGGCCAATCCGTAGGATCGCCACTAAACGAGGGCAATGGTAAAGTAGGCAAAGTTTTACTGTGATGACACTGCTGAGGAGCCTCAGACGATGAAAGAAAAATACGACTTGAGCGACGGACACGTTCCTCCTTTTGCTTAAGGTCGTTAAGATGAGCTAAGATGCCATAATACAAATCGTTAAATTCATTCCGAATAGTTATTTGTTCATCTTTATCAAAGCACTTATGTTTAAACAATATTTTTTCTATTTTACACTGGACTTTCGTAAACTTTCTCTGATGAGCTGAAATGTCTATAGTTCGCGAACGAAATTGCTGCTCATCGGTAGTTGCAAACTGTAATGTACGCCTAAGTTCTTCGAGAATCAAGTCCCTTTCGAATATGTCTTGTTCACAAACATGATCGTTCTCGGCCATTTTGCGTAACAAAGATGGCGACTCAAACGATTGAAATGAATTTGAAATTACTGAGTACGTAGTACTGCACAACACAAGACAACAAAACAAAAGATGAAATCGGATCCGGTTCGATAGGATCAAAATAATTTATGTAGCCGCGAGTGACTTATTTAAACTTTAAACACTTACCAGGCACGTGGCTGGCAGGGGTGGCGTTCGAACTCTCGAGAGTTTATTGATGAATCACAGCGCAGGCTTACACTTTTCACCATAGGTCCATAGATAAATGTGGTTCAGTCCTTTTTCACTTTGTTCGGGAAATAGACTTGATTCGGAATTTATTTGGTAACTTTTATACGAACGTGTGCACTCACATCGGCGTGTTGAGAAAGAGAGACTAACTTGCGGAAACGGATGTAGTTGAAAGACGTCAGACGTCAATGTTGCCAGTTTCCCGCATCAACGAGGTAGTGTTAGAGAAAATAAGCCACATGAAATAAATCTATTTCTAACGTGAATTAAAAAGTATGTAAAATATGTTTTGTTGTCTTGTGCACACCTAATAAAGAAAATTATAAACTAATCTGTTCCAGTACGGAACACTTACCTACATTTAATATGATTGTTATTTTAATTTTAGTTACAAAAAGTTCCTTAGAATAAAAATAGTAGTCATTTCCCTTTATAACTCAAGCTATAATACCTCAATACTACAATTTAAGACGTACTTACTTTATTATTTCTATCTGTTAGTCTTCTGAATAAAATAAAATAAATAAAATTTACGACGTTCGTGGGCGAGTGGACAGGTGACAAGCTTTTCGGTGTGGAGGTTGCGGGTTTGATCCCCGCTGAGAGCAACATTTATGTGACGAGACGAGCATTCATTTAGAATTTTTCTTAGTCTTTGGTGTTATTTATATGTATATTATATTAAATATATCGTTGAGTTAGTATCACATAATACAAGTTTTACTTAGTTGGGGGTAACTTGATCTGTGTATAATATGTATTATTAAACGTGATTGTAATTTAACTCCAACAAAAGAGTAAAAATAATTAATAAAGTTCCCAGTATCAAATAAGTATTGTCATTTCTCACCTTTATAACGAACCAATCAGAATAAGAGTAGGCGAGCAATCAGAAATCAGCTAATCAGCTTTAAAGAAGTACAATTGTACTAAACTGACTAGTTAGTGTTAAGAATCGGAACTAAAAACTTTCAAAGTGGCGGCAATCTCTCGCTTTTATACATTATGGCTAGCCGTGTAGAATGACATATGGCGCCGTTTTTTTTTTATACCGGGAGGGAATCCTCATGGGTACTCCGCCTCTCGAGAGAGCGGCGGGGGTATGTCAGACTCTTACTGACTAAAACCCCCCGGTTTTGGTGCTGCTGTTCCTGCGGCCTGTGCGGCGTCACCATGACTTGTTTGCGCGGAAAAGGAGTGTACCTAAGCTACGTCGGATAGGGTGAGTATAAAAATAAAAGAGACTCTATCTTGAATCTGGTGTGATTGTGTGAGATGTTGTGGTATTATTGTATCTGTCATATCATGACTTCGGTAACTAGAATTGTTGGGGAAGTAAGGACAGTATTGCGTTGGTTAACTTCAGCTACTGCATTGGTGGGTCGACCAGAACGAACCGCTGCTTTGTTGGATAGGTTTGATAAATTACCCGCTAAACGGGAGCGGTTAGAGAATCTTACTGCCTCTTATTATGAATTGGCCAGCACCGGTGTAGTTCCATCTGATGTGGAATCTCAAATTGTGGGTGATTTTGATCAGTGTGATGAGCTTGCTGATCAATTGGTTCAGGCTGCTCTCACACTCAAAGCGGGGTCGACTACTTCTCCAGATTTGGATACCAAACTTGAACCAACCTCTCCAGCATTGCAATCCAACAGCATTGCAAATCCAGACTGCCCACTTTGGATTTGCCTAAGTTTAGTGGAGATCTCACTGAGTGATTTAATGTTTTTTGACATGAATTCCTCATGTGGGGATTATTACTCATAAATAAAAGATGTTATCAAAGGAAAGAAAAATTTCAACACTGGCGGGGTTCGAACCCGCGACCTTCGGGTATACGCCCCCGTCGCTCTGCCACTGAGCTACAGTGTCAGTATACTATACTGTATACTACGGGTATACTGTCAGTATACCCGAAGGTCGCGGGTTCGAACCCCGCCAGTGTCGAAATTTTTCTTTCCTTTGATAACATCTTTTATTTATGAGTAATCTCACTGAGTGGCTTAGTTTTGGAACATGTTCCAAAGCCTGGTGGACCGGAGGTCAGATTTGTCACCAGCTCAGAAATTGGCCTATCTTCGTTCATCCATTCGGGATGAGGCCTTGGACATGATGAGTCATCTCACTGTGACTGATGACAGTTATCCCACTGCTGTGGAACTTTTGAACCGAAGGTACCACAATGTAAGACGGCTTGCAGACCAGCATGTTGGCCGGATTCTCACCTTGCCCAGGATTTCCAACCTGAGTCGATTGCGGGTGGACTTGTTGAATCCAATGCTGGTTTCTTTGAATGCATTGAAGATCCTGGACTTACCTGTAGATTCCTGGTCTTATTTATTGTTACATATTGTGCTAGAGAAACTTCCGCCTGAGTTGAAGGTTCGCTTCGAACACAAATTTGGAGGTGATAGTGCCTCTCGTCTTCCTCCCTTTTCAGATTTGTTGCTTTTTCTGGAGGACGAGTGCCGGGTGGGAGACATTTCAGGTGTACTTCCTCCTAGTCAGCCGGTTCGTGTGGAACCGAAGTCTCGGCGTGTGAATCAGCCGAGAAGCAGAGATCGCCGAGTTTATATGGCCATGGGGCAAAATGGGCCCCCTGTTGTTTGTAGGTATTGCAAGGAGCCTGGACATGCAGTGACAGCCTGCAAGCGTTTTTTGGAGATGCGAGTCCAGGGTCGCCGATCTATTGCTGCTGACCGAAGGTGTTGTTATGGTTGTCTTGGTGACCATATTCAGCGTGAATGCCAGCAGAGCAGACCTTGTAGGTTTTATCAGGGAGCTCATCATCCGGTTTTATGTGCGAACCGTAGTGGTCGTGATGATGTAGAAGTTGTGCGTTCCCCCCCAAGAGTCTACTCCCCCCTCATCAAGCCTCCCTCCACAATGCCGCGACTGATATTCGTCGCGAGAGGGTTTTGCGTCGTTCTCCCACGGGCGGGGGTTTGCGTCGTTCCCTCACGGGCGGGGGTAAAATGTCTCGTTCACAGGAACCGCCTCGATATTATAGGGCCGCCGATAGGCTTTCTCCCCCCTTGATGGAGCAGCCCCGGTTAAATAACCGGACGTACGGTTATGGGCGTCGTCGTACGCCATTTGTTGGTGCTAACTCATCTCGTCATTCCCAGTACGAGAGCTGGGAGCCACACCCACGTCGTAACCTTCCCGACGTGCCCAGGGGTGAGTTTTCTCCCCCTCGACGTACCGAATAGGTACTTGCTGCCCTCCCACCAATCCCTGCTGTCCGCCGGGAAACCGTATTGTTACCGACAGCAGTTGTTAGAGTGTGGGCCCCCAATGGTCAACATGCGGATGTTCGAGACATTTTGGATTCGGGGTCCCAAGGTTGTATCTTGTCAAGTTGGTTGGTGGTGCGGTTGGGCTTATCATTGAAAAATTGTGATACGTTTGTTAGGGGTGTAGGAAACACTCCCGTGTCAGCGATTAAGGGAGAGACCCGTGTCTCGGTCTCGCCTCAGGATCCCCTGGTTCCAGTTGTGTCGTTCTTGGGAATTGTTGTAGATACCATTTTAGGTCCGGTGCAACCCCAGGTTGATTTGAAGTTGATTTGGCCTGTTTTGACAAAAGGTTTGAAGTTGGCGGATCCTACCTATTTTACCCCTGGACCAGTAGATTTGTTGTTGGGTTCTGATGTTATAGGCACTTTTTTGACTGGAGAGCCTCAGCCCTTACAGCCCAACGGATTGGTAGCAGTGCCTACCGTTTTTGGTTTTGTTATTTTTGGACCAGTCCTATCCAGTAGTGTGCCGGTTGAACATAGTGTTGGTGTAGGTTTGTCACTACTAATTAAAAAAAAAAATTGAGTTGTCTGGTGCAGTTTTAGTTACTGAATTGATGCATCAGGTTCTAGGTTTTTTGAAAGGAGATATGGATATTTGTGATTGTTATGCATGGATTGACTGTGTGATTGTTTTGTCTTGGCTTAAATTGCCAGCTCACACGTTAGAAGTTTTTGTAGCCAACCGTATCTCTCAAAGCCAGAATTGTGAGACCCCGTTGTTATGGAGACATGTTCCTGCTCATATTGAAAAGGTCTATCTTTGTGTTTTTGTTTGTTTGTCTACGAAGGCTGTTGATTTAGAAATAGTATCGTCATTGAGCACTGAAGCTTTCATTGCTGCTTTTTCCTACCCACATTGGGGTGGTATTTTTGAAAGTGTTGTTAAGGTCGCTAAAACTCATTTGCGTCGCGTGAAACTGTACTTACTTATGAGGAACTTGATACTGTATTTTGAAAAGAGCGGTCGCAACTCTATCCCGACTCCCGATTGATTAAAGCGGGCCGATTGTAGTAGACTCAAGACGTGTGTGAGTATAAAAATAAAAGAGACTCTATCTCGAGTCTAGTGTGACTCTAAATTTAGTGTTCTACGACCTCGCCGGCGGGGTCGGTGTCGGGAGTGGTAGTGGTTGTTGGTGAGTCCGCGAACGCCGGTGGCCCCTGAGGCCTCGAGCTCGCGGGTGATGTCGTCGTCGGGATCCGAGAGCACGCTACGTGGGCGTCTCTCTCGAACCCCGGCGTCCGGGGACATCGTGTAGTCGAGCGAGGCTCGGAGTAAGGGGTTGGGGTGATCAGGGATCCTATCAAAGTATCTATGTGAGATTTGTTTGGAGTGATCCCTGATTGTATTGAGTCCTAAGTCTCTGTGGAGATCATAGTTCCTAACATACCAAGGCGCCCCTACCGCCTTGCGCATGAACCTATTTTGTAGCACCTGGTGGCGGTGTATCAAGCCCTCTCTGGCGTGTGCGAACGCAACACTACCGTACGAGAGGACCGAACGTATACAATTTTTGTATAGTGTAACTTTGTGACGCAGTGGTAACTTACTGCGAGCACATAGCATCGGTGATAGCCTATTCAGGACGAATGAGGCTTTGTTTCGTATGTATCTGATGTGGTGTGTCCATGTAAGCCGGGGATCAAAGACAATACCGAGGTATTTGGTCTTTTTCACCCACGGAATAGGTGAGCCGAAAAGTTGCACAGGCCGTGGCGGATCGTGTGAGGCGCATCCCTTCCGAAAGAGCATGGCTGCGCTTTTGGAGGGATTAACCTCGATCCGCCACTTCCTGAACCACTCCCGGAGTTGTGTTACGGCTCGCTGAAGGCGAATCCGTATGAAGTTGTGATTGGGGTGACTCGTGTAGAGTAGTGTGTCGTCTGCAAATAGTGCTAACTCTACCAGCGGTGTACGCGGGATGTCGTTAGTGTATATATTGAAGAGTGTGGGTGAGAGCGTGGAGCCCTGTGGGACTCCCGCGTGTATGGGGTGGTGTTGTGAGTGGGCGTCCTCCACTCTGAAGCGGAATCGGCGATCCGACAAGTAGTCGTGGATTATAGCCACGAGCTTGTCTGGCATACCGATCTGGTATAGCTTGTATAGCAGATCGTTATGCCAGACTTTGTCAAATGCCTTAGCCACGTCAAAGAAGACGGCGCCCGTCTGTTTGGGGTATGTGTCATTGAATCCATCAAGCACATGCTCGGTAAAGCGATGTGCTTGTTGGACGCATGAGTGTTGTGCCCTGAACCCGAATTGTTCGTGTATCTGAATGCCGCTAGTGTGCAAGTAATGTCTGATCCTAGCGAGGATTAGTCGCTCATAGATCTTCCAAACGAGCTTAATAGGCTGATAGGCCTATAGCTCGTGGGATCGGTGCGAAGTTTTCCGACTTTGAATATACCTATCACATCGGCATCTTTCCATGACTCTGGAAAGATGCCGTGTATGAGTGATGTGTTGAGTATGATTGTGAGTAGTGTGATGATGTGTTGTGGTAGGATCTTAAGGACCCTGTTAGTCAGCCCGTCGGGCCCCGGGGCCTTTCTGGGTCTGAGGTGTTTAATGATGTCTTTCACCTCGTCCTCGGTGATCGGTTCGAGATCATCGAGGAGAGGGAGTGAGGCGCGGTCGTTGACTAACTTGTCAACGGCCTCGATGTGGAGCGGGTCACATGGCTGAGTGCTTGGAGAGCATTGCTTCTCCAGGCTCTCAGCCAGGCATTCCGCCTTCTCATCGTTTTCGAAGGCCGGTGGTTGGCCGTTCGGTTGTGTAAGGGGGGGAAGACTAAGATCGGTGCCGTCCGACTTGAGCGCCCTCGCCACGTCCCATTAATCGGCGCCGAATGCAAACCGGCGGTTTTATATCTAGCCGCATTCAATCCGGCTAATGCTTGAACCGCCGCATTACAAAACGGTGCTGTTTTAGATAACGGCTAACCGTAATGTAAAACGGCGGATTATACGATCCGCCTGCGACATATATACTAACCAAACATTATAGTAGTCGGCCTCTTGATTACGTAACTTTTAGGACCGTCTAATAATACGTGTTTACTTCTTCCAAATGTTTCCACCGGGGTAGGCAAGGCAGAGGCTACTATCGATACCAAACTTACCATTCTACATGTCTAACCTCTTGTTCCCTTCGTTATCATTAATCATTTATGAATATACATGCTCGTAAATTCATATTCTACAGATAAATATCAGACTTAGGCTCTATAAATTTATTTCTATTTTATATTGCATGAGAGGAGTGGATGGCTATGTTAAAAGAGGACTGCAACAAAGGAGAACCCATCTCATCATCGTATGCATTTAGATATTTTTGAAGTATATTTTAACCACGCATTTGTAATAAGTTCAATGCGAATATATTCAACTCAAAGGTCGACTTTCCTTACTGTACTGATTAAATCTTGGCTGTATCCTATTATCATCTTTACCTACTGAACCTAACATCAAAGTTTGATTGAATGAGACAACAATTTTATTTTCGGTTTGTGTTGTGTTGTTGTGACTGATAATCAATAATATAAATTATTATAAATTATAAGCCAAAAACTAGCTTATTAAAAGTTTTTATAAATTATGGCTAATGCATTTGGGCTAATAGTGTCTGGAAGATTGGTAAGTTAAGTTAGGAATCTTATTTTTTAGGTTATATTTTGTAATATTTACCGAAGACTCAAGTCTTAGTTTTAGTTAAAAAAAATAATGTATTATTTTTTCTGATGAACATATTAGTAAAGATAAATGCATTTAATAGGTCACTGTTTTAATTGAAATGTAATTTATGCCTAAATCATTTTATGAATTTTGCTTTGTTGACATAGAATGTGCTGGAATCAGTGAAGTTTCTATTGTTTTGTTTATTTTTAAACCGTGCCAAAAATAGCGAATGTATTATTATATACATAGTAATTTGACTGATTTTGTACTTTTTTAAGGAAATTACACATTACATACATACATACTTATACTCACGGCTATAAATCCCTAGATGGGGTAGCCAGAGCTAAGGAATGAGAAATTCCTCAGCCACCTTTGGAAAGTTGAGTGGGGAAAAGATGGATGGATGTCTATTTGTCTGACTCAGCAGTTATCACAGTATAACAAAACCCAAAAAATAAAATCTGGTAACTCTCTTGCTTAACTTATGTAAGCTCATTATTGTGAATGCTTAATGTGGCCAGAAATCTGTCTTCTCATTATCATTAGCAAGGTTCTTAAGGTGGTGAGGGATAACATATTGCAAGAAACCCACTTAGCTGAATGAATGCTTAGACAAGTGATCATGTATTTGTACAGTTGCAGTCCCAGGTATATGACCCATTCCTGCTTACAAAGTATGTGTCATTGGCCTGTGGATGGTAAAGCTTTATTTTTCTAAACTTACATAAGTTTCTTTTTTTTTATGTTTTTGTTCATGAAAACCTCATGTGGGGATTATTACTAATAAATAAAGGAAAGAAAAATTTCAACACAGACAGGAATTTAAATTATGTGATAGTTAAGCGTTCTCAACATTTGCATTCTATCTGAAAAGGTAGTGAAGTGGGTGGTAGGGAATACAAACACTACTTAAAAGTGTAAAAGAAACAAAGAATGGAAGCATTTCGTGCTGGCAGCCATTGACACGGTAGCTCAATTGGCAGAGCGACGGGGGCGTATACCTGAGATCGCGGGTTCGATTCCCGCCTGTGTCGAATTTTGTCTTTCCTTTATTTATTTCTTTATTTATTACATAAGTTTCGGCAAAAAAAATAAAAATATAATGCCTCTTCAATATACTTATTATCAAAAAGTCCACCTTGCATTGTGCCTGCTTCAATAGTGCCCTTAATCCCTGCTGCATTGACACTAGGGCTTGCAAATATTCGAAATATTTTGATATTCGAATATTCGACTTTTTTCTTGGTAATATTCGAATTATTCGAATAATAAAAAAAGGCATCGACTGCTATTATAATGAGGTTTTTTATTGCCAGTGTAACTTAGGGTGACTTGCCGATGCGAGAAAAAACAGCGCTTAAGCTAAACTGACTTTTGGGCTACAGAGGAAACGTCAAAAACAGCGAGATTTAGCACGCAGTTTAGTCTCGCATCGGCAAGTCACCCTGAGAGTCTTAATTTCTCTGAATCAAAAACAAATCTTAGTTTAAACAATCAGAATTTGGCCGCTAAGGTACAACCGCAGTCTTACTAATTAAAACACAGTCTTACAAATCAAAAAAATAACAAGTAACTCACTTAGAGATTCTAAGTGAGTTACTTGTTATTTTATGATGTAAATATTAAATAACTCGAAATAAGTGTAAAATTCTAAATATTATTTTTGGTTCTTCGTAACGTCATTCACATCCATACGACACACATTGCAAAGTTAAGTACCTACATTACAAAACTTAAAAGATTCAAAAGAAAAATATTCAACTAAGAAACTATAAAAACAATTATTCATGAGATCAAACTTTGCATAAATAATATAAAATATGTTTTAGGACTAAAAATTAACTGAGGAAACTCAGAGCGTCCAGGGAGTCATCTTTTAAGGAACACTTTAAGTGGTTACAGATATATTTTGCGGATGAGAACACTCTTTCACACTCTACACTTGTAGGTGGTATACACATGAGGAAGTCATATGCTTGGCTCAAATATATTTGTCTAGGTCCTCCTCTGTCAAATAGCGCCATTTGCATTCGCACTGACGTTTCCAATTCCTCTCTATCTGATACATTAGCGGTAGATGTCGAAGGAGTTGCTGAAACGGTGTCATCTATCTGTCTTTTTAGTTGTTCTTTAAAGCTCATTTCGGGTTCGTCTGCTTCCCGGGCGGTCTCGCTGTGTTGCCGAAAATGAATTAAGGCCATATCATCATCGTCATCATCTTGGTCCTGTCTTTTAACGTAGTATTTCTCGTTGATTTCGATGATTACTTCAACGATAGTGTTATTTCCTGGTGATGGAAAGTAAGACGAAGCTGGCTCTGCGTAATATTTACTGGGATTGTGCAGATATTTCAAAGTGCATATTAGGTTTTTCAGGCGTCTTTGAGCAATCCTTTCCTTGAGAGCTTTAAGTAATCTGCCACTAATAAAGCTGTTTGTCGCTTAAAGTTTCGCAACCATGAATTGCAGTGCTGTTTCTGCAGTAAGCAGATTTGCTTTTTCTTGACAGAGCGCCTCTACTGTTGCCTTTACAATATTGAGTGAAGTGGACTTTTGCAGTAAAGCCAGCTCAGCCGAAGTAAAGGTGATGTCATTCTTCAAATCAATCAGGGTTTTCATGACAGGGTCATTCAGGGCCAAAAATCTCGTGACCATATCGGCCATACTACTCCACCTGGTTTTGCAATCTAAGATCAACCCCATTTTTTCATGTTCTTCTTGGAGATATTTGTCAAAAAACTCGTATTCTCGAGGTCCCGATCTTTTCCGAGCAGTTCCGAGCTTTGCCGAATCCTGTCGCGAAACGTTCGCGCGCGTAATTTGAATTTTATTGGTATTTTGGGCAAATCTAAGTTCTGAATTTGGCGTTTAGGAAATTGATCGAATATTCGAATATCGCGGTTCTGTATTCGAATATTCGAGCCAGTTTATTATTCGAATTATTCGAATATTCGAATGCTGGCCCTAATTGACACTCTAAATTGCTATGGCAATTCTTTGTATTAGAAAAAACCCAGATTGAGAACCCCAACTGAGTTAGACAAGTAACCTACCTAACTCATAAATAATAACATTTTTCTTTAGAGCCAAAAGCCCCTTTCACCATAACTCGGACAAACACATGTTTTTTTATTTTATCGGGCAGCCACCTTTTCAGGATGGAAATATAGAATGGATAACAAGTCACATTATTACAGTAATATTTAGAAGATACTATTTTAGGATTGTCTTCCTATCTAATAGATAACAAGCCTATCACGCTGTTCCAGGTGCAAACTGACTTCTCACCAGTCTCAGAGACACAATTCCTCGTCACCATCCCAGAAGCAGATAACATCAACCATATAGTGGTATTCCTGACGGGACAGGTACCGCTGCCGGCCGGGTCAGTCGGGATGGTTTATTGGAGCTGGCCGGACCCCCTGGCTCCACCCAACTGGCAACAACTTGGGCACATATCAAACACTAAACCATCTGCAATATTCAAGATATCAAATCTCAAGAAACTACATGAAATATCTAGTCAGTGTATTTATTAGTTTAGAGTTATTTAGTTTAGTTCACCAACTATAGTTTACTATTGTATTCTCTACTTTAAGTATAGATATAAGATAAGTAAGGAAAGAAGCGGGTCATTCCCAACACAAGTATTTTGAATTACTTCCTGGAGATACTCTCATGAACTATAAATTGTTATTTTGTGCAAATAAATTTATTCTATTTATTTATATATTAAGTAATAAATGATTGCATGTTATTTATATAACCATACAAAGCAATGACAAGCTTATGTAACATGTCGCAAACAGCATGGCCCACATAGATCTGCAAGGACTAATCTTTTTGAGCTGAAGTCTGGTACATACATACATACATATACTCACCGCTATAATTCCCTGGAA
Source organism: Bedellia somnulentella (assembly GCA_963576735.1). Classification (NCBI taxonomy): domain Eukaryota; kingdom Metazoa; phylum Arthropoda; class Insecta; order Lepidoptera; family Bedelliidae; genus Bedellia; species Bedellia somnulentella. The sequence continues at coordinate 239,537 of OY755172.1, read as the reverse complement.
GGGGTAGCCAGAGCTAAGGAATTAGAAATTCTTCAGCCACTTTTAGAAAGTTGAGTGGGGAAAAGATGGTATAATAAGGTTGTTGGTGATGGGTCTCCAACCGCATCGCCCAATGTTCCCTTAAAAGCCCCAATACCGTTAGTCGCCTCTTACGTACACCCGCCGGTAGAAATAGGGTAGCGCTATTCTAAGCCGGCGCTACATAGCTGAAGTCTGGTACTTACTTATTAATTGGCTGAGTATCTTCCAATCCTAAAGCTGTGGCTACATTTTCCCTGAGTATATTGATGTTTGTATATATTGTAATAAAAAAAAATGATTTTCAGGTGATAATCAATTCAGTAGCGCATTTGGTCTTCAGAAGATCTGCCACAATGCACAGATTGGAGTGGCTATTGAGCCAGAAGTGAGCGCACATCTTCTAGCAAATAATACTATTGTAAGTTTTCTCTTTTTTCTTTGTATAAGATTTATTTACTCTGATCATGTAACAGATAATTTGCAGTACAAGTTTAAACATTTAAAATAAGGTCTAAAATTTGGAAACTGTCCTACAAAGGGTGCGCAAGCTCCATTTTGATAGTCCTGGAACGTGCCCAAAGAGCAGTGTTAAAAACTGCTCTGCAAAAACCTCGCAGGTTTCCAACACACACATTGTACAGGGAGGCAAAAGTGTTGACCGTTCGTCAACTTTGTTGTCTAAAACTGGTACTTAAGACCCACGCAAACCTACATTATCATATGCGTTCCGAAACCAGGACTTCTAAGCGTCAGTTAATGCTAAATGTGCCTAAAGTAAATACTAGTTTTGCACAAAGATCTGAAACATTTTTGGCTCCTTTTGTGTACACTAAAATTTCTAAGTTAATACCCAATTTACAGGACTATCCTATCAAAATAATTAAAAAAAGAGTTACGAACTTGCTGATGGAATTGACGTCTGCAGAGACCGAAGCACTGATTCAGATCACTTCCTAAATAAACTGACTCACGACAGATGTATTGGCGCCAAACACACATACTCACAAACACTCACACACACACAGAAACACTCACACACACACACTCACACTCTCTCTTACACACAAACACACAAATGCTGAGGTATAGAAAATTGTTAAATATCGCTTTAGTAAATGAATTAATTTGTCAGCTAATTTTTTTTTTTTTTTTTTATAGTTAATTTCTTTTGCATTTTCTTTTTATTTATTTTTTCGCTGTGTTCTAAATAAGGAATTATTATTTAAATTTTCTTAGTATTGTGTAAGAATGATATGTGAAAATAAATATGTAATGTAGTTGTCCGTTTGCGATACAGGCTGAGCCTAGTGCAAAGGACAAGGTCAATTATTGTTCAAAACATTCTTGACAATTAATAAATATTTTTATCTTCTTATCTTTTTTTTTTATCTACAAGCTGTGTTGACATCTTCTACCATAACTAAACGTGTCAATTATGATATTACTTGATGGCGTGCTAGAAACAGATATTGCTCCTGGGTCTATCCAGTACTGCTCTCTCCTCTCACTCATTCAACCTGAAATTTTTATTCATATAATTCTCTGAACGCTCTCTACCAAAACCATCACCCGTAGAACAAGATAAAAGAAAATATATACAGCTGCGGCTTTTTCGAGGATGTGTGGCGTAAAATTTACTCTTGATATTTTACTCACTGTATAATTTATATGCAAATATTTCTCTTACAGGAGCAAGAAACGCATTCCTATGTCACGTTTGCAGAGAAAATGCTGGAAAACTTAGTAAACTTCGTAGCATCGTTTGCCGTCACCCAGGACCAGATGACGCCAACGCCCGGAGTCTCGTATATTCCTCTCAACACCTTACAGACCTGGTACCAAAACTTTGAACGGAGGTTGCAGCAGAACCCTAACTTCTGGAAGATATAGTAGATTTTGTAATGATATAGATTAACTTTAAGTTTGCAATTAATATAAAATGAGTGACCGACTATAAATAGACCCCCATATTCTCTTTGTAATGTAATGCAATCTATTTTGAATTGGTTGCCGAATTGAATTAGATAAAAAATTGTACTGCCATGAGAACCAATATCATGTTCTAATTTTTTCAAAAGGATTTAGCAACTATATATATCTCCCGTAGTTAAAGTATTACTGGTATTACTAATGTGTTTCTAATCCAAAGTAGAGTAATAAAAAATTCGTTAAAGGCATTTTGAAAAGAACCAAGTTTGTAAAAGGTATTGATACCCCTGGATTAATGAGAAAGTAGCTATATTATGATTTCCTAATTAAAAATGTAAGACCTAAGACACTTCATAATACATCTAATTGCTACATGGTTCGGTGCAAGATATTAGAATGTGGTAATACATACATATACTCACGGCTGTAAATCCCTAGAAGGTGTAGCCAGAGCTAAGGAATTAGAAATTCCTCAGCCACTTTTGGAAGTTGCAAGGGGAAAAGATGGTGAAATAAAGGTTGTTGGTGATGGGTCTCCAACCGCATCGCCCAAAAATCCCTTAAAAGCTTCAATACCGTTAGTCGCCTCTTACGTACACCCACCGGAAGAAATGGGGTAGTGCTATTCTAAGCCGACAGTACACAGCAAATGTGGTAATACTAACTTTAATATAGTACAATACTATGATGAAATAAATTTTAAATAAATATTTTAAGAGGAAAGTACATGTTTATTTGAAATGATACTCTCGGCGGATTAAATATTTTGATCTCATTTTGGATACTTAAACTATCATTACAACTACAAATGTGTAGGGACAAATTTTATTCCGACGTAAGCGCAATATTTCTGATGAAATAACCTGAGCGACTTCTGATCGAAATGTTAGTAACATTTTATATCTAGTTTATTGCCTTAATAAAAGTGCAATCATCAAATCATCATTTATAACGTACGCACGTACGTATACTCACGGCTCTTAATCCCTAAAAGGGGTAGCCAGAGCTGAGAAATTAGAAATTCTACAGCCACTTTTGGAAGTTGAGTGGGGAAAAGATGGTAGAATAAAGGTTGTTGGTGATGGGTCTCCAACCGCATCGCCCAAAAATCCCTTAAAAAGCCCCAAGTCCGTTAGTCGCCTCTTACGTACACCCACCGGAAGAAATGGGGTAGTGCTATTCTAAGCCGACACTACACAGCTAATAAAATAAATCTTTTAATAATGTAATAAACTGTATAATGTAACAACTTTCAAATTCAAATTGATTGTAAAAGTTTCAAATTCTAATCTAAGCATAAATTTGTTAAGTAGATAAGTTTTTTTTATACTAAGTTTTGTTTAAGTACTGCTTTTTATTTTTTTTGTATTGCAGCCGGACTGCTTAAACATGCTTATTTATTTTAATAGATGTTTTGTTCATGGACTAGCAGAAGAGTTCGTTCCGACCATCTTTTTGTTAACCTTTCACGTCCCGCCGGCTCCCAGAGTAGCCAGAAGTAAAAGTACCGTCAAACCCCGATGGCTATGGCCAGCTTACCGTGTTCGAATCAACCCCTAATTTCTTTTATTTTAAGAGTTAAATTACGTAATAAATAATAAATAATTCTAATGTTCCCGGGTTTTGACGGTAATTGTCCTTTGCTAGTGCTCGGGAAGTCACAGGTTAAGTCTTAGGTTTGTGTTGATGGAGTAGGCTATGGTTACACTGTCCATCTGGGTTGAAAGATATATGTTTCTCCCTCTATTAATATTCTTATATAAAAAGTAATTTGTTTTATACAAAAGCAAATAGAAAATATATCATCGCTAGCTGTACTATATTCATGATAGCTAAAATTAGCAGACTTGAGAACTTTAGAAAATAAGGTCAAACCTTATTCTGTATAAAATTTAATAAAGTTTTACGAGCAAACAGGGAATTTATTTATTTTGTAAAAAAAGACCAAGTGCCAGCCAGCTCACTAATGAAAGGTCCTTTTATCATTAACTTGAACACTTGCAAAGTTTGCTATGAAGGATCATCATTTATTGCGGAGCTCCAACTACCCTAGTTATATTTAATTTAATACACTTTGAGTATAGTAGCATAGTTTCAAATGCAGAGTACAATGGGCAAAGCATTGTATTAGGGCCAGTTTTTTGATCCGGAGTTAAAATTATAACCATTTGTTACATTGACTATAGTTAAATGACTAACCAGTAGTTAAATCGTAAATCCATTTTGGTTCGATATTTGACCATTAGTTACTCTAACCACGGGTCAAAAAATGCATTTTGCTGATATTTAACTAATAGTTACGATATTTAACAAATTGTTGAGTTAACCACGGATCAAAAAACTGGCCCTTAGTAGCAACGGCGCTCATTTGGTATCACATGAACCAAACTCGTAAAACAAATAGTAAAACAATCGTAGTCAAAAACATATACGACCCAAATGCAGACGATCTCTGCCTTAAAAACATTTGTGGTAAATGATAAAGATTACCACCAAAATCTGCTGTTTATCTGATAATGTTGTATAATTAAATTATAATTAAATAATTAAATTTAAACAAATTTTGTTTAAATTTTATTTACGCTGAATGGATTATGTATAAGATTTTTCCAATTCAAATGATAACTTGAGCTTAACTTTATTTTAAAATAAATTTTCTAAATGTATTGGTTGTTGTTTTATTTATAGATAAAATAAAATTTGTACCTAGTATCAATAAAAATATAGCACTAGAGGTTCATAAACCACTGAATAGTACATCATCATAAGCTAATAGACGTCCACTGCTGGACATAGGCCTCCCCAAAGATCTCCACAACGACCGGTCCTGTCTGCCCTCAGCCATCGCCTTCTTGCGACCTTGACCAAGTCGTCGGTCCACCGCGTGGGAGGGCTTATTCCGTTTATCCACCCCAAATTGCCTCCCTAAGTCGGATATTCGGAAACGCATGGAAATGAAACCACAACAAGAAAAGAACTCCTAACAAAAGTGACACCCGTTCAGGGTGGATAATTGGACATGCGTTTCCGAATATCCGACTTAGGGAGGCTGTTTTGGGGTGGATAAACGGAATAAGCCCGTGGGAGGCCTGCCCACACTGAGTCGTTCAATACGTGGCCGCCACTCCAGAACCTTCGCAGGAATGGACCCAGCCCTCAAAAGAGGTTACGGGCTTAGGTACCCAAAAATTTCTTGGTTTTAGTGGAGAATAGAATAGAAAACTCTTTATTGTACATCACGGATAGAATCATTTATACACATTATTTATTAACTAGAAGTACAATTGGCGGTCTTATTGCTTAAAGCAATCTCTTCCAGACAACGTTTGAATGGTGAGATCAGTACGTTAATAAAAACAGTAGGTAGATGTACAAGACATAATGGAATGCAACTATTTTACATTACTTACATACACATATACTCACGGCTATAAATCCCTTAACGCGGTAGCCAGAGCTTTGGAATGAAAAATCCCTCAGCCACTTTTGGAAGTTGATTGGGGAAAAGATAGTAATAATAATTGTTTTTTGATGATGGGTCTCCAATCACATCACCCAAAAATCACTTAATAAGCCCCTATACCCTTAGTCGCCTCTTACGATCACCCACGAGTAGAAATGGTGTAGTGTTATTCTAAGCCGACACTACACGGCTACATTATTTACATTAAACAAAAACTTTACAACTAAACTCATTTCTAGTGAAGAATTAATTAATTATAAATAGTTTACAATCAACACTAATAAATCAGATTAGTATCATCAAATAAGCTTTAACCCCAATAAATAATATCAACCATATATTCAATGATGTCTCAGTGAGTAGTGCGGTTAAGACCGGAAGCGATCACGGAACGGTAAGAGGCACATTGAACATCAACATAGAGCTAGAGCGACGTCGGCTGATGAAGTCTACACTCTGCCCAACACAAGTCCAAATTCAGGATCCCGAACACTTTCAACTCGAGCTTCGTGGAATACGTTCTTCAAAAGCGGCTGGATAAGTTCTGTCTTTGTAAGGTTGCTTTCTACAATAAAATACGATTTAATAGTTAAAATATTTATTTGAGCATTCAACAACCATAGGAACACAATTTGGTAACAATCACCTTCCCTAAATAATATCTTTGTAATAAATAGCACTAACTTCTAAGTAATGTTTAATTTGGCCATCAACAAGTCAGTTCTAGCCGTTGACAAACATTATCATACACAACGCGAAAAGTTGTTTAACTTTATTTACGTTGCGAAATGTTTTATATTAGTAGTACAAAATATAGAATTACAGAAAATCAATAACATCTTATTGACTAACATTTCTCTCGCATCAAACTCCAAATGACCTTGTTAAAGATAGCAAAATTCGTTGAATAATTTAACTACTAATACAATCAAACAAAATTAAATAAGTATGTAGACTAATAAACACTACCTTTTACATTAACTTTTTTTTGTTGAGTTTTCGGATGACATAACATTCCTATTCTTATTCCTTTTAAAATAAAAATAACATGGTCACAGATTATTGATGGTTGAGCCTCGACGATTTTAAATCAATTATAGATGGAAAGTTGGAAAACCGTGAAGATGACTAATATTCCATATGTATATTGTTTAATGTATTTGTTTAAGTACAAAGCAATTTAAGTTAACATCAGTCATTTTGCAGAAACAACACATATTCGGACAATAGCTTAAAACGGCAAAATCCAAAGGCACGACCAGCTACTTTTAAGTTTAATTTATGTATTTAAAAGTAATGTGTGGTGGAAATAACATTCACAACAATAATCCGACAGACAAATTGACAACCATGCAGTTTTTTGTAAATATTAAAATACAATTGATTCAGTAAATTAAATTCCCAACTTAAATTATTTGAGCGCATTATTTATAAATAAAAAGTTACCCTAATCAACACAATATTTTGAATCACATAACTTTTCTTATACATTTAAAAAACAATAATATCCTAATTAACCCTACAGTAGTCGCGCTATAGAACGTAGCGTTAGTGGTCGCGTGGATTACATGGGTATGCCAATTTCAATAATAAATAAAAAAATATATAGAATGTTAAAGAGTTATTTATTTAGTATCTTTAATTAAGACCTATTATTAAGCTATCAAAATAATTAACAAAACTTACATTTTTATGCTATGTATTGATAAAATAAAAAAAACCGTAACACTTATATTTTTATAAATCTGAAATCACATGTTTGACTTGCCGTCTTCTGGAGTAGTTTTTTGGCGAGCAATTCCTTTGGGACAGGAGGCACAAACACAATGTTCTGGCTTCAAGTTCTACCTCTATTCGAAGGTGGAGTTTTTAACCAGGTAGTTTGATCTACCCCAGTGTAAAAGTCGGCGCGCCTTCTACGCTGCAGTGGTTCATCAGATTCAGACTCAGAACTATGTTCAAGTGCCTCACCTGGAATTTCTTCGTCTTGTTCAGACTCAGACTGATGATTCTGCTCTTCAAGGTTCTTCGTCAGTACTTGAAGAGTCATCTGGAAAACTTCCCTGGTCATCATTTTCCTCCAGTCAGGCTAATATTTGAGCTTCCTGATCACCGTTCATGATATTTCTAAAATTAAATAAATAAAACTATTATTTTATAATCAAACAACAATAATATAGCAATATAACAATAATCATAATGTTTTAAAGGCATTTCACAAAAAAAATTGTAAAAAAATCATCAAATTTATAAACAAAACGTGTAAAATATACTTACGTATTTGGTCGCGTGGATTACAGTGGTAGACCACCAACTTTGCGGAGCTCCTGCGACACAACCGCGCATGCCAGACGCCTGTGCTGCACTGAGCGCATCCGTTAATTAACGGATTGAAAATACACGGCGCGGCAAGCCGTTGGCGTTAACCGATTTTTTGAAAATTTGAATTTAACACGCCTGGATTACATATGTAATCCACGCGACCAATGCAGGGTTAAACGAAACGGTAGCATTGCGCGATGAAGTACATTATTAAGTTACAAAATTACTAGTTACATATACTGTAAAACACAAGCTCGCCATTCGTTTCGAACACAATAATAAATAAGCCACAGCCGAAAGTAAATAAATTAGTACTAATTGAAATTACTTAATCAAAAACGTTCAATAAGTAAATCAATTAAGCAAACAAAAATTTCCGACACCAGCAGGACTCGAACCTACGACCTCGGGTATACGCCCCCGCCGCTCTGCCAACTGAGCTATGGTATCGGGTGACCACTCGCGCGAAAATTTGTATTTGCTTGTTTCTTTTGATCTTTTTACCGCTGTTAGCGTGTCATAGAACTACTCATCTAGAGCTATACCATGCGGAATTATATATTGAGCTCATCGGCTAGAAAGAGACCAACACCATACTTAAGAAGTGTGAAAGAAATAGGTAATTTAAACCATGAGATTTTAGTTAAAAGAACGAGTGTGCTAGCACAGCTGGTGGTATAAAGCAACCATCTCTTGCTCAATTACAAAGTATCGAATGCATTTATCTCATTACATACATACATACATATACTAAAGAGACCCGCTTTGGTACGATGAATGTGTGTGGAGGGATGCATGAAAAATTAGATGAAGTATGTTTGATTATGGAAGACAGAAAACTAGATTTTCTGTGTGTAAATGAAACGAAGCGCAAGGGAAAAGAGGTTTCACAACTTGGCCCATTTACAGCTATCTGGTCGGGAGTTGCCGAGAGTGACAGAGCTTGCCAAGGCGTGGGACTTCTGATATCTGAAAGGATGGCTAAGTGCATGAAAGATTATGCGTGTGTGAGTCCAAGGCTCCTATGGATAAAGGTGAAGGTAGGGCTTGTCCGGATGCGCATAATTTGCGTGTATGCTCCGGACATGTCCAGATCACTATCCGAGAGGGAGGAGTTTTGGAATCTGTTAGACGATGTTGCGAATGGGTGTGATGAAAATGAGAAAATTGTTATGTTAGGAGATTTTAATGGTTGGGTTGGTGTGTCACGCAACGGTTGTGAAAGAGTTTTAGGAAAGTTTGGTGATAAAAGAGTGAACGAGAATGGTGAGAAAGTGATTGAGGTATGTTTGGAGAGGAATCTTTGTGTTACGAACACGTTGTTTGAACACAAAGATATCCATATGTATACTAGACAGAGAGGAAGCGAGAGAAGTATGATAGATTTTGTGATAGTGGATGAAAGGCTAAGAGCAAAGGTTGTTGACACCAGAGTCCATAGGGGCATTAACGTTGGCACAGACCACTTTCTCGTGATATCACGATTGAGGGGACTGTGCACGCGTTGGCGTCACAGGGCCAAAGTGTCGACAACTGAATTTGCGAGAATAAAAGTGGAGAAATTGGAAGAGGATGAAAATATTAGAGATGAATATATGAAGAAATTGGACGACAGACTATGTTGCGTGGAGATGAAGGATGAAATGGAAATAGAAGAAGTATGGGATGTGCTCAAATCGTCAATGGTTGAATGTGCGACGGAAGTATGTGGATTGAGTAAAAGAACAAATAGACCACCAACAAGTTGGTGGGATAAAGATGTGAAAGAGGCAGTTGGAGATAAGAAGAAAGCTTGGTTAGATTTACTAGCGATTAAAGCTAGTAAACGAATGGATGCGAGAGTAAAAGATGATGTAGTGAAGAATAGTGAAGATGAATATAAGAGAGTTAAGAATGAGGTTAAGAAGAAAATAGAAAAGAAAAAGCGTGATCTGATAGAATGGTGTGAGAGGAAACTCTCCGATAATTTCCGGAATAACCAAAAGTTGTTCTGGAAATATATCCGGAAAGAAAAGGGAGTTTCCCAAAACACGAGAGTGAATGTTGTGAGAGATGAACAGGGTGAATTGGCGACGGATGAAAGTAGCATAAGACGAGTATGGAAGAACTATTTTGAGGGACTCTTTGAAAAAGAGGATACATCCATTTCTTCGCCAATCGGCAGTAATGTTGATTGGAACGACGTTATGGGTGACTTTAGTGACAGTGAGATCAGTATGGAAGAAATAATGAAAGCAATGAAAAGTATGAAACTAGGGAAAGCGGCAGGGTATGACAGGATAAACACTGAAATGCTGAGGGCTGGTAAAGGGGTGGTGGCTTCCTGGTTGTACTTCCTTTTCCAAAAATGCTGGTCGAGTGGCAAAGTGCCACAAGACTGGTGCAAAGCGGTAATTGTGCCTTTATATAAAGGAAAGGGGTCACACCAGGAGGCTAGAAACTACCGTGGAATTAGCCTACTCAGCATTGTCGGTAAATTGTATGCAAAGGTTTTGATTGGAAGAGTGATGAATGAAACGGATGATAAAATTTGGGATGTGCAAGCAGGATTTAGAAAGGGAATGGGATGTATGGACCAAATCTTCTCTTTAAGGAGCATCACCGAAAAGTTCTTAGCTAAGAACCGAAAGGTGTATTGCTCCTTCATTGATTTAGAGAAGGCGTATGATAGGGTGGTAAGAAAGTGTTTATGGGAGGTGTTATCCAAGTTCGGTTTGGGGAGTCGACTTATACGTGCACTTGTATCACTCTATGAGGATTCCAGTGCATGTGTGAGAGTAAACGGGGAAAATACTGACTGGTTCGGGATCTCTCGGGGTGTCCGACAGGGTTGTGTAGCTTCCCCGTGGCTCTTCAATTTGTTCATGGATGACTGTTTAACAGAGTTGCGTGAAAGTGATTATGGATTGAGAATGGGTGGATTCATCATTAAATGCCTCTTATATGCCGACGATCAAGTGCTACTTGCATCATCGGTGGAAGAGCTGCAAGAGATGATGAATATTGCATGTGCGTCTTTTGAAAAAAAGGGAATGAGGGTGAATGTGGATAAAACAAAAACTATGGTTTTTGAAAGAGAGGTGAATATGACCGAATGCGTGATTGAGATTAATGGTAAGAAAGTGGAACAAGTGAAAGAGTTTGTGTATTTGGGAAGTTTGTTTACTAGGGATGGAAAGTGTGATGAAGATATCGAGAGAAGAGTGAAAAAGGGTAATGCGGTAAATGGAGCACTGGATAGTCTAATGTCTAGTCAGTCGGTGTCTGAAAAGGCCCGAATGGCTGTGCATGATGCTGTCCTCGTTCCTACGCTTATGTATGGCAGTGAATGTTGGGTGTGGCAGAAGAAGCATGAAAGTAGAGTGAATGCAGTAGAAATGAGATCCCTCAGAAAAGTGTGTAATGTAAGGTTATGTGATCGTGTGAGGAATGATGTGATTCGTGAAAGGTGTGGTGTAAAAGATGATATTGTAAGAAAGATAGAAAAAGGAATGTTGAGATGGTTTGGGCACATAGAGAGGATGGATGACAGTAAATTGGTGAAAGAGATATATAGAGCCAATGTGGAAGGTAATGTTAGTAGAGGACGACCTCGGAGGACACATTTGGATCAAATAGAAAATGTGCTCAAAAAGGCAGGTGTCCGCAGTATGAAGAATAAAAGAGCATGTATGAAAAGATTGATGGATGTAAACGAAGCCAGAGAGGTTTGCCAGGATCGTACAAAGTGGCGATCGATAGTCTCTGCCTACCCCAATGGGAACTAACGGCGTGAGAATATGTATGTATGTATGTATGTATACATATACTCACGGCTGTAAATTCCTAGAAGGGGTAGCCAGAGCTAAGGAATTAGAAATTCCTCAGCCACTTTTGGAAATGTGCGTGGGGAAAAGATGGTAAAAATAAAGGTTGTTGGTGATGGGTCTTCTCCAACCGCATCGCCCAAAAATCCCTTATAGCCCCAATACCGTTAGTCTCCTCTTACGTACAGCCATCGGTAGAAACGGGGTAGTGATATTCTAAGCCGATACTACACGGCAAATTTATCTCATTATAAACGATAAAATCATGAATGAATGAGTGAATCGAAGAGTTACGCAATCACGTCTACGGTGTCACGAACAACAGACTGCATTTTATTTATCTACACCAGCATAGCTAGTACTAGCGGCCTTTTAACTAGATATCGCATAGTATAAAACAGCCATCCCTTTCGCACTTAATATCGTATACTGTCATGTCTTTCTAACCGATATCGTGCCGATAAAATATCGCACGTACTAGGCCTTCTGCAACGATCATCTCTATGTCACGATAAAAGTTATCTGGCAAACAAGAACGGAGGATATGCAAAAAACAGTACTTATTGAACATTCTTGATAATCCCTAACTGGAGACCAGGCTCCAAGATTCCACTACAACTATACACTCTTATAATGTTCTTAAGCACAATTTTATTGAATTACAATTAATAATGAATATTTAAGACGAAACCAATACATATTCGTTGCTAGATATGAGTATAATATTTAATTCGGTTCCAGATGTTTTGTATCACGTCAAGATTTATTCAACTTCGTTTCTCTGGGGCTCATAGTAAGCCTGCTCACATTCGGCGGCTTACAGTCAGTTAGGTTTGAACACGGCCTTAGTAGCAACAGCGCTCACTTGGTATCACATGAACCAAACTCGTAAAACTAATCTTTTAGTCAAAAACGTATACGACCCAAATGCAGACAATCTCTGCCTTAATAAAATTTGTGGTAAATGATAAATGATTCGGTTTGAAACTAGAGCTTTTTTTTTGGTTAGCGAATTATTCTGAACTTACCACCAAAATTTTCTGTTTATCTGATAATGTTGTATAATTTGTTTAAATTTTATTTACGCTGAATGGATTATGTATAAGATTTTTCCAATTCAAATGATAACTTGAGCTTAACTTTATTTTAAAATAAATTTTCTTAATGTATTGGTTGTTGTTTTATTTATAGATAAAATAAAATTTGTACCTAGTATCAATAAAAATATAGCACTAGAGGTTCATAAACCACTGAATAGTACATCATCATAAGCTAATAGACGTCCACTGCTGGACATAGGCCTCCCCAAAGATCTCCACAACGACCGTTCCTGTCTGCCCTCAGCCATCGCCTTCTTGCGACCTTGACTAAGTCGTCGGTGGACCGAGCGTGGGAGGCCTGCCCACACTGCGTCGTTCGGTACGTGGCCGCCACTCCAGAACCTTCGCAGGAATGGACCCAGCCCTCAAAAAATGTTGTGGGCTTAGGTACTCAAAAGTTTCTTGGCTATAGTGAATAGAATAGAAAACTCTTTGTAGTACATCACAGATAGAAACATTTATGCACATTATTTCTTAAATAGAAGTACTATTGGCGGTCTTATTGCTTAAAGCAATCTCTTCCAGACAACCTTTGAATGGTGAGATCAGTACGTTAATAAAAACAGTAGGTAGATGTACAAAACATAATGGAATGGGAGTAGCAACTATTTTACATAATTTACATTAAACAAAAACTTTACAACTAAACTTATTTCTAGTGAAGAATTAATTAATTATAAATAGTTCACAATCAACACTAATAAATTAGATTAGTATCATCAAATAAGCTTTAACTCCAATAAATAATATCAACCAAGAAGCATATATTCAATGATGTACATACATATACTTACGGCTATAGATCCCTAGAAGTGGTAGCCAGAGCTAAGGAATTAAAAATTCCTCAGCCACCTTTGGAAATTTTAGTGGGGAAAAGATGGTAAAATAAAGGTGGTTGGTGGTGGGTCTCCAACCGCATCGCCCAAAAATCCCTGTATGCCGTGTAGTGTCGGCTTAGAATAGCACTACCCCATTTCTTCCGGTGGGTGTACGTAAGAGGCGACTAACGGTATTGGGGCTTTCAAGGGATCAATGATGTCTGTGACTAGTGCGGTTAAGACCGGAAGCGATCACGGAACGGTAAGAGGCACATTGAACATCAACATAGAGCTGGAGCGACGTCGGCTGATGAAGTCTACACTCTGCCCAACACAAGTCCAAATTCAGGATCCCGAACACTTTCAACTCGAGCTTCGTGGGAGCACGTTCTTCAAAAGCGGCTGGATAAGTTCTGTCTTTGTAAGGTTGCTTTCTACAATAAAATACGATTTAATAGTTAAAATATTTATTTGAGCATTCAACAACCATAGGAACACAATTTGGTAACAATCACCTTCCTAAATAATATCTTTGTAATAAATAACTATCTCCTAAGTAATGTTTAATTTGGCCATCAACAAGTCAGTTCTAGCCGTTGACAAACATTATCATACACAACGCGAAAACTTGTTTAACTTTATTTACGTTGCGAAGTGTTTTATATTAGTAGTACAAAATATAGAATTACAAAAAATCAATAACATCTTATTGACTAACATTTCTCTCGCATCAAACTCCAAATGACCTTGTTAAAGATAGCAAAATTCGTTGAATAATTTAACTACTAATACAATCAAATAAAATTAAATAAGTATGTAGGCTAATAAACAGTACCTTTTACATTAACTTTTTTTTGTTGAGTTTTAGGATGACATAACATTCCTATTCTTATTCCTATTTAAATAAAAATAACATGGTCACAGATTATTGACATGGTTGAGCCTCGACGATTTTAAATCAATTATAGATGGAAAGTTGGAAAACCTGGAAGATGACTAATATTCCATATGTATATTGTTTAATGTATTTGTTTAAGTACAAAGCAATTTAAGTTAACATCAGTCATTTTGCAGAAACAACACATATTCGGATAATAGCTTAAAACTGCAATATCCAAAGGCACGACCAGCTACTTTTAAGTTTAAATTATGTATTTAAAAGTAATGTGTGATGGAATAGTATATTTCATTACTAGTACGGAATGGCTGTCATTGCAAAGAGTTCCGACAAATGTCTACCCGAGCCGAAGGCGAGGGTTGACAGTCGGAACGAGTTGCAATGACGGTTCCGTACGTGTACTGAACGACTATTTTTAATACAGTTGCGAAAAAATTAAGCAATTTAACAAAACAACTAAACTCCCAAAGATTATTTCTAGAAAATGGCGACATTTTTTCTTCACTTATTGTGGTAGGCAAAGGAAACTATGCCCATACAGCCAAGTCTTATGTATAATTTTTTTGTTGATATGAAATGAAAATGAAATTTAATGAGTTATAATGTAATGAAACCTAACCTCACTAATTCTATCAAATCATTAAATCAGATATCGAAACAAATTAGTCGATTTTGCCTATTATTTTGTTGTTGTTGATTCATGTTAATACGACCTATGCCACGTATTAACATGAATCATAAAAACTTCTTTGATTTTTTTAGTAAAATCTTTATGGTTGGTTTTTCTTTAAAATAGACATTATTTTGACAGTTGGGAAAGAAAACGCACTAGTGCGGGAAAGGTAAAGAAAAAGCACGAGTGTGTAATAGCCCACTTCCCGAACGCTATACGTCCCTGTAATACGCCACTTTTTGAGCAATTGTATTAAAAATAACATTTACAACAATAATCCGACGGACAAATTCACAACCATGCAGTTTTTTTTAAATAATAAAATACAATTGATTCAGTAAATTAAATTCCCAACTTAAATTATTTGAGCTCATTATTTATAAATAAAAAGTTACCCTAATCAACACAATATTTTGAATCACATAACTTTTCTTATACATTTAAAAAACAATATTATCCTAATTAAACGAAACGGTAGCATTGCGCGATGAAGTACATTATTAAGTTATAAAATTATTAGTTACATACACTGTAAAACACAAGCACGCCATTCGTTTCGAACACAATAATAAATAAGGCACAGCCAAAAGTAAATAAATTAGTACTAATTGAAATTACTATATCAAAAACGTTCAATAAGTAAATCAATTAAGCAAACAAAAATTACCGACACCAGCAGGACTCGAACCTACGACCTCGGGTATACGCCCCCGTCGCTCTGCCAACTGAGCTATGGTATCGGGTGACCACTCGCGCGAATATTTATATTTGCTTTTGATCTTTTTTACTGCTGTTAGCGTTTCATTTAACTACTCATCTAGAGCTATACCATGCGGAATTATATATCGAGCTCATCGGCTAGAAAGAGACCAACACCATACTTAAGAAGTGTGAAAGAAATAGGTAATAGGCTATTTGACTGTAATAAAAATATACATTTCTTTTATTTCATTAGTCTTAATATTTCTTTTTTGGAGCAATATGTAATAATGCGAGATAAAAATATTGCATTATTTCACTAAAATCCGTCTTCTAAAATAAGTATTTTTGATGCAACTGTCACGTGACTAAAAACGACCGTGATTGGCTATTTCTATAATGACGTAGATTGCGCATTAACTGTCAAGTGTTTCGCTTCGCTCATTGGTGGTTAATGCGGAATTGACGTCATTTGTGCTACAGCCGCCATATTACTTAAAGTCGCGTTTTCGCGGCACATTTGAACACTGCATTTTCTTTTTCGATTTTTTAATAAAATAGCTAAAATGAAGACAGAAAAATATTTTTTTAGGGCTCCTTATAAACAAATTAACACCGTAAGATAGTTTTCAAAACTTAGTCAAATAGCCTATTTAAACCATGAGATTTTAGTTAAAAGAACGAGTGTGCTAGCACAGCTGGTGGTATAAAGCAACCATCTCTTGCTCAGTTACAAAGTATCGAATGCATTTATCTCATTACATACATACATACATATACTCACGGCTGTAAATCCCTAGAAAGGGTAGCCAGAG
Source organism: Bedellia somnulentella (assembly GCA_963576735.1). Classification (NCBI taxonomy): domain Eukaryota; kingdom Metazoa; phylum Arthropoda; class Insecta; order Lepidoptera; family Bedelliidae; genus Bedellia; species Bedellia somnulentella. Next base: position 222,993 of record OY755172.1, on the reverse strand, counting down.
CTAAGGAATTAGAAATTCCTCAGCCACTTTTGGAAATGTGAGTGGGGAAAAGATGGTAAAAATAAAGGTTGTTGGTGATGGGTCTCCAACCGCATCGCCCAAAAATCCCTTATAAGCCCCAATACCGTTAGTCGCCTCTTACGTACACCCATCGGTAGAAACGGGGTAGTGATATTCTAAGCCGATACTACACGGCAAATTTATCTCATTATAAACGATAAAATCATGAATGAATGAGTGAATCGAAGAGTTACGCAATCACGTCTACGGTGTCACGAACACCAGACTGCATTTTATTTATCTACACCAGCATAGTTAGTACTAGCGGCCTTTTAACTAGATATCGCGTGGTATAAAACAGCCATCCCTTTCGCACTTGATATCGTATACTGACATGTCATTCTAACCGATATCGTGTCGATAAAATATCGCACGTACTAGGCCTTCTTGAACGATCATCTCTATGTCACGATAAAAGTTTTCTGGCAAACAAGAACGGCAGATATGCAAAAAAACAGTACTTATTGAACATTCTTGATAATCCCTAACTGGAGACCAGGCTCCAAGATTCCACTACAACTATACAGTCTTATAATGTTCTTAAGCACAATCTTATTTTATTCGTTGCGTAATAATTAAACAATTAATAATGAATATTTAAGACGAAACCAATACATATTCGTTGCTAGATATGAGTATAATATTTAATTCGGTTCCAGATTTTTTGTATCACGTCAAGATTTATTTAACTTCGTTTCTCTCGTGATAAATATCAGAAATTAATGAGAAAGCTACAACTAATGAAATGTTATTTATCAAAAGAAAAATAAGTACTGGATTAAGTAACCAAAGACAAAGAGGTACCGGCTCTTAATATATTAATACAATGTTAAAAACTACTCTATAACTTGCTATTACCAAGTATCATGAAATATAAATGTAAAACACGTATTTTCGTTTCTAAAAACACAATACATGTTCGCTGCAACACTATACTACTAACGTATAGTACGATATCAAAATATAACCAATTTCCAGATGCATCAAGTATATCTAAACTGACCGAATGAATGAATGAACGAAATTAATAGATATGCATTATATGTTCACCCAATTATTTTCCTAGCACTGCAACGATGTATGCTATTGCAGTTCATACATGACGCAATCGTTGGTGACATGAAACAAAATTATAGTGTGTATCAATATATAACCCAATCTCCTGACAAGTAGGAGTGCACTAACATATGATGCTACAGCTGATGAGCCACTTCTACAAAACAAAACTTAGGGGCAGAAAACAGAAAAGACTTAAAACGAGGACGCGTCGCAATCGGTGCGCTCTTTCGATCAATTTTCATACAAAATGTATAGAAGCGTCGAGTCCGCGCCCCGTAATCGCGCGCCCTTTCTGTTTGCGTTGTATTGCGACGCTTCTAAACATTTTGTATGAAAATTGATCGAAAGGGCGCACCGTTTGCGACGCGTCCGCATCTTACGTCTTTTCTGTGTGCCTTGTCCCTTAGTGTGAATTAATATATATTCCAATGTCCTGACACTTAAGACTGCGATACCACATGCTGCTATAGGGTGTATAACATCACTTGCCGCTAAAGAAGGGGTGTCGCAACGCTTGCTCGGCGGAGATCCTGAGGGAGGGGTCGGGCTCGAGCAGCCGGCTGGCCAGCGCGAACACGCTGTCCGGGAACCCGCACACCGACACGCCCTCCGAGAACTCGTTGGGCTTCAATCAAGTTAATAGACCAATTTTAATCTAGTTTTATTGTTGTTGTTCTTTGCCGTGTAGTGCCGGCTTAGAATGTAACTAACTCTTTCTATCCACGGGTGTCGTAAGAAGCTACTAAGGGTATGGGGCTTTTTAAGTAGTTTTCGATGCGGTTGGGACCCATCACCAAAGATACTTTATTTCTACCGTCTTGCCCTCTATGAACTATGTGGCTGAGGAGTTTCTAGCTCTGGCTACCCCTTTTTGGGATTTATGGGCGTGAGTATAAATATGTATGCATGTTATTATTGATTTAATTGACCCGTTAAGTTTCAGCTAAAAGAAGCAGTATCCAAGTCCTACCAGGGGAATGAAATAAGAGTGTTTAAAAATTTTTATGGGCGATGTGGATGGAAGGTCTTTATCAACAAACCTATATGTCATCTTATTTACTACCATCCCTTCTATCTCAATAATGGTGCAACAAAGAGTTATTAAGATATGTTAAAGGAAACGTCCATTACCTAATGGAGATTAATTTATGCAAGATTAGTTAGGGAAGTAAGCTTTGTTAATAAGTGCCCAGCTTGTTTCAAAATGTGTTTGGGTGAAAGATGAAAGGAGTTATAAGTTAGTGATGATAAGAAGAGGTCGTCACATTAATTATAATACGGTAGGGACAAGAGAAAGATATCTCGCACATTTTTTTTTCTCATAGCTAATATATTTTTGTCAAGTTCAAGGTTTCCCAGAGGTATTTATTTTGCAGGTGAAACGCAACTAAATAATGGGTTTTACCGTTTCAGAGCTTGAGATATACCAATATTTCCCAAGTACCAACTTATGACCACGCCACACGCTAGTCGTAACACTGGCTTAGAATAGCCGACACTAAACACCATTTCATTTTTTAGGGATTTATTGTCTAAAGAAGACTCGTATATTTCCGCAACTTACATTCTCATTAGGTCTCCGACACAGACACTCGTCCTTGGACACGCTGCAGTAGCGGCAGGCGGGCGCGGCGGCGGCGGTAGCGGTAGCGGGAGCGGGAGCGGCAGCGGAAGAGGTAGCGGGCGGGCTGCGGAGACGACGACACAATCGCCGTAAGCACAAACCGCGGCGGTTGCGGGATATCAGTAGGCGTCGACCTGTGAGATGGTGATGTGTTCATTGAGTCTCTAAATAGTTTATTCACATAATGTATACATGTAAATTAATATAATTAGAATGTTTTTTCTTCATGAAAACATCATATTTGTAATAAATAAAGGAAATAGAAATTTCGATACTAGCGGACTCCGCTAAATGTAAATTAATTCAGGGATAACAAATAAGTTAGTGACAAATTCAGCAAAGTATCAACTTTATAAGCTACAATTTACAGCACCCCTAGCATGAGCTAAAACGAAACGATAACTAGTATCGATATAAACAGATGGTGGAATAGATATTCTATCGGGGGCGGAAAGATATCCTATTTTCTATCGTCAATAGATAGCACGACAGCACGAGTCTTTAACTAAACGGTTGCTGATTGGCGCGCGGAAGTAGTTATCGATTTGCCGTAGATATAGCTTTGGTGCGAACCTTCAGCCCGGCAAGCACGAGCGCTATTATATCGGCACGATAACGGTTAGAATGAGATGGCAGTATACGATACTAAGTAAGTGCGTAAGAGACGGCTGCTTTATCCCACGTGATAACTAGTTTAAACACCGCTCGTACTAGCCGGGCAGAACGCCAATCATAATCCTATTGTATACATCATAGTAGAACGTACAGGGGACAAAATGATTTTTTGTTAGCTATTCATTTGCTTAGCATTAGCGGCGTGGAGCTTCAGGGTGTCAATAAGCAACGATTTAGTTTAAGCATCGTGCAGCTGATGATGGGATATTCATCCGCCCCCTCTATCCGGAAAATATATTTCAATATTGTATCGGTTCATATATTGCCAGCTTCGTGTTACAATGAAATAAACGTGTAAAACAATAAATTATAAAACTACGATACAGCATTCTTACATATAAATAAACATATTTTTTTTACTCATTTATATACTCATGGCTTGACCCCGTTATCTTTGTAGCATTTTGGTGGCAACTGATTTTAGTGATGGGGTAATTAATAATAAATTAATCTCTGTTGTCTTTATTATTATAATAAAATAGATAAGAAGGTACATTAATATTTTATATATTTACATTCATATATTTTATTCACATTGACATTTGTTTAGTATGTGACACTCGTAGTAAATAACTTGGATTCGTTCCATATTTACGGGAGTAAGGCTTTGTCTCCTATTAGAAAATATCCATTTTTAGCAAGAAAAAGATCGTTCAACTTCTACCGATGTTAGTGGCAAAAAGTTATAGTATAAGTTAGTTATAAGTTAGTTATCAAAGAGGTCAACTCTCTAAGTCGATTCAAGTAATTATTAGAATTAATTAATTAATAGAATTATTTATTTTATTAAATAATTCTAATGTAATTTTTCAAGAATTTATACTACCTACGCATTTTTTAACTATTAATATTAATATAACTTACCCCATCACTAAAATCAGGTGCCACCAAAATGCTACAAAGATAACGGGGTCTACTCATGGCAATGACTTCCAAAAAGGTATTAGATATTTTTCAGCCCCTTTTCGAAGTTAAGTGGGTAAAGGATTGTAAAGAGGTTATTGTTGCCGTAGACAATGAAAGTATTTGAAGGTATAAGTATAGTGTGTGGTAGTTACCGAGTTTCCTGGCGGTGCGCTGCAGCAGGTCGGTGCCGAGCAGGTCGGCCAGCTCGGCCAGCGCCGCCGCGTCGTCGCCCGCGCGGAACAGCGGGTAGCGCGCCCACACCACGCACACCAGCACCACGCCCGCCGCCCACATGTCCACCGCTGCACACACACACTATTAACAGCGGGTAGCGCGCCCACACCACGCACACCAGCACCACGCCCGCCGCCCACATGTCCACCGCTGCACACACACACTATTAACAGCGGGTAGCGCGCCCACACCACGCACACCAGCACCACGCCCGCCGCCCACATGTCCACCGCTGCACACACACACTATTAACAGCGGGTAGCGCGCCCACACCACGCACACCAGCACCACGCCCGCCGCCCACATGTCCACCGCTGCACACACACACTATTAACAGCGGGTAGCGCGCCCACACCACGCACACCAGCACCACGCCCGCCGCCCACATGTCCACCGCTGCACACACACACTATTAACAGCGGGTAGCGCGCCCACACCACGCACACCAGCACCACGCCCGCCGCCCACATGTCCACCGCTGCACACACACACTATTAACAGCGGGTAGCGCGCCCACACCACGCACACCAGCACCACGCCCGCCGCCCACATGTCCACCGCTGCACACACACACTATTAACAGCGGGTAGCGCGCCCACACCACGCACACCAGCACCACGCCCGCCGCCCACATGTCCACCGCTGCACACACACACTATTAACAGCGGGTAGCGCGCCCACACCACGCACCACACCAGCACCACGCCCGCCGCCCACATGTCCACCGCTGCACACACACACTATTAACAGCGGGTAGCGCGCCCACACCACGCACACCAGCACCACGCCCGCCGCCCACATGTCCACCGCTGCGCACACACACTATTAACATCACGCACACACATGTCCACCTCTACACACACACACTTTTCACACCACGCACACACATTTTTTGTCCACCCCGCTGCAAACACAGACTATTTACAGCTAATAGCGCCACCACGCACATACTATCAACATTTGTCTTATATTCAAAAGTCAACAACGAACTTATTTATAGAAATTTCACTTTCGCTTACATTAAGTGACGTCACTCGATTATTTTTAAATGTACTATCCGTAAATTAAACTGTTTGTTAATCTTGAATTTGCTCGTAGGCTATATCATATTAAATAAATAATACATACATACACTTACGGTTATAAATTATAAATAGAAGTAGGCAAAGTTCTAGCACTAAAAAATCCTTAGCTGTTTTTAGAGAATAAACAGACAAAGTATTATAATGAAGTGGTCGGTGAACAGGACTCATCTCAAACCACATCGCCCAACAATTAATAAAAAAGCTCCAGTCACCTCTTACGATACCCATCAGTTAAAGTGGGTTAGTGTTAACCTAAATCGACACTAAACAGCTGTGGTGTATACCTAGTTATAAGATCTACTTAGTAACTAATACATATATTATCTACCTATATCTATATTATCCGTGCGCAC